>CM060093.1:2286784-2871716 GCA_030522485.1 Stenchaetothrips biformis | reverse complement strand
GGACCATAAGAGATGAATAAGGACATGGAATGAAAGATAGCAGAAGGTAAAAGATAACTGAACTCGACCTCTATTTAAACTTAAGTCAAGTTGCGAAGCCAAACCACCACAGAGCTTACACTGTAAAAATAAGTGAGTTGAACTCAAAATTTCTCAACGATACTTTAAAGGGAGCTGTTTCTCAAGTAAAACAAAGCTGATCCAATGAGTTTGACAAACAAACAGATGCATTCAGTTGAGACTTAAAACTTCACCTCTATAGAGTAAGCAGGCCACTTGGCAAAAAAATACCATCCTTTCTATTTTAATTTTTTTTTTTTAAAAAATTTTGACTGGAATTATGTCAGGGGGACAGAGAGTTGGATTTAAAGTAAAGATTTGAGAATGATTGTTCAATGGACGAGGTCTTCAGAAAACTTGAATCCGAGGAATCATTTTGCCATACTCACATATCTTCCAGGTTGCAAGGGCCTGGTGGGGACCTGCAGTCCCGGACCCTGCTCCACGGCCATGGGCGGCGCGTCCTTAGCGGGTGAGTGGGCGGGGAATGGATGAGGGAGGGCGTTGCGGCGTGGGGAGGGTGTCCCCAGAGAGAGAAGAGACTCCAAGGACTTCTCCGGCACCTCGTCCTCCTCCACCTTGACCCCGAGCCTGTCCCAGACAGTGACCTGAAAATTTTTGAAAAAATTACTCACGTCACTAAAAGAAAACAAACTTGAACGAGATGAAAAAATTAACTTACATGGCCAGGTTTGGGCGTGCTCCTGCCCTGGGGAGGGCCTACATCGGCCTCTCTCCAGTGGGGCAGCCAGGGGCACACCCTCCAGCGGGGCAGACGGGGGCACGGCCTCCAGCGGGTCAGCCTGGGGGACGGCATGGAGCACGGCCTCCTCTTGAACCTCAACCTCATACCCCACGCCTGGGGGAGGGGAAGGGGGGAGCCCCACAGCGACAGGCAAAGCCTCCATTGGCCTCCACATCATCAGGCTGAAAAACGAGAGAAAGATGAAAACGAAAGCATGTGAATTATGCACGGTCCCTCCCCTCTTCGCCGCGCGCAGTCACACGACGCGAGTCAAGTCAGAGACGAGGTTAGGGCGGCCGCGGTTTAAGGAATAAAGCGCGATTCTGAGACTTTGGCGGCACGGATAACAGTTCGGGACAGCGCCGCGGACAAGAAATTCGTTCGATTTTAACATGGATTTTGAACAACACAGGCAACAGTCCTCTGGTGTCGAGACGCAACAGGTGGCTGGGCTCGCCACGGCACGGCACAGATTCTCGGAATAGGCGCGCAGTTCGCGGAACAGGACGACCTGTCGCAGCCTGCCGGCGACGCCGGCGTTAGAACGTTCAGGAAAAACAGGACTCGTCATGAAGTGACGAAAGCCGAAATAACCTAACGCACACACGCACACATTTGAGAGGCCGAAATTGACGCGAAACAGAGAATGACATCAAGTCGAACAAAAGATTGAAACACGTAAAACCGACACAACTGTATGACCACAGAATGAAATAAATTTTCCTTGCGAACACTAATTTGAACAAGCCGAACCAAAAAGGAGGAGCGGCAACACATAAAATACACGCGGACGAGAATAGGTTAACCTGACGCACTGTGACTTTTCCGGGGCAAAATTTCACGCAAAATACTTTTGAGACTCGAAGAAAAATAGGGTACTTACCACAGAATTTTTCCGCGAAGAGCACTCCAGAAACGTCCAGGGCTACGCTAGACGACACGGATGAGCTCAGCTCTAAATCTTCGTAAAGGAACTCCATGACACACAAGCACGTCTTACACCATCGGCAACAACGACCCGATTGGCAAAACACGGACCCGCGACAGGTGCCGACAGGCAACCCAAATCACGGCAGATGGCCACACACGTCCAGGAAAATTGCGCGCGAAAACATCCGTCGTCTGCTAGGCCGAAACATAACGAAAAACATGGTACACGCAGCGTTTCTTGACAGAAAATGATGCGTGACGGACACCTTTTGACGAGGCAGAGTCACTCGAACACACATTCATGTCATGGATTGCGAAAATAAATCAATTAATCCATTGACCGAAGGAGGGCGAGTTGCCGAAGTCCACCGCCAGGGGCGCGGGGAACGCCACTGCGCGGGGTAGCGACAAGGCGTCGTCTGCACCCCACAGTTGCCGTGTCTGCCGCAAGCCGAACATAGGCGTCGCTAGTGTCGCGGCGTCCAGCCGACGCGTCGTCCGCAAGCCGCAGTTGTCGCGTCCACCGCAGGGCGAACATAGGCGTCGCTAGTGTTGCGCGGCCTGAGGGATAAATTAACGCGCGCGACCCCGGAGAGCATCCTTCGTTCACTCGACGCGCACGGAGCAACACCACGTCTCCAACTCTCTCACACACACACACTTTTTTCCAGACACCACACCATGTCGTATGCCTGCTGCGATTTACAGCTCCTCCGAAGGCGACACGGGGAATGGGTGATGAAAGAGTGGGCAGTCTTCAAGACAGCAAGCACAGGTGAACACTCTGCCGTGGCCACATTCGGTCCACCCTACCCTATGTCCTTCGTACAGAAAAAATACCAGAAACAAAACATGTTCACTGTGAACAACCTGCATGGATTGGGGTGGGATGAGGGGCAATGCCCGTACGACACGATGAAGGCCACCCTCCAGAGCACCACGGCGCTCTACGCCGTCCTCTACGCGAAGGGAGAGGAGAAGGTCAGACTGCTGCAGACCCTCCTCCCCGACAAACAGGTGTATAAAATTGAGGACTATGGGTGCCCTCCGTTCGCCAAGCTACCAACACTATGGGCTGTCTGTCATAATGCCCTACACACACAGTGCCTCGGCTACAAGTGTGCACACGCGAACGCCCGCCGCCTGGGACTCTGGCTGGAGTACCATTTTGCAGCAAACAGCCTGGCTTAGACAATAAGACACTCCCTTTGTTTTCTAAAAATTAAATCACAAAAATACAAAAAAACTAATATAATGCAAAAGCCAAAAAAAAACAGTAAAACACAAAACACCAAAAAAATAAAAGAAGTCACTGAACAGGACTCGAACCGAACGTGAGACCCCCGAAAAAGTGGCGATACAAAGCCGCAGAGACGGTTCCAACCGAGCGAGGTAGGGATGGGAGGTTCGTGACCGGTTTACGAACGGAACCGGTCTTTGGGCTAAAATGACCGGTTTTTTTTTGGACCGGTCCAATATTGTGGTTAAAACCGTAAAACCGGCCAATTTTGCCTGAAAACCGGTTATTTACGCGAAAACTAACATGTAGATGAAATGAGTTAAAAACGACGCTCGTCACAGTGCAGATGCGCTCTAGTCTGAAGTCTCTGCCCGACTGCAGCGCTGGTGCGGAGTAGGGGCGCGGCGGCTGTCGGCTGCTTGGCATCCCTCTGACGTGTGAGCCGCTTTTTTTTCATTCAGATAGACCCGCCTTCCATAAATTCAGAAAAAATTGCGCTTTTGTCCATCAAATTTTAAAAAATTGCAGAAAACCGGTTCTTTACGGTTAACCGGTAGTTGGTAACGGTTTTTTAACCTAGACCGGACAAGCGGAAAATTTTGACCGGTTTGGAAAAAACCGGTCTTTTTTTATTGGTTAACATCCCTCGGAGGGATTCCCTCGGCATGGCACGGCCATAAAGGTGCGAGTGGAGGGGGGGCTCGACCTGCCGCCGGCAGCGAGCACGTACTTCCCTGATGCAAATGTGGCGGCGACGAAGTACACACCCTCACCGAGAGATGGCGCGCACCACAGCGCGGCGCGCGGCTCACCACGGTGCGGCGCGCGGCTCACCTCGGCACGGACGGCTGGCGGCGTGACCACGACAGTGGCGCGAGAATTCAAACAGTGGCGCGCAGGGGAGATGCCCACCAAAAGGCCCCATTAAAAAAAGACAAGTCCTGACTTGAAAGTAAGGTTAGGTTACGTTCCTTCACGTCATGTCCAAATGGAGACATTCCATGCCGGTTCGGCCAGGCCCTGAAGGTGACCATTGACGATTTCCACGCCGCTTTGGTCCTTTTTTGTACTCGTGGAGACGGGGCGGTTGCCAAATTTTTAGGTCCCTGGGTCCATTTTTGAGGCCAGGGTGGAAGTTTTTAGATTTCCCTGAACTTTCTTTGTTGTTTTTGTTGAAATTGCGTCCGTTACTCCCTTTCTTGGCTCTCTACGGCACAACTCTAACGCCAGCACAATGATTGTGTGCTTAAAAGACGCGTATTGAGTAGAGGAAGAGATTCCAGTGGTCAAATTTCACTTTTGAACCCATCTTTACGGTGATCTGAGCAGTTTAGTAAATTAAAACCATGTCAAAATAGGTTAATTTTCGCCAACTTTGGGGAGGGATCTTTTGGTGAAGGGAAACGAATTTTCAACTTTTTTTTGACGGATTCTTGAAGGTCTCGGGGAGGTCTTTCGAGGGACGGTGCCAAAAAGTATGGGTGTACCCCTAGTTCAGCCGCTACAGCGTTCCAAAGTTTAAAAAAAAACCTAAATTTGCACCAAACGGTACAAAGAGTGGACATAGGCTTCCCGGCCCACGCGAATCGCCATGCGCGGCCTTGGCCATACTGACCCGACGATAACTGGCGTCTGCAATTATTTTTACTTGACCCCCAAGCCCTTGAGTCACCCACTGGTCGGAGGAAGGCGAGGGAAATCACGAGAATTTTCACAAAATGTTGCACTTTTACCTGTGTCGTCCCAGTCCCTCCCCAGTGGTGATAATAAACCTAAGGCCGGATAAGCTGGACAGAAATTGACCTTCCCCTTTTCTTCTCTCTCTCTCTCTCTCTCTCTCTCTCTCTCTCTCTCTCTCTCTCTCTCTCTCTCTCTCTCTCTCTCTCTCCTTTTTTTTCCACACACACCCTTTTCCCCCACGGGTAGAAGCGGCGCATTGGCGTTTTGTAGGAACGCCTTTGATCAAGAAGGGTAGGCAGCCTGTGCAGCACGTGTGCCGACAGTTGCCCTACCCTGCAGGCGGTGGCCTCGGCAACGCTTTATCTCATAGTTGCCATGTAAATGGACGAAAATTCCTAAGCAAACATCAGTGTATGAACTGCCTACCTCGACCAGCCCTAAAGACTTGATCCAGGAAGCGGAAGAAGGAAATAACTTGACTTATTTCCAAATTGAGTTTATGTTTTATTATTGTTCCTCAGGATGGTTTGCATCATTACACCAAATTATTTGACCCAATCCCTTGGAGTTTAGGAGAAAATCCACTTGGTAAATGGGTATAACTCAACCCCTTGTACGGTCTAAATTTCATCGGAAAATGGAGATAACTGAACCAAAGTCTCCATGACTCCGTTCGACAAAATAGTAGAAGGAGATAAGTCTACTTGCACTAATAAAAGCTTACGGTGAATTTCACTGTAAGCTACGGCGGCCCCTGCAGCACTGTAGCTTACGGTGAATTTCACTGTAAGCTACGGTGAATATCACTGTAAGGTACGGTAAATGTCACTGTTGGCTACGGTGAATCAGGGTGCATGACCGTGGCTTACAGCGACATTTACCGTATCTTACAGTGATATTCACCGTATCTTACAGTGAAATTCACCGTAAGCTACAGTGCTGCAGGGTCCGCCGTAGCTTACAGTGAAATTCACCGTAAACTTTTATGAGTGTGTATTTTAATGAGTCTGATATTAATAGTCTGATATTAATAGTCAATTCAACATAACTCCCCCCCCCTATTAGAACAGTTGTTGGAACAAAAAGGTAACTCCTTAAATGTACCAGCGCAATATAGGCTCTACGCAGATCTCAGCTCCACTTGAATTACCTCCAAATTTCACCTTGTTTGGGAGAACTAAGTGAACATGGCTCCGTAGTCACATAAAGATTCCAATCACAGAAACCATCTACGGAGTGATCTTACACTTTTCAAAATTTTTAGTGTTATTACTGATGCTTTAAATAAAATCCATTTGCATATTCATATGTTCAGTTTAAGTTTTTTCTGCAAACAGTTTTTTGTTTCTCCTGAAAAATGATCAACATTAATTTATCCCCTTCTTCCGCTTCATGGCTCACTTGTTCCCGGCTTTCCTGGCGTGAAAGGCCTGTCTAGGACTAGCCACCCTGTTGGCATTGCTGTAATCGTGGGAAGTTTCGCTTTCTTTTGTTGGAACACTGCACTGAGAAAACCTTATAAACTGTTTCAGGCCTTAAAAAGAAGAGAAGCTTGTTATAACAAAACTATTTATAGCCTGTATAAGCTTACAAAACGTAGTTTTTCTTCCTATTACAAAGTAAATTAGTTTGTATTATGTACGCTCAAAATACTTCGTAAGGTTTGAAGTGTGTGCTGGTCTCGCAGGTTGGTTGTTGTGAAATGTAGATGGCATTCCCTCTTTGTTGTGACTGCTTTTTTCTATTCTGCGGGCTGCTCTTTCAGAAAGTCTATTAGGCAGATCGAGGTTGGCAGTTCATACACTGATGATTGCTTAGGAATTTTCGTCCATTTATGTGGAAACTATGAGCTAAAGCGTAGTGACGTGCAAAGTCTTCGAATCCGAACTGAATCGAATCGAATCATGCTACCTTCGATTCGGTTTCGAATGAACAGGATTCGGATTTAGGTGATTCGAGAAAACCGGACACCTCCCATTCGTATACGAATGTGGAGCACGCGCAACGCGCAGTGCGCTCATGTTTGCCAGTTTTTTTCTTTTACCCTAATAATTTACGCAAAACACGTCGAAATGAGTCATAATCCAATCTTCCTGTGATTTTCATAACATTAACTTGTTCCAAGTTGCAAGTTTGTCCACGACTGCGTTCATTCCAGTACATTTTTTGCTTCGATTCGAATCAGATTCAAAGGAGGGACATTCGATTCGATTCGAGCGAAAAAACTAACATTCGATTCGATTCGGGGGAAAAAATAAAAATTCGATTCGATTCTGAAAAATGCTACTTTGCACACCACCAATAAAGCGTTGCCGAGGCCAACGCCTGCAGGGTAGGGCAACTGTCGGCACACGTGCTGCACGGGCTGCCTTCCCTTCTTGATCACAGGCGTTCCCGCAAAACGCCAATGCGTCGCTTCTACCCGTGGTGTGTGGTGTGTGTGGCAAAAGAGAGAGAGAGAGAGAGAAGAGAGAGAGAGAGAGAGAGAGAGAGAGAGAGAGAGAGAGAGAGAGAGAGAAAGAAGAAAGGGGAAGGTCAATTTCTGTCCAGCTTATCCGGCCTTAGGTTTATTATCACCACTGGGGAGGGACTGGGACGACACAGGTAAAAGTGCAACATTTTGTGAAAATTCTCGTGATTTCCCTCGCCTTCCTCCGACCAGAGGGTGACTCAAGGGCTTGGGGGTCAAGTAAAAATAATTGCAGACGCCAGTTATCGTCGGGTCAGTATGGCCCAGGCCGCGCATGGCGATTCGCGTGGGCCGGGAAGCCTATGCCCACTCTTTGTACCGTTTGGTGCAAATTTAGGTTTTTTTTTAAACTTTGGAACGCTGTAGCGGCTGAACTAGGGGTACACCCATACTTTTTGGCACCGTCCCTCGAAAGACCTCCCCGAGACCTTCAAGAATCCGTCAAAAAAAAGTTGAAAATTCGTTTCCCTTCACCAAAAGATCCCTCCCCAAAGTTGGCGAAAATTAACCTATTTTGACATGGTTTTAATTTACTAAACTGCTCAGATCACCGTAAAGATGGGTTCAAAAGTGAAATTTGACCACTGGAATCTCTTCCTCTACTCAATACGCGTCTTTTAAGCACAAAATCATTGTGCTGGCGTTAAAGTTGTGCCGTAGAGAGCCAAGAAAGGGAGTAACGGACGCAATTTCAACAAAAACAACAAAGAAAGTTCAGGGAAATCTAAAAACTTCCACCCTGGCCTCAAAAATGGACCCAGGGACCTAAAAATTTGGCAACCGCCCCGTCTCCACGAGTACAAAAAAGGACCAAAGCGGCGTGGAAATCGTCAATGGTCACCTTCAGGGCCTGGCCGAACCGGCATGGAATGTCTCAATGGGGATTCAGGATGGCGACGAGGTGACATGGGGTATTCATGATGGCGGCGGGTTAGGTTGGGCTGGGTTAGGTTGGGTTGGGTTAGGTTGGGTTAGGTTAGGCTCAGCCAAGATGGCGGCATGTCCGAATGGGGATTCATGATGGCGGCGGGTTAGGTTGGGTTGGGTTGGGTTGGGTTAGGTTAGGTTGGGCTGGCTTAGGTTAGGTTGAGGTAGGTTAGGCTCAGCCAAGATGGCGGCATGTCCGAATGGGTATTCAAAATGGAGGCATGTCCGGATGGGTATTTCTTACTACTATCAATCTTCAATCTGGATTCAGTATTTATGTCGTCAACCAGATTTAGGTTTGTTTGAGCAACTACTACTTGTATTCTTTAAAACTATAGTCACAAACCTAACTTAGGTTTGTTTTTAAAGCTGTCCAACGACTTCTTGTATTGTTCTTGCATTGTTCAAGCTTGGAGAATGTAAGAGGTCGTTGCTCAAATATTTTAAACAAACTTGTATCAAAGGGGTGGTTCCGCTGGAAATCTTACTTTCTTCAAAAGGAGTCACGCTTTGAAAATTTGTTACAAATATAAAGTCTTATTTACATAAGATAAAAAAATTCCATTTGAATTCCACAGACATCAAAATTCGACTCTCTTAACGGGTTAAAGCTTTGACACAGTGAATTTTCAAAATTGTCCAAATTGACTTTGCTTTACAGAAATAAATTTGTCTCGACAAGACAAACACAAAATTTCAACACATGTCATAGGTTTGGATGGAAAATGAAAAAGTTATTGAACTTCAAAGGCCATTTTGGGCACTTTTGTTTATTGTAAATACAATAACTTTTTCATTTCCCATCTGAGCCTATGACATGTGAAGACATTTTTTGTTTGACTCGTCGAGACAAGTCCATTTCTGTAAAGTTATCTCAATTTGGACCACTTTGAAAATTCACTCAAACCTTGATTATTTCGCCATGGTGACGCACCCCTGTTTTGGGTAGACTTGCTCCCCAAATGGGTTCAGCTCGTTCCTCGTTTTCGTTTCACAACCAAAACAGGTTTGCGACTCCCCAATTCGGGTAGGGGGATTACCTGAAATAAGTTATTTTTCTTTCAGTGTGGAAATGGATATGATTTCCTAGGGGTTCCCTAGGAAGTGCACCAATTTCCAAGGGACTTCCTAGGATTGTTGGTCGATGTCCGCCGAGGTGACCAGTTCCTAGGGAGTCCCTAGGAATCTGAACCTATGTCCTAGGGGCTCCCTAGGATTGGATCAGCTTTTCTTGGTTTTGGAAAAATCCCCTAGGATTCCTAGGCGACGTTTATACCGTGTTCATGAACTTGAGGTAGTGCCATAAAGTCTCTTCCGGAGACTCTACGGCATCACACAAGTCCATGATTCGCTCAATTTCGGCGCGCACTTTGGCCATTTCTGCCCTGATTTTGTCCCTTTCCACATTCGCGCTCCTGACGGGGAGAGCCGCGGCTGCCTCCGGCTGCTCGCCAGAAGCAGACGCGCCGTCAGGCGCCGCCGCGACAACTGGCTCCTTCAGATCCCCTTTCATTGAAATGCTCTGGTAGAAATCAGTCGTTACGCGGCTTCCCGTGGTGAGGTAGGCCAACTGCACGCGGTCTTCAGGGGTCAGGCGCGGATTGTGGCGTAAATGGACATCAGCCTTCACGTGCACCGCGCACAAATAGGGATGGAAAGCCGACACAAAAAGTCGACTTTCGACTTTTCGATCAACTTTTTTTTTTCGATTTCGACTGATCGATTAGTCGACGCAAAAAGTCGATTTTAGTCGACTTTTCGACTTTTTTTGAAAAAAGTTTCAGACGTTCGTGTGAGGGCTAAAACTCGACTAGTCAATGGACAAAGTTAATTTTGTATAACAATTGCATCAAAATTTTACCTTTACGACTTCTGAATGCAAGAAATATATGCACAAAATGTTTAATTCTATAAAGAATGAGGATATATACTGGTGTATTTACGCTATATTTCGGCCACGCAAAAGAAAACCATAAAAATCATAAATATTTGACTTTAACAGACATTTTAAAACAATCAAATGTAGGACAGCAATACACATTGCTTTAAAATTTTAATCATAAATGTCAATAAAGATTTAAAACAATAAAATCTAGGCCAGCAATACACATTGCTATAAAATGTCAATAATGTAATCAGTCTTTAGAATTATATTAAGAATTAGTATATCTATCCGAACCACATGTGTTCGGGGACACTGCGCAAGAAGACTAGCATGTCCAGGTTCTGTCCAGACAGGCGGTTGCGGAGCTGAGTGGCGATCAGACCTGCGTGCGAGAACAGCCGTTCACAAGGCACTGAACTGGCCATGATGGTAAGGTACCACATAGCCACAGGGTACACATGAGGGTACTCCGACTTCATGGCCTGCCAAGCACACAGCGGGTTGGGATTGTCCTTGCGGCTGATAAGGGCGCTGTTCAGGTACTGCCTGAACTCAATTGGCAGCCCGCCAGCCACATCTTGCCCAGCTTGAGGTGCTCGGCTCCGCACTTCTAAGTCGAACTCCGACCACAGGCCGTCGTCGTCGGGGGGGTCGCCTTCCCTGCCACGTGCGGCCTCCTCCTCCAACGTGTGCTGGAGCTCCACGGCACTCTTGTCGATCTCAGCTGCTACAAGCGCGCCTGGGGAGAAAAGAGCGACACGCATTTTCGTTAAGACGCGCACAGCGTAGGAGTGCCAGCAGCACGCGCACGTAATGAGCAATACAGAGTACGACTCATTTACTCACCCACGTGGCTGACAGCATTAGCCTTGGCGGAGACAGCATTCCGACCAGTAGTAGGGAAACCTTCTCTCTTGAACCGCGGGTCCAAGATGGTTGCTGCGGCGTACGGCTTCAGGAGTTCAATCCCCGAAAACTTGGTGTTGATTTCATTCCTCAAAGTTTCCTTGAGATTGAAGCCAATTGGAGTGCAAGGGACAGTATCTTCAACTTTCTGCAAAATAAAATAGTTATCAATCAATTATATCAGGTTTGAATGCGCGTAGAAAATTAAGCGTTTCGTGGAAGTAGCGTTACGCACTTACCCTTTTCAAGGCGGCAACCAAGGGGATACACTTGCTAAGAGTCACTGATTTCTCCTTTGAGACTTCCAAAGTCATCTGGTACAGAGGCTTGAGGAGGTCCCTCGCTTCGGTGAGCGCTTCCAACTCGTCGCCTAGAGGGAAGTTCGGCACCTTGGCTTTGGCGCTCCTTTCCCTTTGGAGCTTGAGAAGGACTCGGCTGACGAAGTCAGATAGATTGAGAAATCGGTCGAGCATCTCATAACAAGAATTCCATCTTGTTCTCACTTCCTGTATGAGTCTCAGACACATGTGCTCCGGCTTGTTATCCACTTCTGCCTGGAGCTTTAGAAGTTCAGAGTTCGCGACTTCACTTTGCCTGAAGAATCGAACGATGCGCTTCACTTTCCAGAGAAGGGTCTTCAAGCAGGAGCCGTTGTCCGCAGTGCCTTCAGCTGGCTCGGGCTCATCGGCGTCCTCGATGTCGTCCTCGTTGTCCGGAAGATCTTCCGCAACTTCAGCCATTGAAGGCACCTCATACTTGTGCAGGCCGATTGCAACTTGCCCAACGCCATTAATCAGATGGGCAATGCAGGTGATGTGCTTCAGGACTCCGAACTCTTCCCGCACGGCGCCCTTGATGTTTGCACCTCCGTCGGTGACGACGGCGGAGACCTTCTCATAGGGAATCCCCCACTCTGCACAAACTTCTCTGAAGGCAGCCCGTAGGTTGGCAATGTTCTTCCGGTCGCGCAGCTGCTTGCAGCAGAGCTCAATGCCAACGATATCTTTGCCTGAAATGACACAGTATTTTTTTTATTAGAAACACAAGCGCGAACAATTTAGAGAGGAAGCTAGGGCGCGGCATGGCGATACCCCGTGCTACGAGAGTAGGTGCGGTGCATGGGGTATTGGCACGCATGGCGCGCGCGCGTCTCCAAACGAAAGTTTCAAGCAAATCGGATTTCTTACCTTGTCTGTAATGCACAGTTACACCGAGGTAACTCCTCATTGTGCTCTTGTGAGTCCAGATGTCGGCCGTCATCGACACAGAGTCCGCTTTCTCAATCGCGTCTTTAACTATTTCTTTCAGCTCTTCATATTTGACTTTGATGCGCTTGGTTACAGTTGGCTCGGACGGCAGGTTGTACAGGGGCTGGAGGGTCTTGCAGAATGCCCGAAAGCCCTTCCTTTCGGTCACACTGAGGGGCATGTTGTCCGCAGCGATCATGTACAAGAGCGCGTTGGTACACGAAGCATCCCTAGAACCGCCGCCTGTAACGGACCAAAAAGCACAGAAAAAACGTTAATGCTGTACGAATCAAACAGCCATGTCCACATAATTTGCATACGCGGCGAATTACTCGAGAAAGATGAAACATTGTTCAAGCATCTGTCCATTGGCCCGCCGCCGCCGCCAGCTGAAGCGTTGGACGCAGAGCCAAGACGAGCCTGTGGTGCAGGTGGCCGGCGTTCATTGACATTGGGAGTTGCAGCCTACGAATAAATTTAACGACTTAATACCGAAACACGAACGAAAAGTACTGTGATCCGTGTTATTTGACTGCCAAAGCGGCCACTCTCTTACCTGAGTTCCTTGAGTAGCAGTAGGGACTGGTGGCTCATCCTCATCTGTGGACCCTTCTTGGTTTGCTCCATGAGATGATTTCTTCGAACCAGTACTAGGTTGTAGGAGAATATTCATCTTGTGGGCAGACTTTAGATGTCCAGCCAGCGATGAAGTACTCTTGTTGTACTTTAGCTCCTTTCCACACTTGTTGCATTTCACTGCAGTCCCGTTTTTTATTTTCTCGTAGTGAAGCCACACTGCGCTCGGAGCCATGACGAAACGTCACACGATGACACGGTGTTTTTCATACAAAAACAATAACTTTCTTGAGGGATCACAATAACAACGCATAGCTTCTACCTAAACACGCCATATCTTGCATGCAACTCGTGTGATGAGATGTGATTGGTCGACACTCAACAATCGGAACAGTCTGGCCACCTAACCTAAATAATATTACGACGACCCACTGGCGTAACGCAATCGGTTTGACTTATGAAAGAGACTGCATTTGAAAAACGAAGTGTGTGAACGAGTGTGCTATTTGAAGGATGTGTTCGTTCCACTAATTTTAGAATCAGTTTAAGAGTTTCGCCGCTTTGCAGTGTTGGTACCGGAGTCTCGCTGCACCGCGCGCGAGAGCGAGTCGGGACGGGACAGAAGAGAGGAGGAGGGGTGCGTGAGGGGAGGGGAGCCGAGCGCCGAGCCGAGCGCCGAGCCGAGCTCCACGCGCCGAAGACCCGACGCCGGCCGACAGGGACGGCAGCAACTAGCAACCAGTCAGAGCGAGTGTGTCGGGCAGTGAACGTTGCGTGCTGAATTAAATTTTAACGTTTTTTGTACGATTTATGCGTTCCGCGAAATTTGCTAATGAAAGTCGGAAAAAATCGAAAGTCGTAGACCTAAAGTCGATTTCAGCCCGACTTTCAAAATCAAAAGTCGACTCTGGAAAATCGACTTTTAGAAGGCAAAAGTCGATTTTCGACTAAAATCGAAGTCGATTTTACCATCCCTACGCACAAATGCTTACAGAAGCGCCCCCCAATGCCGTGCGGACAGTCACAAATCTCCATGTCGGTGTTTACCTCGTACTTCACATCAGGGTCTGATGCTGAAGTGACGAGGTAAACATTCTCACTTTGTTGCTCTACCTCCAGGTCAGCGCTCTTGACCAGAAACTTGCGATACTGCATTTCTGGCAAGGTATTGTGCTGGTTTGCAAAAGCAATGAGCCTCCGTGTATGATACTTTTCGAGAACATTGCAGATGAAGTCCACGAGAGCGACTGCGTTAAAGGCTTTACATCTTTGAAGGATGACATCCTTCAAAATCCTCATGGCAGCTTCAACAATGTTGTTGGTATTATGGCCCCTTGTAATAAGCCCTATACGTGCGTATAGACACCACTCTGCCTGCCTTTCCCAATATCCCTGCACATGTTCTCGAAACTTATCATACTTTTTGCTGACATTGTTCTCCTGTAAAGCCATCCATGCACTATCGCAAGATTCCTTCGCGGGCGCATACAAGACCGCCCGGAAGAGATTCATGACAGTCTTCCTGTGCTCCTTCAGGACGCCATTTGAGGACTCCCATAACCACCTCTAGAGTGCTTGGCATATTTGGAATATGCACAGCAACAAGATCGCAACCGAAAAGACGGACCGCAGTGCGCTGCGTTCGGGGGCGCTGTCATCTGTCATGAATGTGGCGGGCTCACCCTCTCCCCCGAAGGCTGATGGCCCACGCGGGGGGCGGCACGCCAGACAAAGACCGAGCGAGAATCCCGTGCGGGTGGGAGCGAGAAGCTAGCGCCTGCCCCCTGCCCTGTTCTCGACACGCAAACCAATTCTTGCGGCCTGGCCAGCACCAGTCGATAGCGATTCCGCTGCCCGCACTTCTCGCTCTGTCTCTCTCCCACTCATGGAGTGTGCCGTAGGGGTGCGAGAGAGACTGAGCGATGAGCGCGGGCTCGCTCGACGACGCTTGAACGGCCAGCTCGGCGTGGTGTTGCTGCTGCTTGGCCACGGAGTGCACAAAGGATGACCAGTCGAGCAGCTCCAGGATGCCGACGGCAACGTTCCCCGTGACAACGCCGCCATCGCCCAGCGCGTCCGCGCGCACTACGCGGCCGTCTTCGCCGCCCCGAGCCCAAGCCCCGACATGGAAGATGGAACACAACGGGCGCCGCACCGTGGACACCGCTGCTATTGACGACGTCGTGCTGGTCGCCGTGGTCACTCCCGAGGACAAAAGGCCGTGCTGCAGCCGTTTACGATGGAGGACGCCGTCAAAGGCCAATTCAGCCAGGCGGATATGTACTTGGTAGCGTGGCACATCGTCGGCAAGGACTTGCCTGGCCGTGGCCAACGCCATGCTGCAGCGCCGGTCCGTCGGGCGTGATATTCCTGCTTCCCACGACGACGCGTTGCCGGCAGACGATGAAGGACCTCAGGCCGGTGACTCTGTTAAAGGTTGACGGGAAGGTGTTGTCCAGGGCGCCTCATGAGGGCGCTGACCCGCCGTCTGTAGGCCATGCAGAGGCGCATCCTGCACCCCATGCAGCAAGGACCATGCAAGGCACGCACAACAAGAAGGGCATGTCCATCGTTGACCTTGACATCGCAAACACATCTTCCCTCTGATTGAAAAATGGTCCTTCATACTGATCATAAATAAGGGTTGGAAAACAAACCTTGCAATTTCAGGGTTGAATTTATTGACCAATTTTACATGCCATAAAGTAGTCAAAAGACTCAATCCAATTAATATTCCTAAGGGCCCAAAAAGAAAATAGATGACCCTGTACTCGCGTCTCGTGGGGTGGCCCGAGCTTGGTCTCGACATTGCTCAGATCTGGTGCGAATTGCCGCGTGCTCGTGCTCGGCATCGCTTTCGGAAATTGGCCCTTTTACGCCGCCACCTAGACAATAAGCCTGCACTGAGAGTACGTGAGCCCTCGATTTTTTTTTTTTCCAAAAGGCATCTACACCGCTTTGGCTCCGGCCAGGGCCCGCCGGCCGGTGCCTGGCTGGAGCTGACCCTCCTCCGTAAATCAGATTTTTCAAAGATTGAACGCAAGTTGCTTTTTCAAAATTGAGCTGGGCTGGCGGATAAGGCCGCAGTAATCCCTACCTGGAAAGGGTCAGTTCCGGCCAGTGGGGCCTGTCCCAACCTCCCTCGATTATTGTTCGCTGCTCCTGTCCCATGAGAGGACAAAAATCGAGGGCTCACTAGGGTTGACTTCTCCCGCTTCCGACGGTCAGGAGCCTGGAGCGTCGGGGGAAGGCGAGCGGTCCCACAGGCCATTCGTGCTCTGCGGCTGGCGTGTGAGCATGGGAAGGAGCTGGAGAGACGCGAGCCAGTGCCCGTCGTCGCCTTCCGCCTTGTTGTTCGGAAGGCCGGCAAACAGTTCCGCAACTCGTTTAAATGGTGGCCGGTCCAGCAGATTCAGTTCGGAAGTCGTGTCACCATTCTACCTCAGCTATGCGGTACGCATCATGAGTGCGAGAGAGACAGACAGGCGAAACGACTCTGGGACTAGTTTTACTGCCGGCCTATCTACCGGGTGTAAAGTGTAATACGAACCAGGGGAGCGGGTTGCCTATGCTGGACTCTGCGGGCGCACCCGAACGGAGCGGTGCTGTTTTGGGCGGAGATTGCGCCCCTGCGCCGCGGTTCACGCGGTTTGGACGGCATAGCGGCCTCGCGTCACTGCCACGTCTGGACTCAACGGTGTCGCGAGGCCGCGAAACCGAGAAACTGCGAAACCGCGGCTCCAGGACTTCAGGTCACCGCGGACGCTAAGGATTCCAAGACTTTAAAGATCACGGGCCCGCGACTCCGTGAAGTCCTGAAGTCCTAAAGTCCTGGAGCCGCGGTTTCTCGGTTTCGCGGCACCGTTGAGTCCAGACGTGGCAGTGACGCGAGGCCGCTATGCCGTCAAAACCGCGTGAACCGCGGCGCAGGGGCGCACTCTCCGCCCAAAACAGCACCGCTCCGTTCGGGTGCGCCCGCAGAGTCCAGCATAGGCAACCCGCTCCCCTGTTGCGTGTTACACTTTACACCCGGTATGAGGTAACCAGCAAGGCGAAGGGGCGTCCGGGCACTGACTTGCGTCTCTCTGGGCCCTGCCCATAAACGTGTATGTGGCAGGGATGACCTTGGTGCCGAACGCGTGACAGCAGGGAGGCGAAGCAGCTACGTCACCGGTTTGGCCACTCTGTGCAGGCAGCGGGTGGAAACTCTGTTGCCAAAATGGGCATGCAGAGGATTGTTGTCCACGCTTGATCTCAGTATCCAAGAGAGGTACGTAAAATCTGTGAGCATATTTGGAATCCTCATAAAATTTCACGTGGCGTAGGGTATATTTTGTGCCGTGGGTTGAGGAAATGATAGGTCATTTTGCCACAGGAAAGTAAAAAATAAGGTAAAATAACGCTTTGAAACAAGGATCGAAATTTTCGCTTTTCCCGGAAAAAGCTATTTTGTGGTTCTTAATGTGAGAAAACGGAAAGACCAATTCAAAATCTGAGCACAGATATGAATGCAGCGTACTTTACTGTGTGCATTTCACTTCTCGGGTTATAAAAAGGATGGTCAGTACCCTTAAAACGTGCGGTCAATCGCGGACTGTTTTGTCAATGTCATGAAATGTAGTTGCTACAAACCTTGTCTTAGTTACACGGCGACGGTTTACTAGGATAATATAGTGTTTAAGACTTCATGAAAGGTTTTTGCACGGGGAATTTCCTCAGGATTCTGAAAATGGCCTGTGAATTTACGTACTTGGTCCCGTTCTCTTGCATAAAGGTACACAGCAGAACAATGCAACGTTTCGATCCTTGTTTCACACTCTAAAAAATAATTGCATTTCTACTATACCGCTGGATGGTAAAAGTACCAACTTCGGTATGGGAAACAGAAATCCTATACATCATTCGGAAAATTCCTATGCGTTTCGTTCTTTCGCCAACGCTGTGACGTAAAAATCCGAACCGAGTATGGGAATTTGATTTACCATGCTCGAGTTGGTTTTTTTCCTCCACTTTTTAGTAGAAATCCCATTACTTAATTTGCATTATAGTCCTTTTCCTAGAACGCATAAGTATAAACCCAAAACATATCTGAAATACTTTTTCTGGATAGGTGACGAATACGGATATTTAATATTGATTTGTCGTGCACGGTCAGCCGCGTCCCGGAGAACTGTGGGCAGAAGACAGCGTTGACCATCAATATCAACATGAGCGTCATCACGGCCAACAAGGCTAACGGCATAATGACTAAAACTCTGAGAAACTGCCCGGAAAAAAGTAAACGAAAACTCATGTGACGTCAAACCGATGTAGAAATGAAACTTAACGATTTGTTAAAACCGGTTAAAACTAATTTCGTGCCTTGTTTTTGCCCACTATCAAAGAAGATCTCAGAATATTTTGACCTTCTTGAAAAGTATTTTTAATGGGTCGGTCTTCACTCTGGCAACTCTGAGAACTATTTTTGTAGATGAGCGTCATGGTTTTCTTCCCTGTGAAATTTAGCGGAACATTATTATGAGGCCCAAATCAAACGTAGCGCCTTAAAGCATTTTGATATCGTAAGTTGTTATGTTGAGTGAGATTGTTAAACGCAAACTGTGGACAATCCACTTGTCACATGGCATAGTCCACTAACTGGCAGCCGCCTGGGGTCACGTTTCACGGACCTGTCGCTAGGTGGCGCCTAGAGCGCCGCGTCGGTTCACCAATTAGTATTTCGGATTTATTTTACCGAAGTAAATAATTTTCACAAACTGTATCATCTGTTGCCATAGTAAATATCAGCTCTAGCCGTTAGCGAAAAGTTATAAACAAAATATTACTCTGAAGTCGAGAGAAGCGCATTTCCATGTTGCCACTCGCTGGCGTCTACGGTTGGCCACTAAGTTGGGTGCCCGCATGATCGTTGGTTCAATTATAGAGACCATCTCGACGGACCAAGGAAGTCGATGCTACATCGATCTTCTTTTACGATACTGTGACGAGTACTTTTGTACCTATCTCTCATTTTTTTGGTTATCTGCCCCATCCGCAGTAGCGTCATTGCCTTCCTCAGTTAAACATACTTATCTGTCCACCAAGCTTTCCAGTACTTGTAAAGAATTTCACCACACAGGATGTGGTAGTTATTCCAGATCCACGTATTGAAAATAACCCACAATTCGTATAGGATTTTTGCCATACACGGTGTAGTAATTTTCCCACACCCTTATATAGTAGAAACCTAACGAAGGTATAGGATTTTTGCCATATCGATGTATGGTGAAATTGCCATGTCATGTGTGGGAAAATTCCTATACCGAATAGGTTAATCGCGTCCGATACTTGTATAGGATTTCTACCATAAAATTTTTAAGAGTGCAAAACGTTATTTTGCTCTATTTTTTCTTTCTAATGGCAAAATAACCGATCATTTCCTCAACCCCCGACATAAAACATACCCTACGCCACGTGAAATTTTATGAGGATTCCAAATATGCCCACGGATTTCGCCTGTCTCTCTTAGATCCTGAGATCAAGCGTGAACAAAAATCCTTTGCATGCCTATTTTGGCAAAAGAGTTTCCACCCGGTGGTGCAGGCTACATGAACAACTGGAACGGATCCAGGAAACTACTGCATTTCTCACCCTCCATCTTCACCATCTCTCGCACTTCAGCGCCACCGGCGCGGCGGGGACGCCACCTGGTTGGGCTTTTTTGGCTTGCCGCTGTTCAGGGTTGGTGTGCACTTGATCTTCGTCGCGGCCTTCTGTCGCTGGCCTTCCCTCGGCGACACGCCTCTGTCCTCGCGTAGGGCACGGTCAAGTGGCGGGGCCCGCCAAGCTGAAGGTCGCGACAGTCGCGAGGGAAGGTCCGGGTCCCTCGCTCCTCGCACCGGGGACAGCGGGACTGGGTTTAGGGAAGTCCTTCGCGATGCGCTGTCTGTATTGAGATTGCTCGTTTAGCTTTTCCATCACATCCCAAAAGTCAAACTTTTTCTGTCCTGTCTTGCGTACAGCAACGAACTCACGTTTGTAGTCGCGGAGGTAAAACAAAGAGCTTTCCAGCTCCCGTCTCCGCGCCCCCCAGTATGTTTCTTGTGCAATGGCCTCAGCAAGGTCATCGTTTAAACATACGTCCCTCATTTAGCCGCGGGGCACGCCTCACAATGATCCAGAAATGCAGAAAGGCGGAAAAAAATCCTGCGGTGGCCTGACTGGTCCAAAACGGTTCTAATATGTGCCTTGTTGCTAAAAAAAGTGATTTAGGACCGTATTGAGGCAGTTGAGATACAGTTTGTGGGTCAAAAATAAGTTATTTACTAAATTTTGAGTAAAATCATGTAAATCTTTTTTATTTTTTATTTTTTTTTTTGCTGACAATTCATTTATAATCAATCTCAATTAATAATTGATGCTCGAACTAAACTCGAAACAAAAATGAAGTATCAATTTAAAACAAAAAATAAGTATCACAATATATCAAATAGAGAAAATCACGACGATTCCTCCATTTGCCAGTCTGGTGGTGTGTAGTCGCTGGCAACTGCTGAACCAATGGTCGAACTCTCGAGCAGGGCCTTCAAAGACAAAAATACCAAAACCTCAGAGACCTAGTTATTTAGATTTTTGTCTAAGTGTAATAAACATTGTATTAAAACATGTGATTATTGCTAGTTTTAACTTTTCTCATTACCCAACCGTTCAGACTGAATACACAGTCCACCTGGAAAAGGCAGCATATGGGTACACTTGCCACTTGCTTTTGAAGTGCACAATTGCACTTCCTTGAAGCCCCCCCCCCCCTCCCACCCCACCCTCCCCACGCCTAACCCCTACCCCTCATTTCCCCCTTCCCTTATGTACCGCATTTATCCTCAATCGAACCTAGATTACTTGACAACGTTTCTATACTGGATTTTCAGTTTAAGGACCACAAAAGATGCAATAACGAAAAAAGCAAAAAATTGAGTTTTTCCCTAACTTTGGACCCGTTTTAGGCACAGGGCTGCAACTGGCTGCACCTATCGTTGACGGATCCTTGAAGTACACCGTAGTGAGAGTTAAATGCCGGTTAGGGAACAACAAAGGCTCCCAAAGAAAAAAAGATCTGGTCCGCCAAAAATCAAGTTATTGGCTGAGCGATTATTGGCTGATTGGCTGAGCGATTAGCGAAGCCAGTTACTCCAGTGGGGTTGAAAAGTTTTGTCTGTCTGTCTGTTTGTCTGTCTGTTTGTCTGTCTGTTTGTGTGTCCGCACTACTCCTCCCAAACGGCTCGGCCGATCGGGATGAGATTTTGCGGGGTTGTTAGGTATATCCTTGGCTCGCCACACGCCGAAATTCAGCTCTCTATCTCAAATTATTCAGTCGTACCTCTCCCATTGTGGTAACACGAAAAGTCAGCTGCCTCAAATATTGCTCAAAATTACTTTTTTATGTGCTTTTTCAGAAAAGAACAGCGTTGGGGAAGTGGGAGCTAAACATAGGAACATTTTGGTACTTTGAAATTTTTCACCTTTAATTTATGCTAATTTGGGTGAAAATAGTTTTCTTTTTTTCGCCCACACTATTGGTCCGATCTCAAAAATATTTTACAGGGAGTCTCTCCTAGTGAGGGCCTCTTGATAAAAAAAATGGGAGGTGAGAATTCCACTTTGACCCGGGAAGTTGATTTGGTTTGAGAAAGAATGCATCTGATACACAAACAAGCAAAACACAAACAACACTTTTCACCATAAAATAAACTGATGGTCTCCGGCTTCAGTGTGCCCTGAGAATGAAGATAGGCGCTGACATCATCCCTGGTGCTCGCAGTGACTAAATGTCTAGGAAGAGACCCCATCACACGTTGATTTGATTGCAGCAAAACCTGTGGACATGAGACAAAAGTTACAGCAAAAGCAAAAGAATGGGGAAGAGGACGAATAACTAGAAGTGCGACTGATGCAAACAAATGCACAACACCATCATAAACAGAAATGTTTTCCCACATTCAGCTCCAAAAGTTAAGTTTTGTAAATAGGATTTATGGAAACCTCTCCCAGAACTAGGGAAGAAACAGACAAAAGAGTGTCCAAACTTAACTGTTCCAGCCCATTTCTAGTCAAGTGAAATACTTGCAATATTGTTATCATAAAGTTTCCTCACAACAAAACAACAAATACCACTTTACTTTTAAAACCAAATCAATATGTCTGAGCATGGCTTAGCCATGTAACTGGCTAACTGTAACTGGTGCAAATAAATAAATAGTTAGACTATATACTCAAATAAGAATCTCTCCCCCCTCCCCCTCATTTTTTAACAACAGAAATAAGTGCAACTGCAAGTGCGAAGAAATAGGGATGAGGAGTGAAGGTGCTCGCTCCTACAACAAAGTCATCACTTTGAATTTCAAGCACGCGTTACTAAGGATTGATAACAGCTGTCAAAAAACTGGTAAGCTTATTCAGCAGAGCAAGCTTTTAAGAAGCAAAGAATCATCACTACGAATCCAAAAGTTAAACAGTGCAGGCACACAGCTGTAACACTGGTGACTACATGTTTGGCTTGTTAATTAGTCACTGCTGTTAAAGCTATCTACCACCCTTTTTAACTTTCAGCCACACAGCCATGTTTCTTTACTTCTTTAATTCTTGCTGTGCTGAATAAGGTAACCAGAGTCAGGACGGCAATTTTCATTCCTTCACAACGGTCATCCTAAAGTGCTTGAAACTCAAAGTGATGAGTTCCCTGTAGTAGCACCACAACACACAGTGTCATATTTCTTACTATCACTTGGTATTTGACGATCAAAATAAGGATCTACACCTTGTGCTTTCATAAGCCTTTACCTGGTGAAAAAGTTCCTTTCCTCGCTGCAAGGGTCCGATCAAATGAGACTTCTTGATCTTCTAACTTGTGCTCGTGCTTGAGGCTGCAGCAACTCGCATCGCACCCTGCGGATGAAAGACAAAAGTTAAAGCAACTGCCAAAATAAGAGGAAAGGGTGTGGAAGGGAATGGTGAAGTGAGATTGATTGCATAAGCAAAGCAAACAACGGCACAAGACAGACCCGGTCTGAGGCACCACTTGACACAAGCTTATCTTAACTCAACAACAAACATTTTAACATTAAATTGGAGCTTACAGTGGGACGATTAACAACAGAACACTCAGAAAGAACGCACACAATTGTCAAGGCAAACTTTATTTGCCTACAGCCTAGAGTAGAGCCACAGGTTGAACGTGAGTCATGACCAAGCTACCTTTCAAAATAAACAGGCATGCCAGAACTTTTACACGTGCTGCGGTGTCGAAAGTAAATAAGGGTGGTGGTATTCAGCACAAACGTAGAAAAGCAAGAGGGAAAAGGTCGAGTAGAAATTAAGTGTAAGGTTAGGAGGTTATGAACCGGCTGGCCGGCTTCTTCTCTCTTTGGACGAAACCGTGGATGACGAGCGCGAGTGATCAGAGCACGGAGACCAAACACATCTCTGCTTGGAAGAGAAGAAGTCACCGACAGACCAATGAATATCACCACAATACCAGACTGATCGGCTTGGCAAAGACGAGTCGCACGAAAACACACGTTTTTGGCGTTCCACTTCACCGCCTTGCCTAAACCTTTCTGACGCCGCACGCTCACGTCACCGGGAACACAAGTGCAACACCAACCAGGCAGCGCGAAATTTTTGAATAGTGGTGTTTCTGCTGTCGCGGCTTACGTCACTCATTCCGACGTAATTCTGTAGAAGACGCTGCAGATACGCCGCGGGTGGCCGCAGACAGACATTACAAGGCCCTTGGAACACTTAGAAACGGATTCCAAAGGCGTCCCCTTGGAATTACACCAAATTCCAAGCGGGTCCCTTGGATCCGTTCACATTTCCAAGGGACCGGTGGTTTGAAAACCAAGGTGAGCCATTTCCAAGGGACTCCCTTGGAATCTCAGCGCGATTCCAATGGAGTCCCTTGGAATTTGAGCTCATTCCAAGAGGCTCCCTTGGTTTTGGTCAATTCCCCTAGGTTTTCGCCAAATCCCCTAGGATTTCAGGGCGAGACTTTTACCGTGAACTTGCCTACCAAATGTCGAAGACCAACATGAAAGTTTAGATCTTGGTTATAAATTTTCAGAACCATACTAAATTTGTAGTGTCACGTTTTGACTTTTCATCAAATCTCTTGACGTTTCATTGCAGACTTGATTTTGCAAGGAGATATTTTGACATTTCATGGAATGTGTTCTGACATTTCATTACATTTATGAAATTTTATGGCCGCTATGAAATTTAATGGCGTTCATGAATTTTCAATGCATATTTGTAATGAAAATTCATAACATTTTTAACAGTGTGTCGGAACGGCCGGACAACAACTGGGTCAGGGCCGCGGCGCGTCCAGGCCGGCGGCCGGGGATTGTTGGTTGCGAGGGCAAGGGGAAGGGGGAACCCGTGTGGAGCGGTAAGCCTCAGATTTGACTTTTTTTTGACGTGTAGCTGACGCCAAAAAAAAGTAAAACAAACGGTGAAGATATGTCAAAAATGAACGTCAAAATAGCGTGAAAAATACGGCAAACGCATTTAACGTAGAATTGCCGAAGATTTGACTTTATATTGCCAGAATAGTGTCGCCGTTTAAGGGAAAAAACGTCAAATTTAAGCCGTGCTCGAGGGCGGAGGAAGGCGGCGTTGCCACAGTGCCAGCCTGCCTCCGCTTTGACGTATTTTGACGTCATCGCCCCAGCACTTGCAGTGACGTCATACCGCGGCCGGGATTTCTCTCCTTTATCATCTTATTTTTCCGCCTGCCCTTGAATGTCAGTTGTGATATTGGTCAAGCGGGATAAGAAACAAACATTGTGTGGTAGCAAAATTAATGGCCAAAAATTTATTACAATCTTCTACAATAGAAAAACTTAAACTATACATAGAAAATATTCTGAAAATAAATTGATCATTTTTAACAGGCTCAATGACAAGAAATGGCTCCTCTTTCAATCCCGCTCAAACTCATTGAGAGGTTCACATAAAAAGATTTCATCGTGCTTGTCTCCAATAATTTTAAACAAAACTGTTTCTAAGTCAGACACACTGACAACATCAAATGTTGTTACATCTTTACAAACATCAGTGCAATGATGTGTAAACAAATGTGACAGCTCAATCCCTTGAACTTCTAGAAAACTGACAGGCTTTGGTTTAACAATTGCAACATGTTCAGGTTTGCAAGTACAAGGTACAGAACACAAACAAGTGATACGAGCAAAGCAGTTAACACTTCCATATAATACTTTGTTGTCCTTACGGTACTTTACATATGATGATACTCTCTTTCCTCTAGTATAAGAATATGACACATAGAGCATTTTATCCTTCAAAAGGCGAGAATATAGTTGGGCTTTAGCTTCCTGAGTAACCACGGATTTAAGAACAGTTATTTTATAGGCATAATTTACACTTCTTAAAAGACCAACACAATACAATCCTCTACTAATTTTTTCTTCTATTTTAATTCTATACCTTTTTTTCATGATACTATGACAAAACTTTTTGGCTGGACCCTCTCTTAGATTTGCCAGCATTAAAGGCAGCTTGGTAACAATAGACAAGTTGGAATGAATTTGCAGACAAACATGGCAAGTACCATGAATGAAATTAGAAATTCTACCATTGATGTCTTCAAATTTATAACAGTTTACTGCCCATAATGGTCCTAGAAATCTGACGCATCTTGCAAGATGTAAACACATGTGCAAATTATAACTCATATTTTCTAATCCATACAAATTTGAAAAGTTTGAAACAAATTGATTCAGAAGTAACTTTGATAGCAACCTGTCTTCTTCACTAATACTAGACTTATTTAACAGTGCTATGCCTTTCACAAACAGTGACAAATGTGCATAATACTCGGCATCAAAATATCCTTCAAAACAATCAAAGATAAATTCAGAAGAAAAGAACGAAGTTCTGTTGCCTTCCAATGAATAAGTTTGTCAATGGTTTGCGGAGTCCTCTGCAGGTAATGGGGTGGAGTTAACTCACGCAATCTTTTGTTCACTTCATTGAGCTTTTTGGTGATTGAATAGGGTTTGTCCTTCTCCATCCACAAATTAAGCAGTTGTCTCGTCACACCTAAGTCCACAGCATGCATTGCATCTATTGCTGTTGAAGTAAAAATATTTGGAACAATGTTTGACAACACAGTAGGACCTTTGATGCCACACCACTTTTCTTCATTTGGAGCAGCTTTATGCAAAATCACTCTTTTCTCTACAGCCCACTTTACATGATCTTTAAAATTAGCCATACTTCTGAGATGCTCATTCTCTTCATATGGAAACACTGTGGGCGTTTTTGTATCAGGCTTTTGACCTCTAGTAAGACAAACAGGACAAGAGTAAAAACCAGCATGTGATTTCATATTTAAAAACACATTTGGGTGAGGCTTCACAACACTTCCCCAAATCCCGTCACTGCGAGTGCTGGGGCGATGACGTCAAAATACGTCAAAGCGGAGGCAGGCTGGCACTGTGGCAACGCCTTCCTTCGCCCTCAAGCACGGCTTAAATTTGACGTTTTTTCCCTTAAACGGCGACACTATTCTGGCAATATAAAGTCAAATCTTCGGCAATTCTACGTTAAATGCGTTTGCCGTATTTTTCACGCTATTTTGACGTTTATTTTTGACATTTTAGTTTTACTTTTTTTTGGCGTCAGCTACACGTAAAAAAAAAGTCAAATCTGAGGCTTACCGCTCCACACGGGAAGCGGCTGCCGGCCGGCGAGGGTAGCACCCCACTGTGGGCCAGAAGACCGGTGCAGGCGGCAAAAACTCTAGACGCTCTTTGAGCCCCAGAGTCGCTTAAAGGGACTTGAACCGAACGTGTGACCCCACCGATGGATTGTTCTCGCAACAAGGAATCCAGTGGTGGCGTCACACTTCGGTGCGAGCACTGTGTAGTGACTCTGGAGCTTAAGAAGTGTATTGAGTTTTGGCCGCGTGTGGTGGTCTTCTTGCCCACTGTGCACCCGCGCCGAGACGCGGGGGGGGGGGGGGGGTCCGCCGGGTGGGCGCGCGGCAGACAGGGTGCCGTGGTGACGTCACGCGTGGGCGCGGGACGGCCGGGCGAAGTCAGGCGAGGGCTGGGGGGCGGCCGGGAATGCAGTCCACGCAGTCCTCGTCGTCGTCGGCGCCGTCCCCGTCGGCAACAGCGTCGCCGTCGGCGGGCGGGGCTAGAAAACTGAGCCACGTGCCGCGGACGGGGCACTCTGGGTCGGAGTAGGCCGTGATGTTCTGCACGTTGGCGACCCGCTTCTTCCCCGTGGCGAAGTTCTGGATGCAGACGACGAGGTCGTTTATGCGCTGCAAGATGACGTAGGGCCCCTCCCACTTGGGCGCCAGCTTGGGGTTGCGGCCGCGCTTGCGGACTGGCCGATACAGCCAGACAAAGTCGCCCTCGCGGCCAGGAAACAGGGCCGTGTGTACGTCATAGTTCGCCTTGTACTTGTGGGCGGCGGCCGCTCGTACGATCCGGGCCTGGGCATGGATCTGCCGCATCATGGACCGCAGCCACAGGGGGTAGTCGGCCGCATTGGTGGGGATGTGGGAGGCCGGGGGTGGTTCGCGTGCTAGGTCGGCCGGGAGGCTCAGCATCCGCTCGTACAGCATCTTGGCCGGGGAGATCTTGGTGGAGGCGTTCGGGGCCGTGCGGTAGGCCAGCAGGATCATGGGGATCCAGGAAGGCCAGTCTCGCTGGTCCTCGGCGACGACGGTGGCGACGTGGCCCGTGAGCGACCGGATAAAACGCTCCACGCGGCTGTTGCTCCGGGGGTAGAGGCCGGACGTCCGCGTTTTCTGGATCTGTAGCAGCTCCATGACCTCCTTGAAGACGTGGGACTCCCAGTTCCGCCCTTGGTCGAAATGGATCGTCCGGAAGGCCCCGTAGCGGCTGACGAGGTGATCGACGATGGCGCGGGCGGCCGTCGCGGCGTCCAAGTTGTGGACGATGATGACTTCGGGCCAACACGTAAACGCCTCCACGGCGACAAGTGCGTACCACTTCTTGTGGACGGCGGCGGCTTCGGCGTACATGGGGCAGGCCGTCAGTGCGGAAAAAGGGCCGGCAATGTCAATGGTCCAGCGCCCCATGAACGAAAAGTCGTTGTGGATCTGCATGGGGCCAGGGCGGCGGGCGCGGCCTCGGCCGTGGATGCGGCAGCACTCCTCACAGCCGGCGATGACATCTCAGCAGTCTTCGAAGGACCCCGGCTAGTAGAACCGCTCGCTCAGCTTGGCGTGTGTCCGGGCCACTTTGAAGTGGGACCCCGTGCCCGGCGCGCGGTGGTAGTGGCGGACGGTGTCCAGCGTTCGGTTGGTCGGGAGGACGATCTGTAGTCGGTTGCGCCGCTCGTCGCCGCAGGGGTGAAACCAGCGGCGGTGCAGGACGCCGTCCTTGAGGACGAGGGAGTTCCACCGGAGCCAGAGGGCCTGCGCCCATTCCCCGTACGCCACGGCCTCGTCGTTGGTGGGGCGGGCGCCGCGTTCCACGGCGCGGAGGATCGGTGCGATGGTGGCGTCGGCGAGCTAGTCGGCGCGTTGTTCCGCCGGTGACCACGTGGTGTCCGCTTTCACTTGCGTCCAGCGGACGGCTAGCGTGTCAGTTGAACCGGCGGCCAGGTCTTTGGCCTCAAGCCGAGAGCAGGCCTTGCAGTCGTGCGGGCAGGGGCGTGTCGGTTACCGGCTGAGGGCGTCCGCATTTCGGAGGGTCTTGCCTCGCTGATAGAGCACCGTAAAGGTGAACTGGGACAGGAGCTCGAGCCAGCGCGCCATCTTGCCGTTGGGGCACCGGAACGATCGCAGCCACTGGAGCGCCTGCGCGTCCGTCTTCACAATGACAGGCGCGCCGATCATGTACTGATGATAAAACTTGATGGCGATGATGAGGCTGAACAGATCGCGCGAGGTGGCGCAGTAGTTCCTCTGCGTGGTGTTGAACTGCCGGCTGTGATAAGCAATCACACGCTCCTCGCCGCCTTGCTCCTGGGAGAGGACGGCGCCACTGGCAAATGCGGACGCGTCGGTGGTCAAGATGAACGGGCTGCCGGGGATCTGGGCCTGGGCCAAGACCGGCGCCGTCGTGAGGCCAACTTTTATGGAGTCGAATGCCTCGTCATGAGCGGGTGTCCAGACGAAGGGTACGCCGGACGTGGTGAGCTCACGTAGGGGTGCGGCCGTCGTGGAGAAATTCTTCTGAAATTTCAGATAGTAGGTCGCCAGGCCGAGGAAGCTGACGATCTCCTTGGCGTTGTGCGGTGTCGGCCACTCCACGATCTTGGCGATCTTCGTCTCGTCCGGCCGGAGACCGTCCCGCGTGAGGACGTGGCCGAGGTAGTGGATCTCGCGCTTGAAGAGGCAGCACTTCTTGCCCTTGAGCAGCATGCCAGAGTCGCGGACACGCTGCACGCTGCAGAGTGGCGACGAGCATGCGGAGGGCGCTATCAAAATCGACGCCTCCTCCGACAACGTCGTCAAGATAGTGCTGTGCGCCGGTCGGTCCGTCCGGACCGTCATTGAGGAGACGCTGCATTTGCCGCGTGAAGAAGGCCGGTGCGCATTGCAGTCCGAACGTGAGCCGCTTGTACTGGACGAGGCCGAACCCGGGAATCAGGCAGCCGGTCTTGGGGCGGTCTTCCGGTGTGATTTCGAAGGACAGGTAGGCCGAGCTGATGTCCAAGTTCCAGAAGTACCGCCACCCTTGCAGCGCGTCGAAAATGGCGTCGATGCGGGGAAGCGGCCCGGCGTTGAAGGCGGTGCGTGAGTTCAGGCCGCGAAGGTCAACGACCGGCCGTACTTCGCCTGTCTTCTTGGGCACGCACAAGATGTTGGACGCCCAGGCGCTGTTGCTGGGCTCGACGACCCCCTGCCGCATGTAGTCTCGATAGGTGGCGTGGACTTGATCTCGGTATTGGATCGGCAGGGCCCGCATCTTCTGCCGGAACGGCGGTGTGATGGTTCCTCTTATGGGGTCCGCGGGCACAATAAGGAGGGCGCAAGGTAACACTGCATAACAATATTTAATACTCACTCATAGTGCAAGAGGTACAGGCTCCGCTGCTGCTGCTGCTGGACTGAGTGTCCGGCTAGTGCAGCGCAGGGAATATATACTGCCGTGCCCGAGCCGCGCCTCGCGGAAGCCGCTGCATCGCGCATCGCGCGTGCAGCAGCGGCCTTCGCGACGCGGAACTCGGACACTTACAATGTGCACAGCAGTGCAACATTCTACACTGCTGGCAATCCCTCACAGCGGGGTGTTGCCCGTGTCGATGCGGAACGTCTCCCACGTGCACAGTCCGATTTCGTCGCCCTCGGCGAAGACGTCCGAGAAATCGCAGAGCATCGTGACGACGGCCTGGTGCTAGGCCTCGTCGATGTCCTCGCAGCCGTCGGCCAGGTGCTGCAGGCCGGCCGGGAGCGGGGCGTCGGGAGGGAGACGACGCCGAGGTGGGCGGGGCTCGGCGGGGACGGGGCGGGTTGCCAGTGGTGGAGCGGCGCTCGATGTGTGGCCTACCGTCACGGCGTTCCGCGTGGGGAACGGGCGGCCGGGAAAGGCGGGGAGCGGGGCCGTGGAGAACTCGTCCAGAGCGGCTACCTGCACCTCGGGGAGTACCGTGTGTCGGGGCACGATGCCACGTTGCCAATGGTTGTTGTGCAGGACCACGGTGATGGGGGCGGTGATGCAAGGCAGGCATCCCCATCGCACTTCTACGTCAGGGTGGAGAGTGGTGCGGCTCTCCGGTGCAGGGTTCAGCATCCCGATCCGCACGCGACGGATGTCGTGCACCGTCAGGGCCCCACCGCTGCCACCAGTGTTATGCTAAGCCTTTTTGTGAAAAATTAGACACTGGGGCTCGATTCCGAAGACGACTCTGTATTTCGAGGTCCGCACTAGTCAGCAGTCTAGAGCCGTCTGAGGGCCGAGACGAACCCCGGGAGACCCTGGTGCCAACAAAGGCACCCGCGAGAGGGCAAACGCAAGGTGGTTCCACAGTCAAAGCCGAGTATTTTCAGACAATCCAATAATATAACAATAGGCTTCTTTTTGGCGCCTCGGAATCTACGTTTTTTGTTTACCGTGTAGCGTGACGGGGCGTCCGGCAGCCGCCGAAGGGGGATGAGGCTCTGAAGGCAGCTGGAAGTCGAATATGATGTCGTGCATCAAAGCCTCCTGCGTCAATACCAGTGCCTCCTGAAACGAACACATAATAAAAATCGTTAAATGTCAACAATGAACTTTGGACAAAACTGTAAGTTATATTGTTGTCAAGTTGAATTCGTGACGGCCTCTGAAGCTGAGCGGCCGAGCCGTTTCCGTCGCTCTCTCTCTTGCACCTCTACGCGAAGCCTTAAGAGTGCGAGAGAGACAGCGACAAACAGCTCTCGGAACAAGGCGGAGGCCAGGCGTCGTGCGGCTGGGCGGCAGGGCCGGGGGGCACACCCACACGATGCTTTTACCTACCTCGATCGACTCCGTGCGGGAACTTGACAGCAGGTTGGACTCTGTATCCTCGGTGGTGTCATCGTCGCCGAGGAATTTCAGCGACGGCTCCAAATAGTATTGAGCTGTAATGTCCCTTCGACTCTGGCCGCTACTCGGCTTTGGATGGTTTTTCTTGTGGACCCGGCGGCCATCCGTGATGGATTTCCACTATTTCTTGCACCAAACTGGCCCCGAATCCGAAAGAAAAACGAGAAGAATTAAACGGTAAGCAGTTGGCACGCACACACACATATATACACACCTCCACACACACACACACACACACACACACACGCGCGCGCGCACTCAGGGAAGGACGCGGTGAAACGCCGTCGAAGGGGGCGCCAGCGAGGCACCGCCACCGCGTGGCTGACACACACCTTCACACACACACACACACACCTGCGCGCACTCAGAGGAGGACGCGGTGAAACGCCGTCAAATGGGGCGCCAGCGAGGCAGCGCCACCGCGTGGCTGACACACACACACCTTCACACACACCAACACTTGAATTTTGGGTGAGGAACATTTCATCACCCGAACTTGGGTAAGGAAGGTTCCTCGCCCAAATCCCAAATTTGAGTGGGGAAGGCTTCCTCACTTTAATTTGGGTGAGGAAGGGGTATTAGCTACCTATGTGTCTACATAGTAGTCTTACCCAATTTTGGGTGAGGAACACTTTATCACCCGACTTTGGGTTATAAAGAATTCCTCACCCAAAATTTTAGTCATGAGCATGACCCTTTCATTCTCAGTGTTTTCTCCGGTTTTCTCGTGCCGTGCTGTCCTCGTGTAGCGGATCCCTCGCGCACCAAATGGCTCGTTGGCCCCGCACCAACTCAATCAGTCGGATATTGTCTTCCTTCCTTCCATCCATATTGATCACAACAGAAATGAGGCACACCGGCCGCGAGTCCGTCAACACTGCCGTGCCCCCCACCACGTCGCTAACTTAGGCCGCGATGGGCAGTAGTTCACCCCACTCCCGCGAACCGCGGCGGTGTCGCGGGCCGCGCCGTGGCCACTGCCCGCCCCCGCCACCCCCTTAACCCGCGGGTGACAGAGGCGGGGGAGGGGAGGGGTACCTCATTAGCGTCCTCCGGGCGCCGAATTAGTTCATTCCTGTTCGCTCGTCAGCCACGCCACGTTGCTTGCCACTTTTTTTTTCATCAAGATGGACCCTGCTGGTAAGTTCTTCCAAGCCGCGATTCATCCCTATCTGTTTGCAGTGTAAACGCACTTCACTCAGAATGAAAGAGTCATGATCATGACTAAAATTTAGGGGGAGGAATTCTTTATCACCCAAATTTGGGTGAGGAAGGGGGTCATTCCACCCCAAACCACCGCACCCCTAAACCTCAATATTTTGATCTGGAAATTTTTCACGTGAACTGGAGCCGACCATCACCCTGAACACATTTTTGCAAAATTCAAAGCGGTTTGGGGTTTATAGCCGTTTGAAATTTTCTCTTTTAGTAAAAACACTGAAATTTAAACTTTTTTTTTTTTTTGATTGGACCGGGATGAGTTCTGATGGTTTATTCCCTTTCTATTTAGTGTAAAGAACCAGTTTTATCAGTCAGAAGCCATCGCCATCGCCATACACTTCAAAAAATCAAAAGTTAGGTTAGGTTAGAAAAATCAAGACACTTCAGCCGGAAGGTGGTCTCATCCGTGCTCTTCTTTCTCACGGCCGCTTCGTGGGCCTTGGTTGGATGGGCATTTGGGTCCAAGTACAAGGGAATTTCAGCTAAACTTTCATTCACCCCTGGGCCCTAATACACCTTTTCTAGTTTCAACTGCCAAATAAAATAAACAACAAATCATTAATTTTATATTATATTTGGTGCGAAAATAAGGAGAAATAAAATCTGATTCATAGACATACCAGATTGTTTGGATTTGACAAATCAATCTTTTTCACATGGGGAAGAAGAGATGCCTTTAAGTAGTTCTGACATATATCTCTGGGGATTTTTTCTGAACTACTTGCCAACTTGTGAACCAGCACTTTCTTAGATAGAAAGAGAGCATTAAATTTTGTCAGAAAATCCAGGACATACCTTAGAAAATAGAGGTATGCCTTTGTGTATGGATTCTTAATTTCGGCAAGGATCCTGGCAGCTTCTCTGTCCTTATTATTCTCAAAAGCAGCCATCTCAAAAAAGGCACAATTATGGGGAGGATTTGAAGGTACCTCTCCACACAAGAATGAAGGACCAACCACCACGTGAAAGAAAGTTTCTTCAGCTTGCCATACTCAGTCAGGTGGAACTCTTGAAACTCCTCCAGCTGTGCGCATCTTTTGGGACTTCCATTCACATAGGATGAGACATCCTGCATCAGCTTCTTCACTTGCGCCGGCAGACTTGGAGTCTGGGAGTCGTATCTTCAATAAATCAACCAAATGATCGGATGTCCTGAGCGCAACATTATGGTCTACGAAATAAACTGCCAATCCGATTTCAGCCGTTTTGATGGCTTTCTTGTGGCCAGTTTCGACGTTCGAGAAACTTTCTTCCAGAGTCAGAGCTCCTTGCAATGTCTTTACTTTTGCCAAGTGTTTCTTGCCAGAGCCGTGTTTTTCTAATTCACTTTTTCCAGCAACCAGTTTTGCACCGCAAGGTATGCATTCAGCCCTTGAAGGATCGTTCTTTACAGGTTTCAACCAGCCCTTTAATTGTGGCAAACTGCACCAAGTTGGATTGAAGCGTTTCGGAGCAGGGGCTTTATCCTTAGCTTTCGTGGATTCTCTACGCCGTTTCTTTTTGTACTCTGGTGTACCAGGCCTACTGTTACCCTTCCTTTTACTACTTGTCCCTTCATCCACCTCGCTTCCACTTCCCACATCGTCCACTTCTTGCTCGTCTGCAAGATCGTCTATCATTTTCACCTGTTAACAGATGAGAGGTTATGTGCGTGTGATTCACAATGTCCTTCATCTTTCATTCGTTTCTTGCATTTCTTATGAATTTGATTGTTCAAACACTTACCAAATAAGCGCTGCGCTTCCTCAGAACACGAACGCACTTTCAAATAGATGGCCTGTTTGGGCGGGGATTTGGCTGCCAGAGGCGGAGTTGCCTTTTCGACCACGAGCCTTGTGGGAAACACCGCCGCGCTTGCCGTTTACGCAAAGGAAATCTTTCATACTCGAATCAAGACGGCATTGCCAACGTCTAAATGTAAACTCAAATCGAAAACATGAAACTGTGGTTGAAAATTAAGAGTATTGTGTGCGTTTTGACCAAAAAAGCCCGAATTTCTCCGAATTTCCCTTTTTTTCTCATTTTCCCCCTTTTTCCCTTTGACCTCAAAACCTCCCTGAAAAAGGGAAATTTCCCACGATCTGGCAACTCTGGCACAGAGCTGTACGCATTACGGTCGGTTTGAATTCTCCCGCCGCCGCGCAAGTTCCGACTGGACCGGAACCCTTCCCCGCAACGCCAGGCCACGCCGCCGGTGCCGAGCGGAGCCGAGCCGAGCGCAGCGCCCCTCCCCTCCTCCCCCAAGCCCAGTGTGCCGGACGCCCTGACCGGCCTCAACACACGTTGTCCCTTTTAGTTTCCGCATACTAGCGAGTGTCTGATATCATTTCTACGGCTGAAATATTTTTCTGGAATTATTGGCAATACTCCCCCGTCTAGTCTTCTGTGTGGGAAAACTGTCTGAGTGAAAATGTATTGGTCCAGATCCCCCATCCCCCAAAACCTCCCCTCCCGCCCTACTCCCGCCCCTCTCACTTCAAGCCGAGCCGTATCCGAATGAGCGAAACACCTGATGTCATCACTTGAAGTTGATGTCAAGTGACAAGAAATAATATTTGAGAGATTTTCACATCCTAGTTTCATTCTGATTCCTCGCGAAATTGAAAACAATTTGATTTTTGGCCGGCCGTTAGAATGACAGGTGGCGCCCCCCTGTCGGACGAAACAGTAAGACACCCCTGTTTCCGTCTTGTACTATCCAGCCATTCGTTGTGCTGTGCAGCCCTCGTGTCCTGTCGTGTGCGTTTTGCTTGTGGTTTTTCAAGATAAGTGACTCTTTCGTTAATGATTTTGATCTGACTGATGATGACGAATTGCTGTCAATCTCGTTGGACGCATCCTACTCTATTTCTATTGAGGTAAGTGGAAATCAGTGACCGTGAGAACCTGTGGGTAGGACGTCGTCGCACGGCCGCTTGCCGAGTCTAAAAATTGATTTTCCACGTGTCTTACCTGGTCTGTTTGCAAGATTTTTTTCGTTTCTATTCGACACATGTTTTAGGATCACTGGTCTGTTTTTTTGTTTTTTTTTTGTCGAGTGGATTCATGTCTGTGTGATTGTTATCGTGGTCGCGCGTCGTGTTTTTTGCTGATGCAAGCACGTCTTGGTGGCACGGCGTCGGTTTGTCTGGCCGTCTGTGACCTTTTCGCAGTCAATTCCGCTGTCAATGCCAGGTCAATCTTGTGAGTGTAGTGTTAAATTTACATGTTATTTTCTTTTGTTCACGCGAGGAAGCCAGCCTCCGGCCCGAAGGTTGGCCCCGGCGTGCCGACCAACTTGTTAAAACTTGTCCACTCGGGGCAATGTGTTTTCGTGTGAACTTAAGTCTTTTCACCGTGTGTGTGTGTGTGTGTGTGTGTGTGTATGTGCGTGTGTGTGTGTGTGTGTTTGAATGATCAATTTTTTAGTTACAATCTCATTATCGATGCATCCTTTTGAGTTTGGTTACCCTCGCGTGCCGCTTCAAAGAGCTGTGCCGACGCCGCCTTGCCCGATGTGACGGCAAGAGAGGGGGGGGGGGGGGGGGGGGGTTCTGGGCTGCGTCGGCGCTGTCACATGGAGTATTGACTAAGTATAATTCCTCATAATTTTTGTTCTCTGATTTCAGACCTCAACACCATGGCCTGGGGCACCTGAAGTGCCCTATGGGCCAAGAGGCATTTCTCCAATCCTAACGCCTCAGGAGGAGGAACTGGTGGCAGAGTTGGCTCCACAAATTATTGTACCAGCCCAACCTGGTGATGTTGATGATGATGATCCTACAGTGCGGAGGCGCACAAATCCTGTACCACCTGCAATGGTTTTTCCTGTGCGTCGTTTTTTTTGTATTCTTTTTTAACAGCAGAATAGTCCCAGCTCACTCTGAAAACCTTACAAACTATTTAAGCCTTACGAAGTAAAGTAGCTTCATATAACAAAGTATTTTGAGCATACGTAAGCTTACAAAGAAAATAGTTCGTAATTTACGAACTATTTCTTTGTATAACAAAGTAAATTAGTTTGTATTATGTATGCTCAAAATACTTCGTAAGGTTTTAAGCGTGCTTCTGTTCCTGACATGGAGGAAGGCGAATGTAGTGATGATCCAGGTGAAGGCACCTCAGGTGGTGTGACACATCCAAAGAAAGTAAGTTATACTTAAAAAATCTTGTATTGTTTTTTTTGTCTTGCAAGAAAAGTTTTAAAAAACTATTTTTTTCTTTCAGTCTGTGTTTGATCGTCTGGGGCCTGAAGTCCCGAAAGTGATTGACCCACCAGCATCGGACCCAGAAGTAAGGTAAAAAAAAAGAAAAGTCCTTCTATTCCCTTTAGGAGCACTTATGTGGTGAGTGTAGAAACAACCTTTTCAGCATATAGCTTTCTCCTTATGAAAAGTAATGTCTTGACTTAAAAAACTTTCAGACTCCCGAAGCCTTGAGCGAGGCACTTAAAGACATTAAAGCTAGTAAGAAACTAAAAAGTGAAGAGAGAAAGAAGCGAAAGTTACAAGAGGAAGAAGCGCTTTCAGCTGCCATTAAAAGACTGAAAGAGAAAAAGAAAGAAGTGGAAGAAAAGAAGAAAGAAGAGGAAGAAGATAAGAAGAAAGAAAATGGGAAAAAGTGATTGTGTGTGTGTCATGTTAATTTGTTCTATCTTATTTTTTTTCAAAGAATATGTTTTGTTCTGTTCAAGCATTTTGTTGTCATGCTGATTGGTTTGTTACATACGTTTTATTTTTGAAATATTTTTCATGAAAAGTGATCTATTATTACGTAGAATGTCAGTTTTTTTCTAAAGAGGAAAAGCATTTTGAGTCATTACACTTTATTTTCATGGTTATGTCTTTTATTTTTTCTGTCCCTAATCCATCTAATTTTTCCATAACATTTTGCTTGATTGAGACTTGAAGGTTCCTGGGGGTAAAATCAGCGCAGTTCACTTTTTAATGTTTTGAAACATCTTTTGGGAGTGAGAGTTAGTCTATTAGCTAGAATATGAAGGGGATGTGCCTCTCATTATGTTTTAGAGAAGTGACACTCTTGGAAAAATGATTTAAACCAATAACTTCAATGGTGACCCTAACCTTCAAATGACTATATGGATCTGATCAGCTTGGTGTGCAGGGTATGCTTGGCTAGGTGCGCCGCGCTTGAATATGGGTTTGATTGAGCTGGCATTGATTTTCAATAGAGTTTAGGTATTGATGAAGCTTGCCTAATCGTCGTTTTGATGGATTTTTAAAAATATTTGGTTTTAATATGAGTGATAGAGATGTCAACTTTCTCGGCTCCAAATCCAACGGGGAAAGTGACAGAATTGTTTGCACTCTTTGATTTGACCATGTCCCTTTCTTTTTAAGGTATTGTAGATGAAGCCCATTTAGTATTCAGAGGCTAGACTATCTTTTTCGATTTAGGGAGTGAAGAATTTAGGGAAAAAAGTTAAGTTTTTGGGTGCATGGAGTCTGAATGATGTCAGATATTTTTTTTACCCTAGTATTTCTATTTTAATGTGAGAATGTTATTCTTATCACTGTCACAATCTTATCTTTTTCTTTTTAAAAAGAAAAGAGCTCAGTGCGAAAGAAAAATATGGGTTTTTATATGCATCATCATAGCTCTACTCTTTAATTGTGTTGATGAACGGGCCAGCTTACTTCTCCCTGCGCTTTTAAAATCAGACTCATTTCATAATTATTTTTTAGGGTTTTCTTTTTTATACTTTTTTGGGTTTTCAGCTTTTTTTAAATATTTTTTATTTTATTTTTAATATGCCAATGAGTATTGAGAACTCAAGCCTGTCTCATAGAATCATAGATGGCTTCTTTAATGAAATCTTTTTGGTAAGCTACAAGATCCAGTTTGATCGAGACAGGGAATGAAGCTAAGTAGCACCTCACAGCACTCGAAATCAGATTGTCTGCATGATCACGAGACAACTGTACAATAGATTGGGGATTTTTGTATCTACTCTTCACACAATTATCCTTGCAGTGAGAAATTAAATGGGTGTAATTTGACTTAGCAAGAATAGACATCTCAGTCAAATTCATGAGATGGTAAGTGAGAGTGGGGCACCAAGTGACACTTTTTGGAATTTGAGGGTATCATAGCGTTAACAGAAGAGATGCCGGTAATGTTCGTATCCTAAATAATACTTGGTCCTTCTAGAACATTTTCCAACCCTAATATCTGACGACAAAAATTATTCTGAAGTTCCCAGGGGCCAAACACGTAGACCTTGCATCTGTCACTTCGTGCCCCACCCAGGGGCACCAAGTGACAACCTACGGGGCACCAAGTGACAGACGGTAGCTATGCGTAATTAAAATGGCATCGATGGTTTTCAATCACAGTTTTGCCGGAGGAGGGCGTTTAGTTCCAGAAAATCACTACAACTTACACGGATGGTCCAAATTGTGAATGCCCGCGACAAAAAAAACAACACCAGTATGGTAAGGTAGAGTATACAGTGATAGGGGCACCAAGTGACACTGTGTCGTACCTCGAAAAAGAGAGTCCACATTAATGTCAACTTATGATTTTTGGCCCGTCCCGTATTATAAAAAATACGAAGGACGGGCATATAGTATGATGCTTGCTGTGCGTTCGTCCGTCCGTCCGTCGGTCCGAGGACTTCCCGTGGTCCGATCTTCACCAAATTTGATATGCAGCCTCCTTGGGTGACCCTAAGATCCGCCCGGTGGCAGCAAATCCGATCCGTGCCCCGGGGGCTGCTGCAGGTGCATCATGGTCTACATGGGCTGGAGGAGGATCTCGGCAACGGGTACAGCTAGAAGGGCATGTAGGGGTATTTTTGGAATCGGGGCGACGAGACAAAGCCAACGGTGCTGGTTTCGAGCAAATCTGAGAAGTTTGGACCCAGGTTCAAATCCCGGGGGGACCAAAATTTTTTTTTTAGTTTAACGTTGTTTCTTATGTTTTTGAGGGTGCTGATGACGAAAATGATATCCATTTTGACCTAAGACGCCGCGAGGGCGACGCTGCAGGCGCATCATGGTCTATATGGGGTGGATGAGGATTTTGGCAACGGGTACAGCTAGAAGGGCATGCAGGGGTATTTTTGGAATCGGGGCGACGAGACAAAGCCAACGGTGCTGGTTTCGAGCAAATCTGAGAAGTTTGGACCCAGGTTCAAATCCCGGGGGGACCAAAATTTTTTTTTTTAGTTTAACGTTGTTTTGTATGTTTTTGTGGGTGCTGATGACGAAAATTGCATCTATTTTGACCCCAGACCCACAAACGAGTCCCGGTAGGATCAAATGCGACCAAAATTTTTCCTTTTTGACCCCGAACTGCACCCAGGCGGTCGAGTGCCGTTTCCGTCACACACGACCGTAATCTTTATCTCGAGGAAGACATGGTTTCATACGTTAAGGGTGCTGATGACGAAAGTAACATCTATTTAGTTTCCGACAGAGATTCGCATCTTTATGGGCTAAAATACGACAGCAATTCCGAATGTTTAAAATGTACGGGACGGGCCAAAGTTGCCGATTTGTATCGCCACTTTCCCTGTTATTCACTTTAAAACTGAAAAAAATCATTGAAATTTTCAAAAAGAATCTCCAGCTTCAAAAATGAAACAAAACAACTTCCCTTACGGAGCTATTCTATTGTCACTTGGTGCCCCGGGTCAGCTGTCACTTCGTGCCCCGAGTGTATGCACTCCGTGTCTGCCTCGGTGTTCATTACATCCGTGGACTTCAGAATTTCGGCACATGAAAAAACAAACATAGATGAAGAGTCCTACTTGCGATTCAAAAACGAACACTGACCCACACTCGACGTTCCGGTTGAATTTACCAAGGGACAAAGAAAACCACAATTCAGTACCGCAACTTGTTTTAGGAGTCGTAAAATGTGAATCGACAGCCCATGAAAGCGCTCCGGAGTCTCCGCTATCTGGCAAAGGACTTACCAGCACGAGAGCATTCAGACCCGTGGAAGTGGAATTTTAGCGACGGGTAGTTCTTGAGATATGGGGTAGTGTCACTTGGTGCCCCTGTCACTTGGTGCCCCACCCTTCTTTACTCCATATTTTCTTTTAAGTTGAAAATCATTTTCTAGCTTGATAGAGCAAGGAAAATTTTAATGGGGGAATCCTTTTTCTCCAAGCACACTGTGATAAACTTGGCATTTTCTTTATTTATAGATAAGGTGATTTCACCGAAAGAGAGGGCTCCAACTGGGATCTATTTTCCAGAGCATTCAAAACGTGCATTTGGACTTCTCGTGACATCATAATGTTGAGCTCTGCTGGGCTCATTCTGTGATAGAGTCGATTACCAAGTCGAAGTCCATGAGAAGGTCGTCGGGGATGTAGGCCTTGTTGACCTCCTCGCCGGTGGCCTGCACCTCACCGCCGCGGACCAGTGGGAACTCGATGATGTCAACTGGGGCGTCGACGGGGACCTCTGGGGGGGGGGGGGGGGTGAGAGTGAGGAGGGGCATGCTAGGTGCTTGGCGTGCATCCTCCTCTGAGGCCGGGAGCACACTGACTACGCTGGGCTTGACGCCACTAAGGGCGCCGCCACCAGGGGCAGCCAGCGTGTTAGCCACGGCGGGGAGGTCTGTGGTTTGGCCGACAGCCCGCGTTATCGCATCACTGCCGGCGTCACCAGGACCCTCCTCATCAAGGCCAAGCTCGGCCACCAAGTCGCCCAGGATTTGGCGCTTGGCGCGGGGCTTGAGGCTGAGGCTTTTTCTGGCCACCCGCTTGACTGCTTGCTTCTGGGCGGGCATGATCTTTTGTCTTGATAAAGACAATTTATTTCTTCTTAGGCTGCGACTCTTCTCTCTTCTGCTCGGACGACTTCACTCTGCGACACTTGACGTAAGACTGTGACGCTCCGGGGATCGGGGGCGGCTTTTATCCTGCCGCGAGGCGACAGTGGCGCCGCCAGATTGACAGATTTCAATGAAATTGTATTTAAAAGTATGAAAGACGTGTTCAGAGACCCTCTGAACCCTCGAGTTAAAAATTTCGGACGCGCAGTGCAAAAATAAGACTTTTTCGCGTGGAAAGTGGTGTTTCCGCCCACTGTGCGGCCGCCCGGCCCCTGGGTCTCCACAGTCAATCATCAAGTGTCGCAGAGTGAAGTCGTCCGAGCAGAAGAGAGAAGAGTCGCAGCCTAAGAAGAAAATTGTCTTTTTAAAGACAAAAGCCAGCACCATGGCTTCAGTCCTCCTGGACATCCTGGAGGAGTGGGAGGGCGGGTGCTTCTACACCTCGAAGCTCCTCGTCGAGGCCTACACCACGGCCCTCCTAGCCTTGTTGGAGGCCAGCGTCGAGGACAGGGCCGACCCACGTGTCGTTCCCTTCCTCGAAGCTGGCTTTGAGGCCTACTGCAGCGAGCAGGACGGCTTCGACAGCCAAGCGGAGGCGACCCGCGACATGGCCTTGGCCATGGTCGGCGCCGGCAAGCACGGCGTCGACGGCGCTACGGCGCTCCGCCCCGCCACCCCGCCGCGCTCCGCCCCGGCCCGCCCCTGGAGGCCCTGGACGCCCTCCCCGCCGCGCCCCGCCACTCCCCCGCGCCGCACCGCCACGCCGCCAGCCCGCACGCCACCCGCGCAGGAGGGGTTGCCTACCCCGCAGCGCCCGAAATGGACGTGTCCGGGGCCAGGGTTTCAAAATTACACGCAGAAAATTGCACAACTGATGGCAATTTTTTTTCCAAAATTCGGGTGATGACTGAAACCGACGCGCCGCGTCAGTGACACGTCGGCGACGTGCCGGGGCGCGTAGGGTTGCTTTCCCATCAGGCGGCTGGCGGCGGCGGCCCGGCGCGGCGCACCAGTTATAGGGGCTCAACTTTGGAGGCCCCTGCAGCCACGCGGGTTTGCAGGAGGGGGTTGCGCTTCAGGGGCGCGTTAGGGAATGGATGCGCCCTCCTCGCCGTCGTGGTCCCGTATTTTAAGGCTACGGAGTACATAGGGACAGGGGTGCCAACTAAGGGGCTGAAATTGAACGAAAATTTGGTTTTCGATGTCAGGTGACAAGGAATTGTGCGATTGACACCAAAAGTGGTCAGGAGTTGTCTCAAAGCCCCTTTCGTCGAGGCGTCACCACGCCGACCCGCCGCCATAACGCCAACCCCCTCCCAACGGGGTAGTAATGGTTAGGGGTAGCAACCCCCAGCAAAAGCTTTTCTGACAGTGCACATGCGGATTTTTTGACCGGGCTCGATCGAATCAACAATTCTCTAACGTTTCGTTCCATTTTCGACGATAATCGGGCCCTTTTTGAGGAACTCGGCGGTAATTCAAAATAAGAGATGGCATTTTGACGGGGGTAGGCGGTCTCACAGGGGTGCTAGCGACTTGGGAACAGTTTCATTGTGACCGTAGAAGCAAGCGCTACAACCCTTAACCTTCGGAATTTTTTGAAAAAAATTACCCCCCCCCCCCAGGGGTGGATTTTACTGTAGCGCCCGAACGGGTGGAGGTGATTCTTAACGCGTTCGAAAGAGGAGCTCAAAATGAACCGGCTGACAAAATTTGAACCCCCTGCGACCCCCGGAACGACCTTTTGATCAAGGGAAAAGAGCCGAAATTTGACAGGGTTTTACGCGGAGGGTAGAAAATGCAGGAAGGGGGTGGGTTCGGGTCTCGACGCTTAAGGGGAGTGTGTACAACCCCTTGAGGTACCTCTCTACCAAATTTGAAGCCCCTACCTTAATTTCCGTTGAAATGGCGAAGAAAAGTTGAAGTGTAACGCTAATTTTGACGCCCAGTGTAGTGCATTTCTGGACCTGTGTCTACCAGCTGAAGAACGGCGCCGGGGAACGACCATTCAAGGAATTAGCATTCTGTGTGCTCTCTTTACTCAGCCTGCCGCTGAGTAACGCTGTTGTGGAACGCGTTTTCAGTTTGATGAACATTGTTAAGTCCGAACTGAGAAACAAGTTCAGCTACGAGTTGCTTGAAGCGATCCTTCTTCTGCGCCTGTATTTGAAGGTAAGACTAATTCCTTTATTTTGTGCCCCGGTGCGCTCTCAAAAGGTACCTCAACCTGCACATTATTTCAGGCAAAGAAAAAGTGCTGCCTCCAGTTCGAGCCGTCTGCCAAAATGCTGGAGCTGTTCAATTCCAGAGTCATGTATGACCAGAAGAAGCAAAAACCACAGCCCAAAGGAGACGGGCCAGAGGCTGAGGTCTTTGGTAGGTAATGTCTTTTAGTTATGTACTGAAATATCGATGGGTCATTACTAACTTTTTTTAAAATCGTCCAGAGGACCGGGACGACGCCCGAGTAGAATTGACGGCGGACTTCCACCGCGTCCGAGACCGCCCTGACTCCGCGGCGCGCCATTTGCGTTGTGGAGTCCTGACGCAGCGCAGCGTGCGTATGCTAGTAATGCGGAGTCCCCTGGCCGTCCGTGAACAGTGAACGAGCGGGGCGGTGTTTGGGCCGCGCAGCCTCTATGCGTAGGCGTGTTCGTTGCATTGCGGCTCCTGGTACCCCTGCTGTGGTGGACGACGCGGATATGCCGCGCCGCCGGCCGTCCCAGCACGTCCGTGGCGGGGTAACGTCCAGGAAGCGTTTTCCACACTGAGAAAACCTTACAAACTATTTCGGACCTCACAAAGAAAAGTAGTTTGTATAACAAAGTATTTTGAGCATACATAAGCTTACGAAGAAAATACTTCGTAATTTACAAACTATTTCTTCGCATAACAAAGTATTTTTGTTTGTTATATGTATGCTCAAAATACTTCGTAAGGTTTTAAGAGTGCAGATTAAACCTAAAACGGAACTGCGTCCCGCAGAGTGGAGGCAACATGCAGGCAATCATGGCGGATCCAGAGGCCGCCTCTGTGGAGGGTCGGCTAGTGTCGATTTACACAATCCCTTGCAAGCGGCTATCTGCACACACGAACACACACGCCCTCCCCGTGCGCGGGCCAGTTCTATACATGGCCTCAGCACGCCCGCGGTGCGTCGGTGTGTGCACGTTCGCACGGAATGCCTCCGGTCACGACCTGCAGTCGACCGGTTCCGCCCGCACTCCTCGATCAGTCTCTAGCACCCCTACGGCACACTCCATGAGTGCGAGAGAGACAGAGAGAGGACGGGAGAGAGAGTGATTCTCACGGGACGGGGCGCTCGGCATCATCCTGCTTGTGCTGCTCCCTCTCGTCGTGTTCCAGCATCACGTCACGTTGTGGTAGCAACACAGTGCTGCCCCCCCCCCCCCCTTCCCTGCGGAGTGTGGCTAAACTGAGCCCCAGAGCTGGCTACCTGAGTTGGCTGCCACCTGGTGGCGGTGCAGCGCAGCGCGAACAACAACACCAGATCAGCAAGTTAATTTCGAATCACTGTTCACCGATTTGCCAATGAACTGTGTTAAGTGCGTTCGGAACGTTCTTCCTTGCACATTGATGTTGATATGGTGGCGCGTCGTCCTGTGCGTCCGCGGTGTGGGTGGTTGCTTAGCAACCTGGGCTGTGGCTGCAGCTGTGTGCATAGTATTTGCGATATCAATCGATTGCTCTGTGCGGTTAGAACGCCTCACTGTGCGCGAGTGGTCCGGTGTGACTGCCCTGTACCAGTGCCGCGTCAACCTGCCAAAATTGAACATGGCATCATCCCTTCCCGTTAAAAAGGTTCTGTCAGGTAGCTGGTAAAGTTGGGTTATGTTTTTCTCCCTGCACTTTCGGTGACAGTTTAATTCTTTGTTTCAGCCAAGGAAAGGCCGCAAGAAGTTGAGGGATGAGCGAATTCGGGAGAATCGGGATGTGTTTTTCAACAAGCACGGGAATCGCTTCGCAGCGGAAATCCTTCTTACTCTCCGGAGGATGTGGAAAACCTGCTTGATTTGCTGTGGGTCAGCAAGGGCCAAGAAGAACAGGAGGACTATCTAGGTATCATTTTTCTGATGAATTTGGAGCATGATCTACCCCAGCCATAGGTGAGTCAAGTCAGTTCTAGTGGTGGTGTATGGTCACGTTTCGAAACCTACTTTGAACCATGTTGTTTGCTGGTGATTCTCCTCTGCTCCAGGATCGCATCACGAGCTTTCAGTTGTAGTGTCTCTTAACATGGCTGCCTGTAGGATCTTTGATACTCTTTAGTTCCTCATTTGTTGTATTGAAGCTTATGTTTAATATTTGTTGATTATATTGTGATAGGTGCAAAGTCAATTGAGGTCGTTTGGCTTTTATTTTGTTAAATGAGTCATGGTTCTTCATTTTTGTGCATTTGTTGTGCAAATGATGTTTTCCCTTAACATGTTGGTTGTTCACTTCAGTTTGGAGTGAAATGTGATAAGTGCAAATTCATTTTAGTGGTCTGTTCGGCCTTTATATCATGTGTTGCCTGTCTCATTTGTTTTTTTAATTCTATACTGGTGTGCGATTATGTTCCTACTGTGTTCTTGTTTGTCTATTTGGTACTGCCTGCATCAGCGCAAATGGATATGATAATATGTACCTAATGTGCTGTGAAACTTCGACCACAACGTTATGAAACCTCACAACACCCAATACCTTACGCCATCTCTGCCTTTAAGTAAAATGTGTAATGTGTATCATATTATAAGTAGGTGTAAATAAAAGTTGTAATACAAGTTATGTGATTTAATCTGTGGATATCTTGCACATGTTTCTGAATCCATTTCTGGCTTTGACAAACATGTTGCTACTTTAATTGTTATTTTTTAAGAACATTTTCCCTTCATTTTTCAATTTTTACTTCCCTTTGAAATGTGTTAAATTTTTGCCATGTGTTCCGTCTCGTCAGCTACTTTTTGTTGTGGTTCCATTAAAAAAAATATTATAAAGTCAAATGCCCAAACAGTTGTCCTTTTCTAAACCTTAATCCATGACAGAAACGACACAACAGATATGTGCTCATACAGAAATTTACCTGCCTAAAAACGAAATGTTTTGACACTTTTTAAAATTACATTTAGATTATTCTCATACTTTCCAAAAAAATAAAGAAGATCACGAGCACATATTGTTCACATATGAGAAATCAAGGTGATATTCTTAGCACTGTTATTCATTGCACTACCATTTCTAAAATGAACCAGCACAGTTTTATAACTAAGTGCCTCAAATTGAGTCATTACAACATAGATACATTTCTGTGAGCGGTTTTAAAATTTCCACAACTACATCTATAGGAAAGCCCTTTGATAAAAATTTTTCCTTTGTCATTATATTTAACACAGCATAGCATAATGACATAACTGAAACGAGTGGAGATATTTATAAGTGTTGTCTTCAAAGGATTTCCAAAGAGTCATACTCTGTGGAGAGCTGTACAATTTTGGATCATGATTGACAGGTATTCATTTATGCAGCTACACAATTGTAAATTTTAGAGGATGGAAATGTTAAAACAAGCATTGATTTACTACCTTTCTTTTGAAGTATAAAGTAGGGTTTTAGAGAATACTTAAAGCAAACTTTATCTTATCTTAACAAAATGATCATTCAGCGCGTACTGTCTTTTCACGTGGAGGATTAAGTGGATTTCACAAATGAGAAATCGAGGTGATATTCTTAGCACTGTTATTCATTGCACTACCAGTTCTGAAATGAACCAGCACAGTTTTGTAACCAAGTGCCTCCAATTGAGTCATTACAACATAGATACATTTCTGTGAGCGGTTTTAAAATTTCCACAAGTACATCAATGGAAAAGCCCTTTGATAACATTTTTTTCATTTGGCAGTTTGTTATACCACAGTCTGTGTATCCTGGAGGCAATCCCTGCCACATCTCCAAATTTCTGACAGATGGATTAACTAATTTTTTATCTTTTATACACATCAGAGGTCGCTGTTGATTTGACGCATTTGAAGGAATTGTCTTGGCAATGATCCTGGTTGCCAGGTTGTACGGCCCGACAAAGTGTTGGAGCGTCTTGTCTGTTTGTGTCATGGACAACTTGGTAGCCAGCTCATGAATTCCAGAAATATTGGAAAAATAATTGCGCCGCCGCCAGTTTATGATGGAAATGTCCTTGTAATAAAGTAATGATAAGCATTATACAACTATCAGTTGCTTACCTTGTTGGAAAGAGCGAACTCTGGCATATGACTGCTGCTTTCTTACCCAATGCTTTTGTCATTCGGTCTTTGACTGACTTCCTACAATGAGCTGTATTCTCGTAGCAGAAAAAAATGGCCTGGCTTCCTGTCCAGCCTGCTTCAAAAGAATGTCACGGATCTTTACAAAACTAAACAGAATCTGCCCCGATGAGTGGGGTTCAAATTCCTTGCGATTGGGATTTACGAGGCTGAATTCTGAAATCACAGTCAAACAATTGGTGGTGTTGTCCCCATTGCTCCAACAAGTCTGTCATATTTACCATTACATGGTGACCCTCCTATCAGAAGATCTATGTGGCCAATCGCCGCAAGTGTGTCCTTTGTAATGAAACGCACATCGCCTAATTGTACAATGTTGCTAGGATATCGTTCTTGTGAGACTTTCATAGCGAGAGGATCTACTTCACTTGCAAAGTATTTTGTTGAAATCTTCAGCCTGTCGTGGATAACATAGTATGCTCCACTGATACCATGAAACAGTGACAATACAGTCAATACTTTTCTTTTCAATGGCACAACCTGAAAACATTTAAGGTTCCATTAGGTTTGTGCTTGGACAACCAAATTCCACAAGTGACCACTAACCTTCAAAGTTGAAACATATCCATCAGAACGCAATGAAATGGATGTCACTGTAGTTGGGTAAGTTACTAAATCGTTGCCATCATACATTGAATAGGCTAAGGTCTGGTTCAGATGTAGCTGAGAATGATTAATGCTGCCTTTCGTGAAACCATGAAATTCACTGGCTGTTTCTGCGTCTGAAGGCCATCCCAGAAACGATCCCACCGGTTTCACTGTGTACCAATATTTCCTTTTCCTGAGTAGTTTCCGTCTGCTTTTGACCCGCCTCCAGCTCCGCACGATTTTGTCATCGCTTTGAATGGGCTTCTTGCAATCTGGGACAAGTATTACTGCCTGCAACAGAAAGAAGGGCACAAAACGCTTGTCAGCTCTTGCGTGAAAAGTAAGTGATGCCGTCACTTGAAAACGTGCTGAGGGGTATGAATCGTTGAATAGTAAAACCAAGGATGCCCTTGTGCCCCTTTCGGTCCCATTAGTATGTTCTAATGCGTAAAAATAAGTTGTTAACCAAAATATGTAGCAACTGCCATTTTCGTACATCAATAACGAACCGAAGTTTCAGCTAATTTCGGAAGGAAAGTTTACGAATCCCAATGGCACGGTTAAAACAACATGCCAGCCACCTTCATTAACTGGCAATCAAATCGCAAGTTATTAACAAGCTAGGGCCCGCCCTTCCGTCGAACCGAGTTGCCAGCTCCGCTTCGCTGCGCCGGCAACTCGGTTCGACAGGGGGCCGGCCCAGCTTGGCCTGCCGGCGGCCTTTCCTCGGGCCTTCGGCCCTCGCATCAGACCCAACTTGGCCAGTCGAAGGCCCGGGCCTTCGGCCCGCTCTCATCAAACACCCCGTGAGCGGGTAAGGCAAAGTTATCGATGTACCATCGTGACTTAGGCTCGCCCTTCTATTCACAATATGCAAAAGTCCTTACACTTTTTACTCCAACTGTCCTTAGAATATGCCCATTTCATTTGTCTCTTAGCCCTCATTCCGAAAATACTCATATTTGCCATGCTACTGCAACTCCTTGCAATGGAGGCACAGCAGGAGCGCAAAACGAGCCCGTCGCACTTTTTCACATAACTCATGAAGGCGGGCTCCTGGACCCCCCTTCCGACCCCTCGTTGAAGAGGTCTTGCCAAGACCTATCGAAAACTTAAGTAAAAATTTTCAGTCGGTCGACCCCCTTTTTTCAAGATCCTGATGTGACTAATAGACGAAGTCGGGCTCCTGGACCCCCTTTCCGACCCCTCGTTGAAAAGGTCTTGCTGAGACCAATCGAAATCTGCAATAAATTTTTTTAGTCGGTCGACCCCCTTTTTTGAAGATCCTGATCTGGCCAACTTGTAAAAGCGGCCGATGGGGTCGTGACCAGGTCCATTCATCTTGTCTCGTCGCCCTGATTCCAAAAATACCCCTATGTGCCCTGCTAGCACCAATAATGGCGGAAATCCCCCTCCCGCTAATGTAAACCATGATGCACCTGCAGCAGCCCTTGTGCGACCCGGACGGGATTTGCACCACCGGATTGTTTGTTCGGACGGCCCTCCTGAAGTACCCTCCAAATCTGGTCACTCCAGCTCAACTCTTTCCTTGTACACAGACGACGACAACAACAACAACAACGACGACGACACACAGACACAAAGGCAAATGCATATGCCCTCCCCCTATTTTTTGAATAGAAGGGCGGGCCAAAAATGAGCTAATTTCTTACCTCCATCGAACGGACCCAGCTCTGGGCTTTCTGCAGCAGACGACTTCGTAATTAAAATGTTACCAATATGAAGAAGGAAAGTGGTATTTAGCGCCCGGCGCACGAACCCCACAACAGTGAAACATGTGTCGCGTTCGACTTCCATTGAGACATTTCTCACTCTTCTCACTTAACGTGCCATCAAATTCGTCAGTATCCCAGGTCGTGTCGGCTACACTGCATGCGTGCTGCACAGTTGGCAACGAGGAGGCAGTATCGCTGATGGGGGTGGGGAGTGGGCAGGCAGTACAGAGTTCGGAAGGTCGTGAGAGCGTTGTTTAGGTCATTTCGCTTTTGTCGCTGGATTATATGGTCTTTGTAGGTATGCAGGCTAATTAGGTGGCACTGTGTTCCGTTCCACATTCCGGTCGTCCTGTTCGCGGAACTGCTCACGGTGGAACATCTCGTATAACGGTTTTTGGTTATGGGCGCCTGTCAAAGTTGACTTCTGATTGTGCTTTAAAGCGACGGCAATGAAAAAGGTAAGAATAATCTCCATTGGAAGTCGGTTCCTCTTTCCTTTGAAGCCTGTCCTACCATGTCACATTGCATTGCCATTTTAAATCGACCTCTGTCATCTTGTTTTCAGGACCACATCACCAACTTCTGGAAACGGGCACAGGCTGAAATCACCAGTAAGATTTGCTGCAGCTGCTGAATGGCTGGTGTGAGTAAGAGTGAGAGTATGATCCACTTGTTGTGTTGCAGGTGTGTGTGTGGTGTGAGCATGACTACATTCATTCATTCACCATGAGTCCTCGGCATCGGTTGTGGTTACTGTGGTCAAGCTCAGTGTCGGTTCATCAGAAAATCATCATTGTAGAACTGGTCATTGGCCCTGTGTTGGTTTCATCTCATTGGTAACAATCTGTCAGGTGCACTGTGCACGTTCCATGAAATGTTAAATGGCTGAAATGTGTTTTATTACAAATATCATTATTCATGACAATCATCACAGCTTTGTCATAGGTAGGCCGAGGCCTCAGCCTGCGCCGAGGTGCCCAGACCCCCGGGGAAGTCGTCCCACTGGCAGCCGAGACACGGCAAGAAGCAGCGTTGAGCCTGCGCCAAGGAACCAACACTCCCGGGGAAGTCGTCCAACCAGCACCCGAGACCCAGGAAGAAGCAGCAGCGGTCATCACTATCGAGAGTGATGACGACACTGTCACTACATCAGCAGTTGCAGTCACCCAATGTGACATTTGTGAATTTGCAGTTGATGAACATTCTCCACCTGGTATCTTAAAGAACTGTCTCCCGCATACGGCTATTGCACACAATAAATGCCTTGAGCGGTGTGTGAGTGCCAAGAAAATGTGTCCATTTTGCCGAACACCGACATCGGTTGAAGACATTCAGTAGACAAATTCGTTGTTTTAATTCTTTTTACATGGAAAGGTTCCAATCTTTAACAACTCCTTTTGCTAAAGCCCTCTTATTTTAAGTATGTTTATTTTTAATTTTGAGTTATATTCAAACAATTCCTTCTGCTGGAGCCCCTTTATTTGTAGTATTTCCCTTGTATTTTTATTTTTTGTATTATATTTAAACAGCTTAAATCTTTTCTGTCACTTTTCCTCCATCAGTTTTTAGTTGCACTGGGGAGTAAACAATAAAGTTCCTTGTTACCGTGAAAGTTTCTAACTAGGAAAATCCCATGACGCACATGGTTGTGATGATGTCTTTGCAATCAAGCAACAGGGCTGGTGGGAGTTACACGTAAACGTTACGCATCTGTTATAACATAGAGTTTTATTTGATCTTCTAAGCTCTTGTAGCGTTGAAAGATCGGGAAAGAGAATCGACCGGCGGTCGCGCAAGGAGGGTGGCCATGTCAGGGAAAAGTCAAAGATATAAAAATCTGTGAGGGAAAATAGCTAACGGCAGGGAAAATCAAAATCGTCGGACACTGATTTTGCGGTGTGGGATGAATACGTATCTATGTAAAGGAGGACTCGGGACCGTCGGAATCAAATTTCCGCCAGCTCTTTGTGCAAACGTAATGTGTACCATTATCTCTGTAGCTTTGCACGTTTTTGATCACTATGTAGGGTATTTAGTCCATTCAACTTCACTTTTTGTAATGCAATGTACTTATTGATTTCTCAGGGAGAGTGGGGCACATAGTGACGCTTTTTTTCGGCGCCTCTCAGAAGCCAGGAAAATTAAGTTACGGGAACCCGGGAACCATCAATATTGTGCATAGCTTAAGAGAAAATAGTACATTTTACGTTTGCTCAAAAAACTCTATAAGCAAGACACAAAAAGGTCCATATGGGACTGAGAGTGAACGTGACGTCACATTCCCAGATTCCTGGTGCTGGCAAACTCAGTTTTTACTATTTCGGAGCTGTTCAACAGGTCTCCATATCGAATGCTAAAATCTTTGGCCGGTTCTGCTTATCGTCGACAGGCGTTCACACCAACTTTGGCCTCAGAAGCTTGACTTACTTTGACATGTTTTCGTTATTTGCCGTACCCTCAAAACTCAAAAGTGTCCGCAGTACAATCTGTTCGGCGTCTGCTCACAAGGACACTCCTAAGAAAGTGTTCGCAGATGAGAACACTTCTTTAAGAGTGTGCTTAGATGATTACACACCTAAGCACGCCTAGCAGTTTATGCAGCTCACTCTCAGTCTCGTATTGACTATTATTCTCTTGGCTCACTTGCGCCATTGTGCATGCCGATTCATTAAGTGGTGTTTTAGTGGTGTCAGCACGTAGACATGCAAGTTTCCGCTAGGCGACCCTGAGTGGGTGGGTGCAGGGGATGGAAACAGGATTTGTGAATAAGATGTCAACTTCAGCTAGAAAGTGGTTTCCAGGAATCACGAAAAGACAACAAACAACGGCCGTACAAAGATCGCCGCTGCGATGGCCTGCCAAATTAGCCCCGTTGCTACCACCTCCCGCGTGGGAGAATCTGCAATCTGAATTGTACCCAGGAACTGAAATCACACTATACTTTGCAGTGAATAAGGAGGGTGGTTGAAGTTTCACTAAATTGTTCTTAAAGTGTTCACAAATGCGCTATTTTGTTTGAAGTTTGAAGTATGCATTGACCACAGTCTAACTTCAGATAACCAGCTGCAGTTCGAGTGCAGTTAACTGCAATTAAAATGCAGTTTAAGTACACTTAACTGCACCTGAACTGCAAAAAAAGCAGTACTTATTTCGGACGTTTCCAGTTTTAACTGCAGTTTTTTGGACAGTTCCTGACAGTTTCTTTAAAAATGTTGTTTTGCGAAAAAAGATATTTTTTTTTGGATTTGAAGGCTTTGTTAATTGCCCTCCCTCAGTAACTTCCTTTATTTTTCTTCGTCGTTGTAATTTGTCATAGTCAGATGGAGAGTCGAACCCGGACCTCCGGGCTGTCGGACCGCAACGCTGCCAATTGCGCTACGGAGACGTCTGAGGGTATGGCTCCAGCGCGGGCGATGCCACTGGCCATGCCCGCGCGCGCAGGTCGACGAGGGATTACAGCAGCTCCTCGCTCGGCGCGGGCCACTCCTCCGGGAATTTCCCCGGCAATTGTCAAAACATAACGATTTGGAAGCAGTGCGGAGTTTCACTCGGCGAAATTTAGGTGATTTGAATCATTCCAAGGCAGCCACTTGAAAGGACATTCAGGGTGAAGTTGGAAGTACACTTTGACTTCTAGTGTGATGAACTTAAATTGTAGTTTTTGTCTACATTCCAAATTGAGCCTGGGACTGTATATGTCGTATACTTGTCTTTACTCTCCATGTGTAAGACAAGAGCAATTCAGAAGTATATTTGATATCGACACTTGCGTTTGAAAATAAAGCGAATTTTAGCTGAGGTTTCAACTACATTCCGGAATGCCCATCTAGACTGCAGTTGGATCTGGCAGCAAAAATGCAGTTAAAGGACAGTTTGTGTCGACTTCAAAGCAGATTACTGACTGCAGCGGACAATACAAAATTGATAACACTTCAAATACAATCTAAGGGAAGAAAAGAACTACAGAAAGAAACTGCAGATGAGCCACTGCAGTTTTAATTGCAGTTTAACTACTGATCCTTCCACGCGGGCTGGTCTGGTGGGTGCCATTTAGATGGCACAGACATGTTGGAGAAGGACGAATTACTCTGTCCGCTGAAAGGCAAACATTGTGTGCTGCAACACTGCATACATACCATGTACGCAGGAGCAGTATTTACTGCATACAATGTTTGCTGTACGGCTGACAGAGAACATGGTCGCTACCGGGTCCATGGGTGACACGACCTTGACACCCACTGTCGAGGAGATGATATGGAGAGAAACGTTGCCTGGCATTTCCATGACATAACTTGAGAATTATTGTGGCACTTCGTATAATCGCTTTGTGATCAGCATTAGGCGGTCAGGAAAGTGGAGAACTAAGCCTGTCTGTATGTATTTGCTCGACAAATAGTATCATCGTAATTAACGACATTTCATTAATGTTCCTCAATATTTATGGACATTCGTAGAATTTCATTAAAAACCTATACAAAATTGTCAAATTGATATTCCGTGAAACGGGGTAATTTCGGGCACCCGGGGTAATTTCGGGCATCTCTGCCCGAAAGCATTGCGATGATGCTGCCGTCTAGCGGCGACCTCGAAGGCTTGTCCCGTTGCGCGCATCGCATTTGCCACACTTAAAACTGTCGGATCATTCCTCTGGAGACCAAAACACTTCCAATCTTTTCGAGATACAGTGATTTTCGTATTTTACACTTTTTACCTAAATTCAGTGTATGCGTGAAAACTTCGACTGGCAAGCCAAACCTGTTCACAAACAGTGCATAAGGTATTTTTTTTTCGATTGGGACATGTTTTGAGCATGCTGTGTCAAATTTTCAATCACCTGCGGCAAATAGTATGGTAAATAGAGGCTCAAAACTAAAAAATTGTTACTTTTAGGGGTAATTTCGGGCACTGAAATGGCTTGCAAGGGCAAGCAGGGTTGTTCTGAACACTTTGAATTTCGCAGGGCTAGAGTGGTGTAAGTTTCTTCCAGGTCTTCAGAGCTCTTCCGAAAGATGGAGATAATCCATTACCAAGGATAATACTCAACTGCCGCAGCAGTCGCTTTGTGGAACTTTGACTATCATTAAAATGGGCCAAGGCTACATCTGTACTTCTTATGTGTAGTATGTAGACATCCTATCTTAGTGTTAATTATTGGTTCGTGACTAAAATTTAATCATGTTTACCGGGACTTTGACTTTGAGAACGGCCGCATGGCTTGCCGGGTTGCTACGGAATGCTGAGTTTTCCAGAAAACCCCTGTATCTTCCCAATTGTGCATAAGACTTGCCTCCCATGTACGTCAGTTTCAAGAGGAAGATCCACGACTCATTTTCGCGTAATATAGTGTGCCCCGAGTTGTATCATTATCAAAAACAAAAAAGGATAAAGGTTCAAGGCTAGACGTTCATCAAGAAGCGTCCTAAATAGCTCCACCCCACTCCCACTCTCCCAAACATCAAACTATTTGTTCCAATCATGACTTCATATTATGTATAAATGAACACCCCTACCATCCCTCCACATCTACATCCTTAAGAAATTCACATTTTATCACATAAGCTCAAAAGAAAGAGCCAATATTGAGTTTGAGACCAAAATCAGAACGACAAGTCGTTTTTTCTGGGGTGCCCGAAATTACCCCAAAACACGGGGTAATTTCAGGCACTGCTTTGGGCCCTCCACTATAAAAACGGTGAGGCGTAGATATCTGGAATTTGCGTCAAATTGAAGCTAAAGGTGGGTAGATGATAAATTTTAACCCTCAGGTCCATGGCATCACCACGACCTTCACAATTTTAAAAATACCTCTCAAAAGTGCCCGAAATTACCCCGTTTCACGGTTCCGAATAAAAGATCTTATTTGGTCGTTTCCGTATAAAGAATCTTATCTTTCACGCTAGCGAATTTCGCTGAGTTTGATCATTTGGGACGGATAAGAAAGCAAGCGGAACATATTTCTACAAGCACCACTGTGTCCTCGTTCCTTCCTTTGTGGTGTTAATGAAATCATAATTCCTTCACATTTTAAGCTGTTGCAAATGATCAAACTTATCGAAATTTGCTTGGGTTTCAGATAAGATACCTTGTACGGAAACGACCAGAAAGGACCTTTTTTAACGGAAACTTCAAGATAGGATCTTTTGAATAGGGCCTCTCGATTTGTATTAAAACCTGAAAAGGCAACGAAAAGAACCAAATTTAGCCCAGAGCAGATTTCCCAACCGCAGCCAAGGAGGTAATCTGCAGTGGTCGTTACCGTTTAGAGGTCAGTTCATGACGCATATGCGCATGTGATGACACTTGGGCGGTCGGACAAAGTACCATTTATTGACGGAAGTGTTCAACTTGGGACTCAATCCACCTGGTAGATACTCTTTTATTCTAAACAGCCTTGTTAACTATTTGTGTTTCTCGATTCTCCATAAGTCTTGGATCAGACACTTCTGCTGACTTCTCGTTCATTTTTAGTGTTACTAGTTTTACTTGTTTACAATATATCAGTCAGTTTAAGTTAGGACAGGGGTCCCTTATTTTGAATCATAACTAGTTTTTTTTTACTTTGTAATACAAATGTTGTACTTATACAACAATGTTGTTCGTATGCACAACGTTATTGTACAAGAACAACATCAACCTTCTAAATGATCATAAATCACACAGGCCTTTCATTTCTCCACAATTTTCTTCCAGGTGCTGAGCAAAGCAAAACTGATAATCCTCTTTATGGTATGTCAAGGTTTTAATCTTTCTTGTGTTCTTTAAAAAAAAAGGAAGTATATGTTCTGTTTTGTTCTAGGTGAATTCGTGTCATCCCCCAAAAGTAATGCAATGTCAATGTCAAGCATTGAGAAAGTGAAAGGTAAACTCATAATGCCACCTGTCAAGTTTGTTTCATTTCAGAATAAGCAACTAATGATGTTTTTTTCTTTTTAGCTTGGGTGATGCATGCACGATCACAGTCATGTCCTGGTTTCAAAGGAACTTCGAATATTGAAGTCAGTGATAAACGCGTCAAAGTTAAACGGGTTCTGATTTTCAATGAAACCCCAGTCCTCGAAACTATTCCTGAATTGCCTGATACTGAAGGATTTAAGAGTAGTAGTGATGAGATCCCGCTTCGTACCTTATGTCCCATGAAGGTCAGATGTTTTCTTCTATTTTTTCACATTATCAGCTAATGTATGTAAATAGTTAGGTGTTGTGATGATCCAAGATTATCCTTTCAGAATACACAAAAGCTTCACGGTGCTTTGGCGGTAAAAACATTAGCTACTACTAGTGATACAAAAGAAGCAAAATGTGGCAGCATTGAAATCTACTCACAGGATAAACTAAGTCTCCCTACCAAGACTTTAAATAGGACTAAGGTAATTGTAATAAAGCAACATATAGTCATATTTTGGTATTCACTTATGTCTTTTCTCTAGTGTGACTTTTGTGGTTCATTTTTTCTCCTTCAGACTTCAAAGACTTCAAAGAATATTGAGGAGGGCTCCAAGCCAAAAGCGGGTTCCAAGAAAGACCAAGCCCGGGCTACTTCTGATGCTGCTACAAGTATTGAAAGAAACTCGTTAAAGACTAAACCAAGTTCCCCTACTAAGACTTTAAATAAGACTAAGGTAATTGTAATAATAAAGCAACATATAGTCATAATATTTTGGTATTCACTTTTTTTCTCTAGTGTAATTTTTGTGGTTCATTTTTTCTCCTTCAGACTTCTTCAAAGAATATTGAGAAGGGCTCCAAGCCATCAGCGGGTTCCAAGAAAGACAAAGCGCGGGCTACTTCTGATGCTGCTAAGAGCGTTGAAAGAAACTCACTAAAGACTAAACCAAGTTCCCCTATTAAGAATCCAAACAAGACTAAGGTAATTGTAATAAAGCAACATATAGTTATATTTTGGTATTCACTTATTTTTCTATCTCTGGTGTAATTTTTGTGGTCCATTTTTTCCCCTTCAGACTTCTTCAAAGAATAAAGAAAATGAAGAGAGCTCAAAGCCAACAGCGGGTCCCAAAAAAGGCAAAGCTCAGGCTACCTCTGATCTTGCTACGAGTATTGAAAGAAACTTGTCAAAGACTAAACCAAGTTCCCCTACTAAGACTTTAAATAAGACTAAGGTAATTGTAATAAAGCAACATTTAGTTATAATATTTTGGTATTCACTTATTTTTTGCTCTGGTGTAATTTTTGTTGTTGATTTTTCCCCTTCAGATTTCTTTTAAGAATAATAAGAACATCTAAAAGCTAACAGCGGGTCCCAAGAGAGGGAAAGCTCAGCCTACTTCTGACGATGCTTCTTGTAGTAGTAGTGATGAGATCCCGCTTTCTACCTTATGTTTCATAAAGGTCAGATGTTTTCTTTATTTTTTTTCCAAATTAGCAGCTACCATATGTAAGGAGTTAAGGGTTGTGGTTATACAAGATTATCGTTTCAGAATCTAGTGTAATATTTGTGGTTCATTTTTTCTCCTTCAGACTTCTTCAAAGACTAATGAGGAGGGCTCCAAGCCAACAACAGGTTCCACGAAAGGCAAAGCTCGGGCTACTTCTGATGTTTCTTCTATCATTGGAAGCACCCCGGTAAATTCAAAACCAGATCTCTCTACAAAGGCTCTAAATAAGACCACGGTAATATTGATAAAACAACATATAGTCATATTTAGGAATTCACTTCTGTTCTCACTGGTGTAATTTATGTGATTCATTTTTTCCCAATTAGCCTACATCAATGAATGAGAAGGAGAGCTCAGAGGTCACAGCGAGTCACATCAATGGTAGTCTTTCTGCTACTATTGATAATGCCAGCAGCAGCAGCACCACCGTGAAAAGAAAACCAAGTATCTCTCTTAGTGTACTTTCAAAGCAGATCAAGGTATCGTAATAAAGAAAAAGACAATTCCTCTTGTAGAGTATTCTGAATGTACTTTATTTTTATTATTATTTTGCAAGTGTAAATTGTATGATTGACGTTTTCCCCTTTTCAGCCTTCGCCACTGATAAGTACATCAGAAGCCCCAAATATAATAACAAGAAACTCTGACCCGAGTCTGATGATCGATTTAATTGACACTCCCCATGTTTCATCTTGTGTTGGAAGCAATTTTCTCAAAGGGAAAGGACGTCTTACTTTTGGAAAGTCTTCTAATCAGATCAAGGTATTGTAATCATTTATCGCTTTTTATTATTAATGGGATTGTTGTAATGTGAATTTATTCATTCATTTTCTTTCAGGAGCCTTTCCTACACATAAATGCACCAGCTCTATTCTCAGTGCAGAATAAATCCTTTGATGACTGCATTTTATCAGAGGACATGAACAATAACATCCAATCATCTCCAGAAAGCCCTTTTGCTAAACCTATTACAGATAAAATAACAAACGTATCCTCAGACACCAGCAAAAAACCAAGATTTCAGACACCTTCTCCTTTTGTCCTGAAGAAAGGCCGTTTCAGGAAAAATATATCTCTATCTTCAAATAAGGTAGTACTCATGCTTATTTCTCATTTTAGTTTTTCCTTTTGCTAATGTTAAATTAATAGAATATCTTCTAATTTTCTTCAAAATTTCTAGGATGACATGCAGCCTGACATTGTCATGAGCGATGCGAACTCAGTTGCTTCAGAAAGTGCCTCAAAAAAGTATGGGTTTCGCACTCGTACCCCTGCCACCCCCACTCCAACTGTTTTACTGAATTCTGATGATGAATATGGTTCTGAGTCGGGGAGCGATGTGGAATGGGCACCTTGTGACATCCGCATACAAGTCCAATCTCGGGCGCGTTCACTTAAGAAAAAGCAGATCGGCGGGTCGAGCGAGCGATCGAGCGAGCGATCGGCTCGCTGCGCGCGGCGCGTTGTATTTCGCCCTCCAGATGAATTTTAGGCACCGAAGTTAAGAAACCCATACATTTTCGGAAAGAAGAAAGCTTGAGGAACAGATTGGTGTCATTTATTTGAAGTTTTGAGTTTTGGTATCTGAACGAGAAGCTTCGGAGAGTCATGATGTTGCTCAACGTATCATCAGTCAGGTTTAACTCGTCTAAAGTCGTAAACGGAGGTGAGCTAGACCCTAACATGCAGCGAGCCGATTTTTCGTCAGACTCAAAGCTTTCGATTTCACTTATCAGAACGTTCAAACAATGTCCAGTTTTCGCAGGGAAACGGTTTTTCTGCCCCGCAGTCAAAGCTGTCATGTCCGTATCCTAGCCGCGCGGAGCACGGCAGCCAAAAACCGTTTGGTTTTCAAAAACTAGACATTGTTGAAACGATCTGATTAGTGGAATCGAGAGCTTAGTTTCTGGCGAAAAATCGGCCCGCTGCATGTTAGGGTCTAGCTCACCTCCGTTTACGACTTTAGACGAGTTTAACCTGACCGATGATACGTTGAGCAACATCATGACTCTCCGAAGCTTCTCGTTCAGATACCAAGACTCAAAACGTCAAATAAATGACACCAATCTGTTCCTCAAGCTTTCCTCTTTCCGAAAATGTATGGGTTTGTTAACTTCGGTGCCTTAAATTCATCTGGAGGGCGAAATACAACGCGCCAGGCGCAGCGAGCCGATCGCTCGCTCGATCGCTCGCTCGACCCGCCGATCTACTTTTTCTTAAGTGAACGCGCCCCTCAAACACCAAGAACTGTCTGTGACGAAGATGAAGGGGAAGATTCTGACAATTCTGATGAGGATCAGGTTTTAATCACGCTTTCTAAGAAGACTCAGAAAAAGGCATGGCATAAAAAGCTTGCTCCACAACAATGTGACTCAGATCTGCCACAGGATAATGAAGAAATTTGGAAGGATGGTGATTTGCCTTGGTCTGAGAGAGAGCCAGTGATTGCACCTTCTGCAGGTGATGAACTGGGAGACCCTATTCAGTATTTTTCATATTTTTTTGATGAAGAGATCATAACCCTGATAACCAACTTTACTAATATCTCCAGCACTATCAGAAGTGAGGGTCGAAAATGCCTCAATGTTACTACAACCTTGCAGGATCATCTGGAATCATCTATGACTTCATTCCCTATGCAGGCGCATCAACCTTTAATGGCATCAATTTCTCTACTGATGAGGTTGAAATGGGTAAGGGTGCTCAAATCCTCATACACCTATCCCGCCAAATTGATAAACCTGAGGTGAAAGCACTCTTTTTCGACAACTACTTCTCCAGTGTCAAGGTGGCTAGGCACCTTCTGAATGCCTACAAGCTGCGGTCAACAGGCACTATAAGGAGCAACAGGATAGAACATTGCCCCTTGAAGTCAGATCGTTTGTTGAAAGATGAAGGGAGAGGTGCCTATGACTCGAAGGTGAAAGGGCAGGTCCAGGTTATTAAGTGGCTTGATAATAAACCTGTGCATGTGGTCTCCACTCTTGCTGGAGTGGCACCGCTTAGCACCGTGAATAGGTAAGTGTCCAATTATCCCTTCAATCATAACGGGACGGGGTATCAAAATTTTTCTCTAAAAGAATGTATTTATTACAGGTATGACAAAGCCACCAAAGCTAGGTCAGAAATTCCTATTCCTTTGGCTGTGAAAATTTACAACCGCAAGATGGGGGGAGTTGATCTACATGACATGTTAGTGGGGTTATATCGAACTCCCACAAAAGCCAAAAGGTGGTATATGACACTCATAAGTTATATGATAGACCTCTCTGTTTGCAATTCATGGCTTTTATACAAGCGACATGCTTTATCGCTTCAGAAAAAAATCAAAGTATGATTTAAAACAGTTCCGTCTTGCTGTCAGCAAAAGCATCCGTGGTGAATGTTGCCCATCCACTCAAGTCACCAGTAGAATTCGGAATGTGATCAAAAACCCTAGGGGTTATCGTCCTGATGATGATGTTAGATACGATGGATTCCAACACTGGCCTAGTTTTCAAATTGGTCAAGCCAGATGTAAGTTTTGTTCTGATGGTTATACCACAGTTGTGTGTGCTAGGTGCAATGTTAGCTTATGTTTTGTTCCTACACGTCAATGCTTTTCGAAGTTTCACATTCGATAAACAGTTTGAGTTTGAATACCTTGTTATTTACTCGCATTTACCAAGAGTAATACTTCTGATTTTATTCAAGTAGTGTTATGATATGAATATATAAGTGAGTTACTATTTAGTATTACTGGCTTTGGGAATATGTTTTAGTTTGTAAAGCTTGTTATTTGCTCTCATGTACCAAGAGTAATATTATCTTTTGATTTTTTTTATTCCAGCAGTTTCTATGATATAAATCTGCAAGTTTATTTTATAAATGATCTTGTTTTGAGTAACTATTTAGTATTACTCACATGTACCTGAGTACTTGCTGCTGGTTATATACCATGCATTTTATAATTTAAATGACTGTGCTATAAAGAGGGACGATGATACAAGTAAATTAAACTTACATAGTTTTGTGTATATAGCTTGTTATTTATTCACATGAGATAAATATTTCCTTATAATATAATTGTATTCCAGCAGTGTTATGATATAAATCTATAATTTTGTCATAAATGATGTGGTTTGTAATTACCATTTAGTATTACTCTCATGTACCTTGAGTATTTGCTGCTGGTTATATACCATGTATTTTATACTTAAAATGACTGCCCCACAAGGAAGAACATAAAAAAAATGATACAAGTAAATAAAACTTACTTACATTTTCATTACTATTTTTTAAAAATTTGCCTTTCTTCCAAATTTCTCACACGCTCCTCAACAGCTTCCAGACGGACCGACATTGCCTCGTTGCTGCCCCCCCTGCTGGCACAGCTACTGCACACGTAAACTGTGACTATCGACGACCCTGTGAGAATTGCGAAAAAGGCGTAAGGCTTTTGAGGAGGGGGGGGGGGGGTTGACACTCAAGGAACTGACGGTGTACACACCTGAGCTGCTGGACGGTGACGGCATAGAGTCTCTGAGCACATGCTGCCCCGCAAATCGAAGCACGAACGCCACTTGCCTCGCGTCCGGGACGAAGCGGTCGCCGACCAGGGCTGTGGCGGCAACTTGCTGGCCGACAGCGAGGGGTGCGGCGGCAACCTGCTGGCCGACGACGGGTGCGGGGGGACCCTGCTGGCCGACGACGAGGGGTGCGGCGGCAACCTGCTGGCCGACGGCGAGGGGTGCGGCGGCAACCTGCTGGCCGACGGCGAGGGGTGCGGCGGCAACCTGCTGGCCGACGGCGAGGGGTGCCTTGGGTCCCTGCTGGCCGACGGCGAGGGGTGCGGCGGCAACCTGCTGGCCGACGGCGAGGGGTGCGGCGGGACCCTGCTGGCCGACGGCGAGGGGTGCGGCGGCAACCTGCTGGCCGACGACGGGTGCGGCGGGACCCTGCTGGCCGACGACGAGGGGTGCGGCGGCAACCTGCTGGCCGACGGCGAGGGGTGCGGCGGCAACCTGCTGGCCGACGGCGAGGGGTGCGGCGGCTGTGGCATTGGTTTGGCCTGCGGGGCCGTGCCGGGTCGGTGGCGCCGCAGGGTCGCCCTCAGGACCGTTCTGCAAAAAGGACAAGCCTCAGTACTCCACCAAAAAATGCACCCTTTTGTCCCTTTCTGATAAATACTCAAACTAAACTTTCTCTCCCTCTCTAGCTGGCCCGTCAGCCAGCATAGTCAGTAAAAGCCTGACCCTGCCGCACTTTGACCATATAGGTAGGCAACTTTTGCGACGCGGCCTTTACCTCCTCAGGCCATCTCTGGATCCACCACTGCAAGGGGGCGGGGGCAACTACATATTCTTTTGACCCTAACCTCGCCGTGTGCTAATGAGGAAGACGTACGCGCGCGGGACTGATCCGTAGCGATGTATGTCGGTGAGCCTGTGACCAAGGGACGTATCTACCGCACCACTCTGGGAAAGGGGGCTTCGCCGCCGGACCCTTCTTCAACTAACGTAACTCCGCGCCGCTCTTCGAAGAGACGTACTCTACAAATCTAACAGCGTACATTGTATGCTCTACCTGGAGCATGCCTGCAAGCACGCTCTAGCTAGCGCATGCCTGCCAAGCATGCACTAACAAGTGCATACCTGCCATGTACACGCTTACTGGAGCAGACAACTCCCTATCTCTTATGCACTAGATATATGCTCCAGTAAGTGTGTACATGGCAGGTATGCACTAGTTAGTGCATGCTTGGCAGGCATGCACTAGCTAGAGCGTGCTTGCAGGCATGCTCCAGGTAGAGCATACAATGTATGCTTTTCGATTTGCAGAGTAAGCGCGCGCTGCCGATTCTAAAGGCCGTAGAGCAATGAGGCGCCCCATGGCTCTACGGCCTTTAGAATCGGCAGCGCGCGCTTACGTCTCTTCGAAGAGCGGCACGGAGTTACGTTAGTTGAAGAGGGGTCCGGCGGCGAAGCCCCCTTTCCCAGAGTGGTGCGGTAGATACGTCCCTTGGTTACAGGCTCACCGACATACATCGCTACGGATCAGTCCCGCGCGCGTACGTCTTCCTCATTAGGACACGGCGACCTGTCCTGCGACTATGATCTCTATGAGCCAATCCCCTCTAGCGGAGACAAGAAGGCGGCGGGTGGCGGAGCGTAGTAGCGACCCAAAACAAAGCAGAAGACGCGTTCCTGACGCCACCACGAGAGCGCACATGAGGGACGCCGAACCGCGATCAAATTAATTCTAAAGTGATAAAACTAGGAGCAAAAGGATTTGGCGAGCGTTCAGCGTCCCTCGTGTACGCTCTCGTGGAGGTGTCAGGGACGCGTCTTCTGCTTTGTTTTGGGTCGCCACTACGCTCCGCCACCCGCTGCCATCTTGTCTCCGCTAGAAGGGATTGGCTCATGGAAAGCAGCAGGGTCATTTACCTCATGGTGTCGGTGGAGGCGCCGGAAGCATCGTGCCGTCCGGCAGACCAGGCACCAGCGCTCGCATTTCTTTTGCATTTTCTTGCAACTTATTTTGAGCAAGTTCAGCAACCTGCGCATCGCATAATGAATGCGGTTTCTTAGCGACGGTTGAGATTGTTGGGGCTGGGGCTGCTGGGGCTGGTGCGTCAGGTGGGGCGCCAGGGCGGGGGGCGGGCCGGACCGGTGTTGGCGTGTTGGCCTTGGCCACTGCCGCGCTGGCTGCGCTCCCCCCCTTCAAGTCTTGGCCACTCTTGGCCTTATCACTGCTTCAGACTTCGAAAAAAGGCTCGCCCTGCAAGAAGAAAAGGGGTCTGTAGTTCACACAGTAGCCGTTTATTCATTTCACTTTCAATTCATTACACAAGCAGAGAAGCTGGTATCGATTACGCGTTTTACGAGATACTCAGTCCAGCTGACAAGTGACAGGGTGGGATACTACACGCTCCCACTGTCATCAATGTGTCTCTGCAAAGGCGCTTGACTGCTACTTAGAATCGCTTCATAGAGCCTTGATCGATGTAGCTAGTGTCAATGGCGCACCGCAGCGATTCTAGGTTTACATTTTTATAAGCCTATGTGTAGGAATGGCAAAAACTTAATTTTACTCACATTCCATATCGCGGAACGCAGGGCCAACATTGAAGCGCAGAGCCCACTTTATTCCGTAAGCAAACCTCTGTCTAAGGCCCAAAGCGCCTGGGGGAGACGCCATCTTGGCGTTGGCGTGTCGAGTCGCATGGCGTGCGTCGGTCCGGGCTTTTGCTAATTAGTGGTGGTATAAAGTCGGTGTTTCGGGCTGCAAGTGGTATCGAGCGATGTGGTTCCTGTTCCGGCGTCGATGTGTCCAAGTGCCTAGTGGTTTAGTGCAACGGTGTCCGAGTAATCAACAAAAGTGTGCCCGTGTTATTGTGTGCGTCCCTTGGCGTCCCCGCACGCATGGCCCTGCGTCTGCAGGCCGGGGCGTGGGGTGGGGGCTGGGGCACGCCGCCCTGGGCCAGCCGGCCCCCACAGCCCTTGCAACGCCACTGCGTGCTCCAAATCAGATGGTCGCGGTCAACAAGAAGCGAGTACGGGTAGCAGGTAGCAGTGCAAGCACCCCAGCGCAACTCAAGGTAAGAGCGCGGCCGTCCCCCTGCCGGCTCTGCAGGCCGCGGTCTTCCCCGCGCCTCGCGAGGCGGGCCAACCACCTGCGACAGCACGCGGACCTGCAATGCATCAGTGGGGTGCAATGAGGGCGGCGCAAGTGCATTCCTGCTCACCGACGCCGTGGACGCGGTGGCGTGGGTCTTCCCTGTGCCGGGCCCTGACGACTCGCACCAAGACGCCCAGCGTTGGCCTGGCGGCACTCGTCGCTCCCCTCCGGATTCCAGCAGTTTATGGGCCTGTGGCGAAGCACGCAGCCTCGCCGCCCCAGCCTCGATTCTCTCATTTCACAGCGGGTCGAGGCAGCGCGCCGGCGTTGGTCCCCCTCCCTCTCCCCCTCTGGCGTGAGGGGGCTCGGGTCTCACCCGGGGGGGGGGGTCCTTTTGCAGCCCAGCTGATTCGCGGAGCGAGTTCGCGAGCTGCAGCGAGCGGACTCGGCGGAGCGCTACTCATTGACCTGACGATTCCTTTGTCCGTTCGTCAGGTCCAAAAAATGAACTTAGTTCCTAGAAGAGGAACTCATTAAAGGTCGATATGTTGAATTTAGTCTCTGGAAAAAGAGGTCATCGGGACTTAGAATAGGTTAGGTTAGGTTAGATTAGCTCTTGTCTGTTCGTTAGATCCAAAAGATTGACTTAGTCTCTGGAAAGGGGGTCGTCTGGACTTAGAATATGGCCGATTTTAGCTTTTGTCCGTTCGTCAGATCCAAAAGCTTGACTTAGTCTCTGGAAAAGGAGGTCGTCTGGACTTAGAATGTGGCCGATTTTAGCTTTTGCCCGTTCGTCAGATCCAAAAGCTTGACTTAGTCTCTGGAAAAGGAGGTCGTCTGGACTTAGAATAAGGCCGATTTTAGCTTTTGTCCGTTCGTCAGACCCAAAAGCTGGACTTAGTCTCTGGAAAGGGAATCGTTTGGACTTAGAATATGGCCGATTTTAGGTTTTGTCCGTTCGTCAGATCCAAAAAGCTTTAGTTAGTCTCAGGAAAAATCGTCGTCTGGACTTAGAATATGGCCGATTTTAGCTTTTGCCCGTTCGTCAGATCCAAAAGCTGGACTTAGTCTCTGGAAAAGGAAGTCGTCTGGACTTAGAATATGGCCAATTTTAGCTCTTGTCCGTTCGTCAGATCCAAAAGCTTGACTTAGTCTCTGGAAAAGGAGGTCGTCTGGACTTAGAATATGGCCGAATTTAGCTTTTGCCCGTTCGTCAGATCCAAAAGCTGGACTTAGTCTCTGGAAAAGGAGGTCGTCTGGACTTAGAATAAGGCCGATTTTAGCTTTTGTCCGTTCGTCAGACCCAAAAGCTGGACTTAGTCTCTAGAAAGGGAATCGTTTGGACTTAGAATATGGCCGATTTTAGGTTTTGTCCGTTCGTCAGATCCAAAAAGCTTTAGTTAGTCTCTGGAAAAATCGTCGTCTGGACTTAGAATATGGCCGATTTTAGCTTTTGCCCGTTCGTCAGATCCAAAAGCTGGACTTAGTCTCTGGAAAAGGAAGTCGTCTGGACTTAGAATATGGCCAATTTTAGCTCTTGTCCGTTCGTCAGATCCAAAAGCTTGACTTAGTCTCTGGAAAAGGAGGTCGTCTGGACTTAGAATATGGCCGAATTTAGCTTTTGCCCGTTCGTCAGATCCAAAAGCTGGACTTAGTCTCTGGAAAAGGAAGTCGTCTGGACTTAGAATATAGCCAATTTTAGCTCTTGTCCGTTCGTCAGATCCAAAAGCTTGACTTAGTCTCTGGAAAAGGAGGTCATCTGGACTTAGAATATGGCCAATTTTAGCTCTTGTCCGTTCGTCAGGTCGAAAAGTTAAACTTAGTCTGTGGAAAAAAGGTCGTCTGCACTTAGAATATGACCAATTTTAGCTCTTGTCCGTTCGTCAAGTCAAAACGTTGAGCTTAGTGTCTGGAAAAGAATCGTCTGGACTTAAAATATGGCCGATTTTATCTCTTTTTCTTTCGTCAGATCCAAAAGCTTTACTTTGTCTCTGGAAAAGGAGGTCGTCTGGACTTAGAATAAGGCCGATTTTAGCTTTTGTCCGTTCGTCAGACCCAAAAGCTGGACTTAGTCTCTGGAAAGGGAATCGTTTGGACTTAGAATATGGCCGATTTTAGGTTTTGTCCGTTCGTCAGATCCAAAAAGCTTTAGTTAGTCTCTGGAAAAATCGTCGTCTGGACTTAGAATATGGCCGATTTTAGCTTTTGCCCGTTCGTCAGATCCAAAAGCTGGACTTAGTCTCTGGAAAAGGAAGTCGTCTGGAGTTAGAATATGGCCAATTTTAGCTCTTGCCCGTTCGTCAGATCCAAAAGCTTGACTTAGTCTCTGGAAAAGGAGGTCGTCTGGACTTAAAATATGGCCGAATATAGCTTTTGCCCGTTCGTCAGATCCAAAAGCTGGACTTAGTCTCTGGAAAAGGAAGTCGTCTGGACTTAGAATATGGCCAATTTTAGCTCTTGCCCGTTCGTCAGATCCAAAAGCTTGACTTAGTCTCTGGAAAAGGAGGTCGTCTGGACTTAGAATATGGCCGAACTTAGCTTTTGCCCGTTCGTCAGATCCAAAAGCTGGACTTAGTCTCTGGAAAAGGAAGTCGTCTGGACTTAGAATAAGGCCAATTTTAGCTCTTGTCCGTTCGTCAGATCCAAAAGCTTGACTTAGTCTCTGGAAAAGGAGGTCGTCTGGACTTAGAATATGGCCAATTTTAGCTCTTGTCCGTTCGTCAGGTCGAAAAGTTGAACTTAATCTGTGGAAAAAAGGTCGTCTGCACTTAGAATATGACCAATTTGAGCTCTTGTCCGTTCGTCAAGTCAGAACGTTGAGCTTAGTGTCTGGAAAAGAATCGTCTGGACTTAGAATATGGCCGATTTTATCTCTTTTTCTTTCGTCAGATCCAAAAGCTTTACTTAGTCTCTGGAAAAAGTGTCGTCTGGACTTAGAATATGGCCGATTTTAGCTTTTGCCCGTTCGTCAGATCCAAAAGCTGGACTAAGTCTCTGGAAAAGGAAGTCGTCTGGACTTAGAATATGGCCAATTTGAGCTCTTGTCCGTTCGTCAGATCCAAAAGCTTGACTTAGTCTCTGGGCGAGGAGCTCCAGGATGTTGGCCGGCTGCTTCTTCTCGGCCCCGCAGAGGGCCTTGGAGCCATAGGCCACTACCGCGAGGGTGCCGTCCTGCTGCTCCTGGGCGATGGTCCAGCCCAGGCCGTCCTTGCAGGCGTCCGTGGTCAGCTGAACCGGCACGCCTTGTCGAAAGGGCTGCAGTATGGGCCTTGTTGTCAGAATGCGACGGAGCTCCAGCACCTCGGCCTCCGCCTCCGGAGTGAGGAAAGGGCGCCGAGCCTTGGCGTCCGCCTTCAGCAGGGCCACCATGTGTCTGGTTTTGGCGACAAAACCGGCAATTTGCCGCTTGAAGAACAGGAATTTGCCGTAGGCGCGCTTGAGCTGCGGCTGCGTCCTGGGGAGGTCCATGTCCCGGATGGCTGCGACCTTGTTGGCGCAGGGGCGCCTACCGGGGAGCAGGAAATCGTACCCCAGCAGGTTCAGGCCGGCTGTGGCTGAGATCTGCACCTTGTCCGCTGAGATGCGGAGGCCTGCTTCCTTGAGGCGGCGCAGCACCTCGCCGACCAGGTCCTTGTGCTCCGCGGGATCCTCGGACAGGACGAACAAATCGTCGCAGTAGAAGACGACTCGGGGCCGCAGGTCCCCAAGGTGCCGGTCCAGCAGGCGGCCGAGGCTCGGTGACGAGTTGGAGAGGCCCATTGGCGTGCGCTGGTACACGTAGGTCCCGCAGATCCGGCGCGTGCGTACTGCGAAACCGGTGTACTGCTGCGACGCCGGGTCCGGACGCGGGGGGCCGGTGTTGTTGTTTTCCGGGGGGGCGTCGGGCGTTCGTGGCGGGGCCGGGGCTGCTGCCTGGCCTTGAGGAGGTGCTGCGTCGACGTCTGCTAGCGCTGATCTGGTGGCTTGCAGAGTGGCGCGGCGGGCCGTTGCCAAAACCATTCCGGCGGGGATGGTTCTTGGAGTGTGGGCTCGGTTCAACAAGAAAATTTCATGCACCGGGCCCTGTAAGTAGCCTGCTGGCATGAACAGGGACTTTCCTCCCAACTTTGCTGACGGCGAAACCAAGTAGTCGCCGGCGGCCAAGGGGCTGTGCAGCGGCACGCGCGCCGCCCCGCATAGGGCAAGACGCGTCTCGGCTTTTGCTGACAGCTGCAACTCCCCGGCCTTTGCTTGCACCGTCGCGGCTAGACAGACCCCGAAAACTTCGGAGGGCATTGGCCACTGCACGCGGCCCTGGGCGCCTTGGAACGAAATTGTTCCGTTGCTGAACCGGACGTCCATGAGTTCCTTGCGCATGAAAGCCAGGCTGAGCAGAAAGTCCGGCTTCAGGTTCTTTACCACCAGGCATGGCACTTGAAGCTGCTCCCCTTGCAAAGCCACGCGGTAGGTGCCGTGCCCCAGGACCTCCAAGTTCTGGCCGTTGGCCGTGTGCACTTCGTAGTCCAGGTCGCCCGGCTTCCAGGTTCTCACCTTTCGCTCGCTCAGTAAGTTCACAGTCGCCCCGGTGTCGATAGTGGCCTTGAGCGACCTGTTCCCTTGCTCGGGCAGGTGGCAGTCCACTCGGAGCAAGGCTGAGGCGTAGTTGATGATGACGAGGGTCTTCACTCTCGGGGGGGGGCCGCGTCCTCGTCGCAGCCCCCCTGACCTAGTTTCCCGCCTCGGTGACCTTGAACTTGGGGCAAACGTTCGCCCGGTGGCCTATCTCAGCACAAAGCTGGCATTTTGGTAAGAACCTGCTCTGCCGCTGCTGTTGCGGCGGGGAAGGCTGCTGACTCTGCTGGTTTCCTGCTGACAGCTGTGGGCAGCAGTCCGCGCGGTGACCGAGCTCCGAGCATAGCTGACACTTCGGAGTGAAGCGGTTCGGGCGCTGCCGGTTGTCCTGCTGGTCCCGCGAGTCCGCCTTTCCGACCTCCGGGGCCGTTTCCTGGTGCGAGGCGATGACCTGGTGAACCTCCGCCATGATGGTCTGCCGCAGGTGGTCTTCGAAGGGCCTCGCCCGCGCGGCGAGCTCCGCCTCTTCGCCGGAGATCTCCGCGGTGTGGGCGGTGGCCTGTTTCCCGCCCCGCATGCGTTCTAGTTCCTCGTGGGTCGTGAGGACCTGGAGGAGCTGCATGGGGGTGCGGGTGTCGATCAGGTGGGTCACCGCCATGGCCATGTCCCGGTCCAGGCCTGCGATGATGTGCTTGTTGCATTTCCGCGGGTCGGTGATGCCCAGCTGCGCCAGGATGCGCTGCTTGTCCACAAAGTACTTGAGCACCGTCTCGCGGGGCTGCTTGCGGCGGTCGCGGAGCTGCTGCTTCAGGCCGTCCCTGGTGCCACTCTCGCTGAAGTACAGCCTTAGGTACTTCTTGCCGTCCTCCAGGGTGGGCGACGGCGTCGTCGTGGCCAGGATGTCCAAGGCTGCCCGTGCCGCCCCTCCTGTGTTGTTGTAGAGGAACACGTACTTCTGCTCCGGGCTCGCGGCGTAGCCCATCAGGGCCATGTCCAGGTTCCTGAGGAATCTGGCCAGGTCGTCGTCGGGCTCCCCGCTGTACGTTGTCACCACTGACGGCTGCAGCAGTGGCATTTGGAGGACGGACGAGGGGGCGGGTCCCGGGACAGCAGCCGGAACAGCTGTGTGCAGGGGCGCAGGGAACATTTTGCACAGTTCCTCCTGTTTCCTGCGGACCGCCTCCAGCCGCGCCTCTAGAAAAGCCGCTGGGTAGGGCTCCTCGTCGGATGAACTGCTGGACAGCCTGCCCCGGGGCCTGGCGCCCGGACCCTTGGACCGAGCCGTTTCTGCAGCTGAGGGCGCCCCGGCGAGTGGTCCTTGGGGCCGGTGCTGCGTCGGGAAGGCGGCGTTGTTGCCCTGGTGAGTGACTGCGGCGGACGTCTGGCCCCCTAGGTCGGTCGGGGGCGCCGACGCCGGCGCAGTGGCCGGGGCTGATACTCCGGGCTGGGTCGATGGGTCACCCCGAAAGTGCCAGTTCGACGAGGCGGCCCAGTCGTCTTCGTAGAACATACCGCTCGCTGTCTGGGCCCACCGGGTCGCAGGGTAGGTTCGGCCCGTGTCGGCCGTGTCCTGCCGCGGCCCGGCTGTGGTTGTCTCGGCGGGGAGCGGGTGCTCGCCTGGAAGGGGGAAAGCCAGGGGCTTTCGGGCCGTCTCGGAGTGGCGCAGGTTCACCCCCAACTCGCGGGCCAGCTCCTCCTCGTCAAATGCCTTGAACGCCCTTGAAATGGGTGACAAGGCGTTTGCTTCGGGTGGTCCCCGCGGGCCGGGGCTTATTGCGCCGTCAGCCCCGTTGTAAGCCCAACGGAAGGACCCCAGGTCCGTGGTTGTGGCCGCCGGGGTCGCGAGATCGCTGACGTCGAAAGCCAGGCGGAGGGCGTCCGTCCGTGCCGTGTCGGAGTCCGGTCCCGCCTGCCCGTCAGCGAAACGTAGGCGAGGCTGCGACGGCCGGTGCAGAGACGAGACGCGCTGGGGGGCGGCAGGCACTCGGCGGACGGTGGCCGTCCGGCCGGTCGATGTGGGGGTGTTCGCGGGGGCCGGCAGCACGTACTGCTGTGGCGTCCGGCGCGCTGGCTCCAGCGTGGGAGGCGCCGCTGGGATTGCGTCCTTCGGCAGAGCTGCCCCCAGCAGGGACGATTCGTCGGACGACGATGCGGATAGGGCGGAGGGTGGGCGGGCGGACGCGGCCGCCGCTGCTGGCAGGGTCTCCTGCAGGGCGCCGAGGAAGGCGTCCGCGTCCCCGTTTCCGTAGAGAAGCGTCAGGTGGTCGAAGTCCACAGCGAGGTCTCCCGGCCGCAACGTCTTCTCGTCCACGAACAGGGACACCCAGATGTCGCTGTCCTGGACTGGGCCGTGGCTGCCGGTGACAAGCCTTACCGCCTCCTGGAGTTTCTTGCCGACGATCTGGCTGCCGCTGCGGAGGCGCGTGGCCGCCCTGGTCCTCGTTGACAACGCTTCGAGGCAGACGCGGACCTGGGCGATGACGAGGGCGACGTTCTCCCGCCTGATGCCACTGACGTTCCTGATGACGATCGTAGGGTTGGTGCCGACAAAGCCCGTCCGGGAAGCGAGGCCGTTGACAAACGCTGTCAGAAGGCCGCGGCGCGGCGAGGCCATGCCGGGGTTGGAGCGCGGCGCGGGTGAGCGTGGGGCGTAGCTACGTGGCGGGAGCGCGTAGGTGGAAAGTCCGTACCTCCACCATATGTCGTGACTCCGGGGTGATGCAGGGCAAGGGTGACACAATACACAGGCTTATCCAGCGGTAGGTCCACCCCGAGAGACACAGAGTACGAGACTTCCCCGAGAGAAGGGCCGCGGGGTGTTATATACCCGCCGCGGCCGGGGATGTTGGGGCAAACATTCATGTGTTGCACCAACAGTTCCGACCGAGGCGTCGCGCCCGGTAGGGAGGCCAGGGCTATCGCCGTGGACTATGTACCGGCGCGACAGGAGGTCGTCTGGACTTAGAATATGGCCAATTTTAGCCCTTGTCCGTTCGTCAGGTCGAAAAGTTGAACTTAGTGTCTGGAAAAGAATCGTCTGGACTTAGAATATGGCCGATTTTATCTCTTTTTCTTTCGTCAGATCCAAAAGCTTTTCTTAGTCTCTGGAAAAAGTGTCGTCTGGACTTAGAATATGGCCGATTTTAGGTCTTGTCCGTTCGTCAGATCCAGAAGCTTGATTTAGTCTCTGGAAAGGGGGTCGTCTGGACTTAGAATATGGCCGATTTTATAGCTTTTGTCCGTTCGTCAGATCCAAAAGCTTGACGTAGTCTCTGGAAAGGAAGTCGTCTGGACTTAGAATATGGCCAATTTTAGCTCTTGTCCGTTCGTCAGGTCGAAAAGTTGAACTTAGTCTGTGGAAAAAAAGGACGTCTGCACTTAGAATATGGCCAAGTTTAGCTTTTGTCCGTTCGTCAGAAAATATCACTTACTTCGTATACACTGTCTAATAAGAAATAAGTAAAAATAAATATGAGCCATGTTAGGTTTAACGATTCAATATCAATCCAGATGTCTTCATCATTCTAGCTTAAATTTTCCAAAACAAACACATGAAATATGTCAAAATTCCGCGAGCGAACGAGCGACGCGAAAGTACTGGTTGGAAAAGTGTCAGACAACGATAAATTTTAAATAAATAAAACGATACAAAGGGACATTATGTACTTCGCGCCGCGTTCCGCTGCCCTGCAGCTATCTAGAACCTATACTACGTTTACACGAGGGAGCTAGCGTCGGTCAACTCGAGGGGTGGGGGAGTGGAGGGGGTCGTCTCGAGATAGGCGCGGTCAACTCGCGCGCGTAAACACGAGAGGTGGGTTAAGAGTTACCTCTCTCGAGCTAGCCTAGCTAACTAGTTGGCCGAGGCTAGCTTTCACGTGTAAACACCACAGGGTCAAGTGAGGTTAGGTGTGCTTAGTGTTTTTGAGGTGTTGTAGGCCCATCTATTTTCTATCATAATGAGTACACCTGCGAAATCTTTGGAAAAACATGGGAAGAAGTTTTCCGTTGTATGAAATCATTAATTTACTCATTTTATTTTACGTGATTTTAATTGATTTGATTTTCACCACTTGTAACTGATTGTTTCTGAATAAAAATATCCATTGTCTATTGCGTAAAGCAAATTTCGACCTGATTTCGACTTGAATTCGAATTTGTTTAGGCTATCTTGAGGTTAGAACGTCCCAGCGCGAGCACCGCGTAAACACCACGTCTGCTAGCCCTGGCTGGGTGGTGTCTCCCCTCCACTCCCCCACCCCTCGAGTTGACCGAGGCTAGCTCCCTCGTGTAAACGTAGTACTAGCAGCAAGCAACGTACTATGTGTTGCAAAAGAATCCGACCCCCCCGGCCGGGCCCGGCGCTACCCCGCGCCTAGACGACTGCCGAGACGGCCGGGCTCCACGGCAGATGGACCGACGCAGGGCTGCAATGTTGTCAAACTATAACTGCACGTGCCGACAGGGGGTGGGGGGGAGGGCAGCATGCACCAGAGCGCAGAGGGCCTGGCCTGGGCCCGCAGCCCAGAGACCTACAAGCGTGAGGTAGGCGGCTAGACTAGGGTCGAAATTTTGGCTAAAATTGAGGTAGAACAAAAATTTAAAACACCACTGGACTCGCGACTTTGCAAGGAAACCATTCCTACTCAATTTAATATCAAAAACTGGATATTTCGGAATTTTTTTTTTGGGTCGGGGGGCAATAAATCAGCGTGTCAGCACCCTCGCAGCGGTGCAGCCCGGAGTGAATGAGAACATCGACACTATAGCGTCAAGGCAACCGGGCCGATTCTAGAATGGAAATTTTCTAACCCGTTGTTTGACACGTTTGAAATGTTGGTCAATGCATTGGGGACTAAATTTCAAGTCTATCCATATAAAAATAATTTTTTTACGCTAACTTTCTCGAAACAAAAAAATTTTCTTAAACGCCTCATATTAAAATTATTAGCTCATCTTGGGACGCAGTTTGATATTAATGTCTAAAAATGTTCATTTTAGCAAGAAAATGAATGTACTTGCAAAAATTACGCCGAGGCGGCCAGGCGAACAGAGCAGAACAGCTCGGCTGCTCGGCGGCGCCCGGACCATGGGTCGGGTCGAGGTGTCATTCACTCGTCAAGGGGCAATAAAGCTATTGTGCACTTGCAGTTATAGTCTGGCAACAAGGCGGCCTAGCGACCGACCGTCTTCCTAAGCGTCCCACCGTCTTCAGCAGCTGCCTGGGCGCGGGGTATCGCCGAGCCCGGCTAGGGGGGTCGGATTCTTTTGCAACACATAGTACCCCAGTTGACCCAGCATCGGCCCATTCCAGCAGGTTCGCGGTAGGAGTTCAAGTATGTCGGCGGCGCGGTCACCCCAACGATGCGGCGCCAGGCAGCCGCGAAAGGGCGCAAGCGGACACATCGCAACGCCCTTCCAGCCCCCGTACCCTTGCGATCGAAGATCTTCAGCCTCGCCAGTCTGTCGCCGTATGAAGCGCCCTCTTACAGTCGCAGGTCACTAACCGCATGCGTGCATAAAGCGCGGGGGAGGGCCTTAGGCCTCACGTTCTCGGACTGTTCGGCTGCTGGTCGCAGAGCGCGCTCCAGAATGGACTTCAGGTCCCACGACGTTGCCGACAGTCGCAGCTAATATGGTCGTAGCAAGAAAAGGGCTGGGGTGAAGTGGGTGAAACACTTTGAGCTCAAGACGTATGGAAGATGCCCTGTGAGAACGGGGTGAAGCAGGGGAGGACTGGACTCGGTATAGCTCGCGGTGGTGAACGGTTCAAAAGACTGCTCTCACCGCGAACTGGTGCGGTGCGGCCTAGTGCCCCGGCCGCCGAGATAAGGTACTACTCTATGTACGGACGGTATGTCATGTTGTGCAATGCAAGCATGGCAGTTACCGGGCCCGAAATGGCAAAGGATCAATTGTGGTCTAGCCTCTCAAGTTCAAGTTCAAAGCGCCTGGGAGGCAGGCCACTCCTCACACCGCTGCATTGCGGGCCAGCCTACCGTGCCGTTGGCATTACCATTACCTCTGGACCACAATTGAAGGCGCCGAACACCCATTGAAAGTACTCAACAGACGAGACACGCCGTAGTAAATGTCCAAAAGCTTTGTTGTATGTGTACTATACGTACAACAAACTCAGTTTTTCTACTAAAATCACTCTTTGCCGCGGAAATAGGAGGTTTCACGAGCCCATTCAACTCTCAAAAGTATGTACGGTAAAACTTAACCCAGTTAATAGATAAATATTTGAGAAAAACTAAAAAAAAAAAACTAGTTAGAAAGTGTACCATAGGCCCTACGGCACGAAGTTGTACGTATACAACGTTCGAAATTTCAAGGCTTTTGAAGGACATTTATTGAGAAAACGACCTTTTGGGCCCAGACTACTACTCTTCACAGTCCCCTGCATAAGTTCCAGTCGGTTGTCCCCCATATTTGTCTAAATATTAGCATCTGAATCGTGTTAGATACCAAAATAGCAAACTTTGAGTCCAAAAACCAAATTTTGAGTCATATTTGCAACTACTCTTGGTACATTGAGGTATTTTTTATGTCCAACGCAAAGATTCCGACTAGGTTGGCGAGTTTAGGTCGCCAATACGACCATTACAGCAAATTTTGTATTTTGATACCTATGACCCGTTAGGCACGATGTTGTATGTATACCACGTTCAATATCTGCTGAACGGAGCATCGTAGAACAACCAACCTTGGCTCAAAATGATCCTTAGACACCCCTTAGGTCGCCAAAAGTCAAATATGCGACTTACAACACTTTTGCAGGGTTCGTGCCTGAAAGGGTTTAACCCGCCGCGCCACGCCGCGCCAAGCCACGCCACGCCCCTGTTCGTGCTCCGCGCTGATTGAAAGCCTGGCACGCAAACGAACTCGACCCGCATTACATGTGTACGCCGTTACAAAATGAATGGCGTGGCGGAACGAGTCCGAACCTTCCCTTCGTCTCGCTCGCGCCGCCACGGGACGCCCCATGAGTGCGAGAGAGAGAGCGACGCCGAAAAGACGGTTCGGAAACTGCCCTACTGGCGAATGTGGCTTTTGCGCGGCAGACGCTAGTAGTATAGGTGCGGCATTCTGACATGCGCCATCTTGGTGACACATTCTGACATGCCGCCATCTTGGGCGGGCGTAACCTAAGTCATGACCTTGAGCGGGGGTAACCTAACCCAGCCTAACTCAAGGGTGACACATTCTTACACCTCGCCATCTTGACTGACCCTAACCTACCCTAAGGGTCGGACATTGTAACATGGTCGGACATTCTGACATCTTGTGCGAGCCTAACCTAAGTCATGTTTGTACTTGTCCGCCGCACCGGGGGACCGTCCGTGATTGCGCGCCGTCCGGGACTGCCGAGCCGAGTCCGAGAACGCGTTTGAATTTTCGCGCCGCGCCGTTGCGGGCCGCCGCCGGAGGGGGAACCGCGCCGTGTCCAGCCGGGCCGGGACCGCGAGGCGGTGTTGCCGCGCCGTCCGCGCTCCGCGCGCCGAGTGCGCCATCTAGCGGCAGACGACGTAACCACGTCGCCACACGGGGATGGCCTTTATCGCCAACAGGTGTTACATCATGCTGCCGGCGGGCGAGCAAGGCTCCCACCACGACGAGGATGACCTTGCCGTGCCGGGGGAACCCCCTGTACTGCACCGCAACACATACAAAGTTTAAATCACATGATCTCATTCAAAAATTTGCGCGAGGAAGTGGCGCGCGCAGCCCTTCCGCTCACCGCCCCCACCCCTTCTCGACTCCGTGCGCGTGGAGTCTAGAAGGTTCGCGAAGCGTCATTCGGTGTGCAGCGTCCGCAACGTGTGTGTGTCCGTTGATCATGTCTGAATCTGAGTTCGTCGACGTTGTGAATGTGTCAGGCGACACGATTTCCCTTGACATTTCCGATTCCCTCTACGAGGGAATCGCAGAACCCGCAGTGAGTATTTTTTCCATCGGAAATCAGTTGTTTTCGTAATCCTTAGTCCGCCAAGTCAAGTCGGCAAGGGCCGTCATCGCACGCCTAAGTCCTTTGTTTTTCTGTTCATCTGAACTGGAGCATTCATGTAAAGTCTGCGCTGTGATTTTCACATCGAAATCTTGTTATCGACGTGCAATGAGCGCTGCGTGTCGATGCCTGGCCGGCCGTCCTAACCTAGCTGGCGTCACTATTGCGTCATCCAATTCACCTCACATCTCATCCATTTACGTTTCAGAATTATCATTTGCGACTTATGTATCGATGACTAAGTTTAGCGTGACTTAGTGTATCGATACAAAGTGAGTATTTTCAGATTTTAGCATGGTTTGTCGGCTTTGTCGGCTCGGGGATATTCCCCTCCGTGTGTGGCCTGGCCGTGGACCGGTGCGTGCCGTGTCCTGCCTTGCGTGTGCACATGTGTGTCTGTTTGTGTGTATGTATGTGTGTGTATGTGCTCTCTTGTCTGTCGTTGACGTGTGTGAACACTTTGCTGCTCAAATGCTTAGTGCTTTTCCCCTCTCGCACTCATGGTAATGCCTTGTGCTTGGCGTGTTGTCTCCCTCGCACTCACGGTTGTGCGCTTCTTGTCGTTCTGTCTCCCTCGTACTCACGGTTGTGCGCGTCCTGGCGTGCTTTCTCCCTCGCACTCATGGTAGTGCGCTTCTATTGCTTGCTATTTTTTGGCGAGCTGTCTCTCTCGTACCCTACCAGGGTCCCGCAGTACTCCGGAGTCAGATGGGCTGCCTACCTCCAGGCGCGATGGCCTGTCACGCGATTCCGACACGAAGCGATGCCTACCCACCGGGCGTTAATTTTGCGTTAGTCGGGGCGCGCAGAGAAAACATCTCGTTGCGCTCTCGTCTTAACAACACAATACGGTGCGAATATCTCACCGTGAAAACCTTGCTCACTTATCACGTCTTTTTTATTGTTCAATAAAAAAGTTAGAAGATAAGTGAGAAAGGTTAGCCCTTTATTAAAAAAAGAGCATCCGAATTATCTTTTTTTGTTGATTTTCAGCCTGCTGCGAGTTCTCCCCCACATGAGCCGCCTGCTGCTGCGAGTACTCCCTCACTTGAGCCGCCTGCTGCTGCGAGTACTCCCCCACATGACCCGCCTGCTGCTGCGAGTACTCCCCCACATGAGTCGCCTGTTAGGGCATTGAATCCACCGACACCTGAGTCCCCTGTTGGGGTGTTCGCTCTACCGTCCCCGCTCCCTCCTACGCCAGAGAGCGTTGGACATCGTGATGTCAGCTGGAGCACTGCCTCAATCGAAGAGGCGGCCTGCACTGCTTTAAGGGTAAACATGTCAAATGTTTTACGTAAAAAAAAATATAATTTACTGTTTTTTATTATGTAATTTTTTGTTTGTTTACAGCGTCTGTTTAGCGACTCCGAGTCTGATGACAATGTTCCACCCGCAGATGTTAGTGACATTAGTCAGCTGTATGACAGCTTTACACTGGTAAGTTTCTCATTTCTTAAGTTCAACTTCAGTTCAGTATGAGACAGAGGTCTAACTTATTTTTTACCTCAAAGGACTCTGAAGTCGAGCACTCCTCTGAGCAGTCCTCTTCCACTGAGTCTGACACCTCTCAGGAATCCTCTTCCACCCCTTCCTCTCCTACCCCCCCCCCCCCACTCTCTCCTACCCCTGCCCTAGAGTCTGTCACCTCTCAGCATTCCTCTTCCACTGAGTCAGACAGCTCTCAGCAATCCTCTTCCACTAAGTCAGATAGCTCTCAGCAATCCTCTTCCACTAAGTCAGATAAGCTCTCAGCAATCCTCTCCAACCCCCTCACTCGCTCTTACCCCTCCCCTAGATGAGGCCCCTTCCACCCCTCAACCCTCTACCTCCCAGTGTTCAGTTTTTGATCGCCTGGGACCACACCCCTCCCTTCCCCCATCCCTGTTCAACGCCCCCCTCTCATGGGGATCCCTGTTCAACGCCCCCCTCTCAGGGGCATTCCTATGCAACGGCCCCCTCTCATGGGGATCCCTGTTCAACGCCCCCCTCTCATGGGGATCCCTGTTCAACGCCCCCCTCTCAGGGGCATTTCTATGCAACGGCCCCCTCGCATGGGCATCCCTATGCAACGGCCCCCTCTCATGGGGATCCCTGTTCAACGCCCCCCTCTCAGGGGGATCCCTGTTCAACGCCCCCCTTTCATGGGCATTCCTATGCAACGGCCCCCTCTCATGGGGATCCGTGTTCAACGCCCCCTGGGACCTCGTCCATTTGACCATCAGGCCCAGGCCAGGACTCCCACCCCCCATCCTCCCCCCCCCACAGGTGTCATTATAGTGGAGCAGGGAAGTAGCAGGCCAAGGGAATTGTATGACAGTGTACTCATCCTATCTGATTTTCTGTTTCAGGAGGTAGGCTGCTGGCCTTGGCGGCTTTTTCTTTAAAAAATCATGTTGCCCATGAGGGCTTTGCTCTTGTTTTTTACCATAGCCATAAAAGGCTTTTTTTGTTTCTATAAAAATCATGTTGCCTTAAGGCCTTACTCATGTTTTTTGGCCCGCCCTTCTATTCAAAAAATAGGGGGAGGGCATATGCATTTGCCTTTGTGTCTGTGTGTCGTCGTCGTCGTCGTTGTTGTCGTCGTCTGTGTACAAGGAAGGAGTTGAGCTGGAGTGACCAGATTTGGAGGGTACTTCAGGAGGGCCGTCCGAACAAACAATCCGGTGGTGCAAATCCCGTCCGACCCGCGCAAGGCCTGCAGCAGCTGCATCATGGTTTGCATGGGCGGGAGGGGGATTTCCGCCATTATTGGTGCTAGCAGGGCACATAGGGGTATTTTTGGAATCAGGGCGACGAGACAAGATGAATGGACCTGGTCCCGACCCCATCGGCCGCTTTTACAAGTTGGCCAGATCAGGATCTTCAAAAAAGGGGGTCGACCGACTAAAAAAATTTATTGCAGATTTCGATTGGTCTCAGCAAGACCTTTTCAACGAGGGGTCGGAAAGGGGGTCCAGGAGCCCGACTTCGTCTATTAGTCACATCAGGATCTTGAAAAAAGGGGGTCGACCGACTGAAAATTTTTACTTAAGTTTTCGATAGGTCTTGGCAAGACCTCTTCAACGAGGGGTCGGAAGGGGGGTCCAGGAACCCGCCTTCATGAGTTATGTGAAAAAGTGCGACGGGCTCGTTTTGCGCTCCTGCTGTGCCTCCATTGCAAGGAGTTGCAGTAGCATGGCAAATATGAGTATTTTCGGAATGAGGGCTAAGAGACAAATGAAATGGGCATATTCTAAGGACAGTTGGAGTAAAAAGTGTAAGGACTTTTGCATATTGTGAATTGGCGGGCCTAAGTCACGATGGTACATCGATAACTTTGCCTTACCCGCTCACGGGGTGTTTGATGAGAGCGGGCCGAAGGCCCGGGCCTTCGACTGGCCAAGTTGGGTCTGATGCGAGGGCCGAAGGCCCGAGGAAAGGCCGCCGGCAGGCCAAGCTGGGCCGGCCCCCTGTCGAACCGAGTTGCCGGCGCAGCGAAGCGGAGCTGGCAACTCGGTTCGACGGAAGGGCGGGCCCTAGCTTGTTTAATTAGGCTTGGTTGTAAGCCTTCTTTTGTAATAAATATTTTTGTGCATTTTGTTGTTTTATTGTTTTTTTATTTTCCTTTCCTTATAATAGTTTTGTATTGGTTTTTTTTTTTTTTATTAGAACAAAATCAACACTCCTCGCACTTCACACATGGGAACACTAATGAGAAAACTTGTAGAAACGGAGCCACATGGCAAGTCTCTTGGCTTGTTTAACAGCACAAGTGTTGCTAATATATTGGGTGTGAATTTCATTTTCACAGGGTGCATCAAACAGGGGAAGCTTGTCAAAGCAAGGGCATCCCAGAGTCTCAATATTTTTCACTAAGAGATGGGGCAAATGAGCTTGGAGAATTTTAACTTTCTCGGTGCCTTTGGCATACAAGACTTTGAAATTATAAGTCATAGTCCACATAATGTAGTAAATATTTTTGAAAGCATATTCTCCATCATTCCATTCAAGTCCATGGAATTGTTTAGTGATAAAATCATTTTGCTTTCTCACTTTCTTAGGGAGCAGTTCTTTTTCATAAGGCGGGACAAAGGTAGCTACTTTGTACAAGTCCATTCTAAACCCTGGGAGATACACTGCAAACTCTTTTATGATCAAGTGGTTGTTTTGATCTCTGACAAACTGAGCGTCACAGGTGACTTCATCAAGTGGGGGATGGGGCGGACCGTAATAACCTTCATCATGCCCAGAGGGCAGGAGGGAAAGGAAAGATTTGTTTGACATTTAGAGCTCTGATCGATTCAATTGTAAACGTTAGACTGTGACCGGTCAGCCTAGGCACTCAAATTTATAGTGGCGACGCGCGCACCCCGGGAGGTGCTGCCCCCTCGTGGCAGAACTTGGAAACTTTTTCGTTGCTTCGCTCTGATTGGTCCAAAATTATAATTAAGAGCCAATCACGGCACAGCGGCGGTGTGCATCGCCTGCGCGGCAAGTGTGAACTTGAAATGATGTCATCGCGAGTCAGCCGCGGCGCGGTGCGTTCCTATTGGTCAAAAATAGTAATTTAGACCAATCAGAGCACAGCTCGGCCAGTGCCCCGGTGCCACGGCGCACAAAGCGGGTGCAAGTTGGAACACGTTTGAATCAATGACGTCATCGCTAGGAGCCACGGCGCGCTGCGTTCCTATTGGCCAAAAATAATTTTTTCGACCAATCAGAGCACATTGCCCCAGCGCCAGCAGCGCCGCGCGCCACCTATGTGGCGAACTTCGGAACTAGCCGATCAGTATAAAACGGGGCGCTCCAGCCAGGAGCGGCACAGTTACACAGTTGCAGTTGTCCAGTACACTCTTCTCTCTCCTCCCTCGAGTCTCCCTCGGCCCTAGTATTCCAACAGTCTTTATTAAGACTTTCCCTTGTTTTCTCCCGTAGTGCTCTTAACAGTCTTTATTACGACTACTCCCTCAGCTTTTTAAAAGATTTTCCGTAGGATTTCCCCCTGCCTTTTCCTCCCTCATCATGTCTCTTGGAGACATTCTGGACGAGTACGAAGCAGCCTGCTTCTACTCCGATGAGCTTCTTGCTGAGGCCTACCACACGGCCCTAGAAAGCATGCGCACTGCCTCCCCCGTGGAGCGCAGTGACCCCCGTCTCCCTGCGTTCCTGAAGGCTGGTTACTTGGCTTTCCTCCGGGAAAAGTCCAAGGCCAGCAGACTGGATGCGCAAATCCACCAGGTGGCTTTGCGCCTCGCTCTCCCTGCCCCTTCTAGTCCCGCCCCGCCCCGCACCGCCCTAGACATGATCGGGGGTGCAGTTACTCGCTCCGCTTCTCGAGCTGCTGAGGCCAAAGTCACCCAGTCCCGCTCCGCCTCGCCCCAACCCGGAACTTCCCGCCCCGCAGAGTCCCCGGCCCGCCCTTGTCGCGACGCCACGCCACCGGCCCGCACGTCACCCGCGCCAAACGGAGTGCCTACCTCCCCGGCGTCTCCCCGTCCCGATTCGCCCCAGCCTGCACCAGCCCCGTCCCCGGAGCGCGCTAAACGGCCGCGAGAGGAGGAACCCGAGCCGGAGCCCGAACCCGAGCCGGAACCGGTCCTGGAGATCCTGGAATCCCGCGAACGTCATTTAACCCGATTCAAAACCACATTCAGGGAAGAAGTGGCCCAAATTAAGGGACTTGGCAACACACTCCCATCCGAGGAGGTGATGGAGGGCATGTTTGACGCCATGCTTGAGCGCCAGCGTGACGCCGTCCAGGCCAAGGACGACGACAGGGTCATCCTGGAGATTCAGAATTCAGAAAACGCAGAGAATCCTCTGTGGTTCAGTTTGCGCAGAGTGGACCAGCTCTCTGGTCGTGTCATCCTGGACAAGCTGGCCAGGGTTCTGAACTCAAATCAGAGTTTCATGGCAAATGGTCAACTCAGACTTAGTTACATTCATGTACCCACCCCTGAGGCAGGCGGGAGGAATCCCCTCAGAGTAGCCAATGAGAGCCTTCCCAGGGGTGAAAATCCGCTCTGCCCACAGTGGATCCGCTTCATTTTTAGCGGATCCTAGGAGGCGTTACGGGATCCGCTAAGGGCGCAAGGGGATCCGTTTAGTCCTATGTGGATCCTCTAAGGAGGCACAGTGGATCCGCTCAAGCCACACTGGATTCCTTACGATCCGCTCAGGAGAGGATCCGCTATTACAGGATCCACTGAGGCCGTGTCGGATCCGCTTAGCCCTTACCGGATCCCATAACTTAGCGGATCCACTACGGGTGTCCCAAAATTAAGTGGTTATAAAATCGAAAGTTTTTGGAATTTTGATCTCAAAATTGGTACGGGGCATATTTAAGAGAATTCACTAGGGCCATTTCAATTTCATTGCAATAGAACAACATGTTTTCGCTATCTTTGAAACAACTGGTGATAGCAGTGAACGGATTGCAGATTTGGATCGGACTCGGTTTCATAAACCTAGGACCCAATTTTCAAACTTCAAAACCTTCTTACAGTCTTAGAAAAAAAGGTTGCATCTAATGCTGAGAGAATCCTGATGCAGAGCGGATCCTCGTGGGTTACTGGATCCGCTCGGTACCAGATCCTCATACTCACTTGATCCAGTCCCTAAGGTGTAAATTTCGCAGGAGCGGATCTGCCTAGCTAAGCGGATCTAGTTCGGACGGGATCCAAATTCATAACCGGATCCTCTTTCTAGTGGATCCTCAAATGATACTGGATCCGCTGAGCTGAGCGGATCCGCCCCCGCGAAATTTGCACCTTAGGGAGTGGATTTTCACACCTGGGTTGATCAATGGTTACATAGGAAAATATCCTCCAAAACCATTTTTTCACCCTCTAACACCGACAATCTTTGCTTAACACGTAGTGTAGCTGTGGCCATGGCCAAGGGTGGAATGAAAAATCAACCCTTCTGTCGTTTCAAGAAGTCTGATTCGGTGGCTCAACATAGAGAGGCGCTTAAACTTTGTGAATTAGCCGGCATTAATTCTGATCAGCCCTGCGGCCTAGACGAGGTGCGCAAACTCCAGGACGCTCTCCCTAATTACAGGCTGTGTGTGTACACGGACAAAAAAGGCAAGGAGTGCATTTTCAAGGGCAACTACACCGCGGGTCGTAAAAACATTTATCTTTTGATGCACAATGCCCACTTCGCAGCCATTATTTATCCGTTGCAGGCATTTGAATACAGATATCAGTGCGAGAAGTGTCCTGCATTCTTTAATCACAAGGGTGAGCACAAATGTGAAGGCAGCTGTTGGAGATGCCTTGGCTCTACTCCACACACAGGTCCTCTGCAGCGCTGTGAGTTCTGTGGGCACCAGTTCGCTGGTGAAGAGTGCTTCACGACTCACAACACAGTCAAGCTCCCTGGCACAGAGTACACGAAGTGTCAGTCGTTCCACTTCTGTGTAGGGTGCGAAAAGAGTTATTCCACACAGCGGGGTGGCAGATACGTCTGCGGTTTCGTCACTTGTCCCTACTGCAAACAATATGTGCAGGCAAATCATTTGTGTTACATGCAGCCCTGGGCAGGAAGGGAAAAAAAGGAGAAATGGTCTTACCATACAATTTATTATGACATTGAGAGTCGACAGGACACGGAAATTGAGGGCAAACCGGGGACTTTTGAGCATGTTCCTACCCTCCTCGTGTCACAGACCATTTGTGACCAATGTTGTGACATCCCTGACAACAACTACTTCTGCACCGTGTGCAAGACACGACAGCAGATTTTCCACTCCTTGGACAACCCTAACCTCAATGTGATGTCCCAATTCTTAGATTACCTCCAATCTTTCCCCGCTAAATCTGAACTATTGATCATCGCCCACAATGCTAAGTCCTATGATGGGATCTTTGTCCTCCAGGAGATGATCAAGCGCAAACTGAAGCCTGATCTCACTCTTCAAGGGGCAAAAATTATTTGCATGAAGATCACACATGGAAATTCATAGATTCATAGATTCCCTCATGTTTCTGCCCATGCCACTCTCAGCCATGCCGAAGTCTTTCGGTCTTACTGAGCTTAAAAAAGGCTATTTTCCTTACTTGTTCCATGACCCAAATTATGAAGGCCCTCTTCCTGACCGTGATTACTACTGCGTGTCGACCATGAAGTCTAAGGCTGCTGCCGACTTCAACCAATGGTACGACGAACAGGCGGCTAATAATTATGTCTTCAACTTCAAACGTGAGATCATTGAGTACTGCGTCAGTGACGTCACCATCCTTCGCCAGGCCTGCCAAGCTTTCAGAAAGCTTTTCACCCATACAGCTGGGTTTGACCCAATGTTCAACTGCATCACTCTAAGTAGTGCATGTATGGGGGCTTATCGCTCAAACTTCCTCCCTCCCAACACTAGTGGTATTGTCCCCGCAGGCGGCTATCATGGTAGGGGCAAGCAAAGCCACATAGCACTGCAATGGCTGGACTATGAGTCACACAAACTGGGGCAAAAAATTAGCACCATTTACTCTGACAGGGAAATCTCGGTTATGGGGCGCCGAGTAGACGGTTATGTTGAGATTCCCCTCTCTGATGGAACCTTTGAACGGCGAATTTACCAATTCCATGGTGACTACTGGCACCAATGCCCTATCCACTACCCCCCCCAAACACTGATACTGGAGACAATCGCTATGAAAACACTCAAAGACTAACCTCCCTGTTCCGCCGTGCGGGCTACACTGTTGTAGAAAAATGGGAGTGTGAGTGGCAGAAGGACCTTAAGGAGCCTGATGTTAAGGCCTATTTTGAGGCGCACCCCACCACCCGATCCCCTCCCCTTAATCTCCGGAACGCCCTATGTGGTGGACGCACTAATGCTATGCGTTACTACCACAAGGCCGATCTAAGCAAAGGGGAAAAAATCAAGATGGCGGACGTGGTAAGTGAGTACCCGAACGCAAACTTGCGGGAAGAGTACCCGGTCAAACATGCTACAATCTACCTAGAAGGAGATAATGACATGCCCCCTCTCAATACCTGGAATGGCATTATCAGGTGCACAGTCCTCCCACCAAGGGATCTATTCCTCCCTGTCCTCCCCTACAAATGCAACGGCAAACTCATGTTTCCGCTCTGCAGAACGTGTGTTGAGACAGAAAACAAAGAAATCTGTCAACACACAGACCCCAAGGACCGACAAATCACTAGCGAGTGGTGTGCCCCCGAGCTTAAGTTGTCTTTTCGGAAAGGATGCTCTCTGGTCAAAGTTCATGAAGTGTACCAGTACCCTCAGACCATGAAATACGACCCTGAAACAGGCAAAGATGGACTGCTGTTCGCTTATGTCCGCCGCTTCATGGCTCTCAAAATCCAAGCCAGTGGTTGGCCAGAAGGGTGTGACACACCTCAAAAACAGGCAAATCTTATGGCAGACATCAGAAAGTACGATGGTATTGTCATAGACCCCACCAAAATGGAGAAAAACCCTGCTCTCCGTACACTGTCAAAACTAATTCTCAATTCCTTCTGGGGAAAATTCGGGGAAAAAACATTAAAGCCCAAGACCCAACTTATTTATGATTATGCTGAGCTTATGAAGCTAGTCTTTGACCCCACTAAAGAGATCAATGCAATGATTGAACTTGAACCAGGATGTCTGCAAGTCTCATACAAACCCATTGAAGACTCTGAAGAGTCACTCCCCACGTCCTCCCTCCTCCATGCCTGTTTCACGACGTGCTTTGGCAGGCTGAAACTGTACAGTTTCCTCGACATTGTCAAGGACAGAGCTTTGTATTGTGATACGGACAGTGTAGCGTAGATCAGTCGTCAGGGAGAACCGGATCTCCCGCTAGGAAGTCACCTTGGCGATCTGACAGATCAAGTAGCTGAGGATTACGGCCCGGGCTCCTTCATTACTGAGTTTGTGGCTGGCGGCCCTAAGAATTACGCCTATAAGGTGGCCGTGGGTGGCGACCTGAACCAAACCAAGGTCTGCATTAAGGTGAGAGGCATCACCATCAACCAGTCGTGCGATGACCTAGTCACCTTTGATAACCTTAAAGCCATGGTCCTGGGAGACATGGAAAAACTCACTATTCCCATTCCCCGTCAAATAGCCCGCCTCCCCAAATGGAAAATTGTCACGAGGGCTACCTCAAAACAGTGGCAGGCCAACAACACCAAAAGGCGTAGGGTAGACATGGCACACACCGTCCCCCATGGTTACAATGCCTGGGAGGATGCTGATGGCGAGGATCAGGACCTCCTGGAAGTCATGGACTTTTTGGCCGACTCTTATGTAAAGGAAAGATTAAAAACAAAAAAAGAAAAAAAAGGAGGAAAAATAAAAAAAAGAGCGCACGGGAGAAGCAAGCTGGCCCGTCCTTTACGTTGCCAACGAGACACCGGAGCAGGGGAGCTGGTCAGGCCCCATAACCTATAAAAGCCAAGTAGCTGGTTGGCATGAACTCAGTCTTTGACATGGATCTCAGGTTCCAACATCCCTGTACTGCCCTTATTGTGGGCGGGACTGGCGCTGGCAAGACCTTCTTTATGAAAAAACTGATTGAAAAAAGAGAGTTTATGTTCAACACAAATTTTGAACAAATCATATTCTATTATTCTGAGTGGCAGCCTCTGTACGAAGAGCTTAAAGGTGTTGTCGATTTTCGACAAGAACTTCCTCTTATGGCTGATCATCCTCCAGGGGAGGGGCCAAAACTGGTCATAATTGATGATTTTATGGATGAGATAAAATCTCATGGCAAAAAACTTCTTAAATTTTTCATAAAAGGTTCTCACCATAGGAACTTATCCATCTTCTTCCTAAGTCAGGCCCTTTTTCCTGATGGACTCAGACAAATCAGTTTGAACTCCCACTACATTGTTATTTTTAAGTCCTCAAGGGACTTGGCCCAAATAAGAACATTCTGCCTTCAGGTAGATCTAACACATTGGAAAGCCTTGCTAGAAGCTTACCAAGATGCCACACAGGCTGGGCACACATACATCCTGTTTGATTTTAAACCCAAACAATAAGATCACCTCAGGATTCGAACTAAGATATTTCCTGACGAGTCCTGTGTCATTTACATCCCCAAGGCAAAGTATAAAAGGGAGATGTTGGAGCCCCAGTAGATCATTTGTTGATGATGGCTCCTAGCGTCAAGACGCATAAAGCCGTGCTGCAAGTCCTCCAGTCCGCTAAACCCAATCTTCGTAAAGCTATTCTTGAGGCAGCTGACAAACCCATTATCTTTGCTATCTGTGAGATCATAGATAATTTACTCCTGGGCAATATACCTCTAACACTGGACCAGCGAAAAATACTCAGGGCTTATCGAAACATTTTGAGGAAACTAGCACAAAAAGGTGAAGGTTGGAAAACCAAGAAAAATTACTTGGTTCAACACGGAGGTTCGTTTCTCCCTTTCCTTCTCTCTGCTGTAGCCTCTGTGCTCCCTAGCCTCTTCCAATGAATCACGTGAAAAAAATGATTCTAGTTCCACACGACAGTGTGGCAAGACTACATGACACACCTACATCTACACCACAAACACAAATGAACGCCCTCGACTCTGAAATGGACTACATAATGCGAAAGCAGTATGCTGATGATTCTGAGAAATGGAAAAAATACAATGAAACATTGCAGCGTTACCTTCATTTCGCTAAAGAAGGACGTAAACCCCTTTCCATTGCCATTGAACCCATGGTGGACAGTGAGACAGAGGAAACAAACACCTCGTCTGCCCTGCGACAGCAGTTGGCCTCCGTCCTCCCAAAGACATATAAAGAGCAAGCGCTGAGAATTCATGATTATTTAGCTGTGAGCAATTCCCCTGTCACATGGGATGCTAACGGTGTAGTCTCTGTGAAAGGAACAGCTATTCCCCATTCCAACATTATCGATTTGATCTCCGATCTGACCCGTTTCCGAAAAAACATTGAGCCTCAAGGCATTGCCCCCTTTATCCAAGCCCTAGCCCAACTGAATATTCCCCAAGACTTGATAGGTAACGATAAGCGGAGAACAGCCATTCTCCAAGCCAAACAGAGCGGTGGCGGCATAATTGTTCCCTCCCCCTCCCCAACCCCTACAAACAAACAAAGAAACACCCCCAAAATTAAACGCACCAAAAAGATAGTTCCCCTAAAAAAACATGCCTGGAAAACTTGGTGAAGTTTTTCACGACCCCAAGCACCCTGCCTCCTACAGCTCAGCCTGGAAACTCTGGCAGGCGACAGGAGAGAAAAAAGAAAAAGTAGATGATTATCTTCAGGGGGAAGATGCTTATACACTGCATAAACCTTATAGACGTAACTTTCCTCGGAATGTGACTTATGCTGATAACATTGATGAGTCTTGGCAAAGTGATTTGACAGACTTGACGTCCCTTAAACAGGATAACAGAGGATACACATTTGTGTTGTGTGTTATAGATGTATTTTCCAAGTATGCTTGGGCCATTCCCCTAAAAGACAAATCGGGTCCTTCTGTAGCTAGGGGATTTGAGACTTTGTTTCAAAGTACACCGAGACGGCCTGTCCGCTTGTTTACAGACAAGGGAATGATAGATAAACACGTCCAGCAGTTACTGAAAAAGAATAATGTCAAATATATCCATACTCACAACCCTGACATAAAATGCTCCATTGTAGAACGTTGGCAGAAAAAAATCAAATCAAAGTTGTATAGGTACTTTACCGCAACTGAAAATTATTGTTACATCGATGGTGCACTGGACAAAATAGTGGATGCTTACAATCACACTTATCACAGGTCCATAAAAATGAGACCCGTGGATGTGACAGAAGACAAAGTTTTGGAAGTATATAATAACCTGTATCATGGCATGAAACTCACAAGCAAAAAGACTAAGTTCAGAGTAGGTGATTATGTCCGAATCAGCCGAGAAAAAAAGACCTTCGAAAAAGGCTACACATGGAACTGGTCGGAAGAAATATTTAAGGTCATTCAGGTCATTCCTCATGCAATGCCGGTGTACCGGTTGGAGGATCTCGATCAGGATCCAATTCAGGGCACTTTTTATGACATGGAGCTTCAGAAGGTCAAGAAGCCGGACGTCTTCAAAATCGCATATATAGTGCGTTCAAAGGGAAAGAAGGGCAGTCAGCAACATCTCGCCCACTGGAGAGGTTATCCTGAAAAAAGTCAGTCCTGGATTTTAGATTCAGATCTTGTCAAGACATAGAATGGATTTTTACGCTTTCCTCCCTAGCAATGATAGTCCCCAAGTCTATCCCCAAAACAAAACATCCCATTTTCAAATCGAGCTGTCCAAGCGCATGGAACTTCATGGCCAGTGGCAGGCAGCTCTGATTGAAATACACTACCCAAACACTATAGCTCAGGTCATTGAAGGGGAGAATGAAATTACTCTTACAAAAGACGGAATAGTTGACACAGTGTCCGTAAAGTCAGGTTGCTACCCCACAAAAGAGGATTTTATGGCTGCTGTGACTGTGGCATTGATTGTTTTAACCAATAATGTCAATGCAGAGCCCCCTCTGGCTGAAACTACAGATCGAAGGGTTGTGTTTCGACCCTTCCCTGATGCCACTGAAAATACAAAAGTGCATTTTTCTCCACGACTGGCACTTCAGCTCGGTCTGGAAAACCCTGGACCCTACCCTGCAAACGAGAAAATATTTGCTGTAAAACCCATTGAGCTCAATTTGGGCATCCCCCCACAACTTTTTATTTACATGGATATTCTGGCAGACCAGATTATCGGACATACCCGGGCCCCCATACTTCGCACAGTACCTGTGGACGTCAATGCTCGCTATGGTAGCATGTCTATTTTCCACTGTGAGCACCCCATTTATTTTGATTTGAACACGCGGTCTTTTGACTCGGTCCAAATAGATATAAGGGACCACGCGGGACGATACGTGCCATTCCAATTCGGAACGTCAACGTTGCTGGTTCACTTTAAACAGCTTTCGTAACCATGGCCCCACAAAATCACATTACACACTATTACCTTACTCAGGCCGGCGGAGGCTCCGGACACTTTTACGCGGGTAGTTCCTTCCAAAAGGTTTATGGCATTGGTTACTGGCTCGGTGGGCTTTTCCGTACCGTTCTTCCCATCCTCCGGAGCGGCGCGGTAGCCGTCGGTAAAGAAGCGGCGCGGGCAGGCAGTCACGTCCTAGCTGATGTCGCATCGGGCGAAAATTTGAAAGCCAGCGCCAAAAAACACTTGGAGGAGGCGGCAGTCAACCTGGCCAACAAAGCCAAGCGCAAAGCCGAAACGATGGCAGGCTCTGGAGCTATAAAAAGGCCACGTCGAGGACGCCCTCCTCATTCCGTCGCAAAGACTCGAAAGGGTAACACCTCTCACGACTTTCTCAGTCATCTGAAATAAAATATGGCTTTCATGCACACGGCCTCATCAGAGTGTCTCCGCTCTGAACTGGACCTCTGGATGGTCCCTCCCACACAAACAGCACTTGAATCCACCCACTGAGTGCCTTACAAACCACTCACAACACTCGATGCCTCCAACACAGTCGAATTTTCCATTCCTGGAGTGGGGCATGAATATCTAGACCCTGCACACACCCTTCTGTACATAAAAGCCAAAATTGTTAAGGCTGATGGTACAGACATTGTAGCTAATGATCATAATGATGCAGCCCCTATCAATTACCCCCTACAGGCTCTCTGGAGCCAAGTCGATGTCAGTCTCAATCAAAAAGTCATTAGTCATTCAAGCATGACCTATGCTTACAGAGCTTACATCGAGTCCCTCATGAATTATGACGCCTCGGCTAAAAAGTCCCACATGACACAACGCATGTGGTACGAGGACACCCCAAACCATTTTGATTCACTTGATGGTGGTGAAAATTTGGGTCTTGCATGGCGACGATCACGCACATCAAACAGCCGTCAATTTGAATTAATGGGGCACCTTCACATTGATTTCTTTAATCAAGATCATTTCTTACTGAACAATGTGGAAATGAGAATTAAAGTCATTCGAAACCGAGATGCCTTCACTCTCATGTCTACTGCTGGTACAGAGCGCATCAAACTTCTCGACGCGACTCTTTACATTAGAAAAGTAGCCATTTCCCCCTCCATCATGCTGGCCCACGCCCAGGCCCTAGAAAAAGCTCCTGCCAAATACCCTGTGAATCGAGTTGACATCAAAACAGTCACCATCACTCAAGGACTGCGTGACAAAAATCTTGACAATCTCTTTATGAACCAACTGCCTCAAAGAATTATTATTGGCTTTGTTGATAACCGAGCCTTCAATGGAGATTACGCCCGTAACGGTTTTAATTTCCAACATTTCAATTTGAATTATCTCAGCCTCATGGTTGATGGTCACCCCGTCCCCTCCCAACCCCTTACCCCTGACTTTGTCAACGGACTGTACATGGAGAGCTACAACACCCTTTTCTGCGGAACAGGAATACACTGGAAAGACGAAGGAAACAATATCAGCTACTCCGATTACCCCGGAGGAAACACACTCTTCTGTTTTGATTTGTCCCCTGATCTGTCGGCCAGCGAACCTCACTGGAATCTCCAGAAGCAAGGCACTCTTCGTCTTGAGTTGAAGTTTGCAGCACCCCTTGCTCAACCTATAAATTGCATTGTGTATGCCGAATTCCAAAATCTCATCGAGATTGACAAACATCGAAACGTTGTGGTCGATTACAACGTCTAAAAATGGACGGACTCCCAGACGTTTTCTACCCCGTTGTAAGTGCGTTGCTGCAACGCAGTATTCCATGTTAAAAGTTAGTTGCAATCTCGTTTGTTACACGAGAATACTGCGTTGCAACTAGAAATTATTGGACAGTAAGCGCGTTGCAACCCCGTTGTAACTCTTATCAAACTCCGTTGCAACTGCGTAAAAGAAACGCGGATTAGTCCGTTGGAACAGTGTTGCGACCTCGTTGCTACTGCGTTACTGCCTAAGATGTGCAACTGGTTTACAACGGTGTTGCAACGCGGTTTTAAAGCAGCAAAAGCAATAAATTGTTTGTGACGGAGAGGATTGCATTCTTTGCAACGAGCTTACAACGCGGTTCTTCGTCACTCTGGAAGGAAGTATCATATTAAACACACATACACATATACACACACAGACACACTCCCACTGCAAGATCTGAAAGAAGGACATGGGTTAGTAGTAGAACACTGGGCCTCCGACTTGCTGGTTTGCCATGCTGCCGACTGTGCTACGGTAGAGCACGGGGGACGCTGCCTTAGCCAGCCGACGACTCTGCGCGGCCGGGGCTGGAAGCGGAGCGGCGCGGCACGGCGCGGCAGTCAGGACGAAGCGGGGCCGGGGAGGGGTAGGGGGTGCGCCAGAGGAGGCGGGAGCGGCTCTGGCGCGGGCCCGCACCCGGTTTTGTTCAGCCGCGCCAAAGCAGGTGCTGATTTACAGTTTCTAAGACGTGTTGTCTGAACGACACACCGTGATGGAAAAACTTATATTTTACAAAGGTCGAAGTATGCGTCGTATTTTCAAATCAGTACTGGTTTATTTGCATCGGGCGTCACGCATTGGCCCAATAGAAAAGACCAGCTTGATCAAGGCAATAGGCAAAACGCGCAGGAAAGAAGCAGGGACAACATTCTGCCTCGCCAGTCTATGGTGCCTGCATGGCGCTATTCTACTCGCGCCACTTGATGTACCGCCTCCTTTCATTCTCCACCGGTCACGTGTTACAGCGGGAGCCTCAGAGCAGAATTCGTTACAACTCGTGATTCTAAAACGCATCTGTATAAAAACAGCACAAGTGGAAGCCTGTTAAACCGCCGGAGGTGGTTGGAGGTTCGAAATCAAATCGCGTTAAAAGCCACTATTCTTTAATGCTGTTGCGACGCGTAATTAAAGCCGAAGAATCCTGTTCAAGCGCCGTTGAAAGTCACAGGTTTCGTCTAGGGCGTAGAAAGTTTGGTGTCTTCAACGCAGTAGCAGCGAAGTAAAACCCTGTCAGTGCCAGTACAAACTCCGTTACCAAAGACCTCGAAAAAGTGTGTACCGGCAACGCAGTTGAAACGGGAAATAGCCCTGTGAAAGCCAGTTGCAACTCCGTTACTTCGCTCTTTAGTTAAGCGCGTTAAAACTCTGGTTTGGCAACACAGTTAAAACGGGGAAAAGCCCTGAGAAAGCCAGTTGCAACTCCGTTGCTTTACACCTCGGTCACGCGCGTTGAAACTCTGTTTCTCCAACGCAGTTGAAACAGGGAAAAGCATCAAGAAAGCCACTTGCAACTCCGTTAATCCGCAGCTCGGAAAAGCGCGTTGAAACTCTGTTTCTCCAACGCAGTAGAAACGGGGAAAAGCCCTGAGAAAGCCTGTTGCAACTCCGTTACTCCGCTCTTTGATTAAGCGCGTTAAAACTCTGTTTCGCCAACGCAGTTGAAACGGGAAAAAGTCCTCGAATAGCCAGTTGCAACTCCGTTAGCCCGCACCTCGGAAAAGCACGTTGGAACTCTGTTTCACCAACGCAGATGTAACGGGGAAAAGGTCGTGGAACCCCTTGCAACTCTGTTGTAACTGCGTTGAGTTCGACATAACGCAGTATCAACGCACTTACAACGGAGTTGCAACAGGGAAAAGTCTGTACCAGCTTTCGTCTGGGCTTACACTAGACACGCTCATGAAAAAAGATAAACACGTTGCCCCCTTATTTGAAGGCGTCTTTGCCTCAGACACACTCCCCCGACATCTCCACAAACTCCCAGCCTTATTGATTGTCAACACAGACCCCATCACAAAACCGGGGCAGCACTGGGTTGCTTTTTACATTGGCAAAAATGGCGACGGAGAGTACTGGGACTCCTACGGCATGCCTCCTCTTGTTCCAAACCACAAGAAATTCATAAACAGACTCTGTAAAAAATGGACATATAATCACACCAGTGTGCAAGCTATTGATTCAGAAGTGTGTGGCGAGTATTGCGTGCTGTTCTTGGTTCACAGAGCCCACGGCATCTCGCTACATCAATTTCTTAAAAAACGTTTCACTACTGATCCAGAAAAAAATGATCAGATTGTACGACGTCTTTTAAAACGGATGTTTGGACATAAAAAACCTTGCATCCTACCCACAGACGCCAACGTACAACAAAGTAGTAAACGAAAAATTTTATTTTATTTTTAAAAAAAATTAGAAGAAAAAAAATTTTAAAAGAAAAAAAATTTAAAAGAAAAAAAATTAAAAGAAAAAAAAATTAAAAGAAAAAAATTTTAAAAGAAAAAAATTTTAAAGAAAAAAATTTGAAAAAGAAAAAAATTTTAAAGAAAAAAAATTTTAAAGAAAAAATTTTAAAGAAAAAAATTTTAAAAGAAAAAAAAATTAAAAGAAAAAATTTAAAAGAAAAAAGTTTCAAAGGAAAAAAAATTTAAAAGAAAAAATTTAAAAATAAATTAAAAAAAAAAATAAAAAAAATAATTTAAACGAGAAATTTTTTATGGTGTGTGTGTGGTCAACCTGATTTTATTTTTAAATAAAAAAGTCAAGTACAAACTTGCACCGCACAAAGCGTCCACAGCAGGTATAAAAGGCCCTCGCACAGAGCAACCATCATCACTTACACAATGGAGTCGCTCAGGTTCATGCTCAACTACTGGAACCAGAAAGAGCTGGTCGACTCACAATCCACAAACACAGTCCAGATATGGAAGAGAGGTCTTCTCCAAGACGAGTACAGTCTTGAAGAGCTCGAGGAGTTCTACCTGGAGAGACAGTGGCTGGTCCCCAAAATTACCCGCCACCTCACAGGAAAATCGCAGGACCACCTCGGCTTCTATGATCGCACGCAGTCACACGTGATTCATTACATTATGCTGCGCGATAAGCCTTTCATCCTCGTTGAGAGGGATGCTAATTTCAAGGAGGTGGATGGTGTCCCTCAGTTCTCCCAGACCTATCTTGGGCTGACTGCGTGGACGTCAATCCTCAAATTGGGGATGACTGTGTTTGAGGTTTTCGCCACCCCAGACGATTTACTGGAGTGCTGCTAAAGACCCACTGTCTCCAACCCCACACACCCCACCCGGCGCAGGGGAGATGCTGGTTAGGCCCCTTAAAAATAAAAAAAACATTATATTTTGTACGCGGCAACACCGCCTCGCGGTCCAGGCCCGGCTCGACACGGCGCGGTTCCCCCTCCGGCGGCGGCCCGCAACGGCGCGGCGCGAAAATTCAAACGCGTTCTCGGACTCGGCTCGGCATTCCCGGACGGCGCGCGTTCACGGACGGTCCCCCGGTGCGGCGGACAAGTACAAACATGACTTAGGTTAGGCTCGCACAAGATGTCAGAATGTCCGACCATGTTACAATGTCCGACCCTTAGGGTAGGTTAGGGTCAGTCAAGATGGCGAGGTGTAAGAATGTGTCACCCTTGAGTTAGGCTGGGTTAGGTTACCCCCGCTCAAGGTCATGACTTAGGTTACGCCCGCCCAAGATGGCGGCATGTCAGAATGTGTCACGAAGATGGCGAATGTCAGAATGCCGCACCTATACTACTGACGCTCACGTGCGCCACCCGCCGGCGTGCGGCGTGCAGTGCAGTGCCGGAGACGGGTCGTCGTCTCTTGAACGCGCGTGATTGCAGGTGATTTCCGAAATTCGCGCGTGTTTGTTGTGATTCCCAGCGAGCTTCGGGTTGTGTTCGTGTCAAAGTCGCCGTGTCCTTGTGCCTGCAGGCCGATTCCGAAGAGTCGTGTCACTGCCTCTGTCGCACTCATGGGGTGCCCCGGAAATGTGCGAGAGAGACAGCGGCGGAACGAGTTCGGCCAGAGCGTGCTCGGAGAGTGGCGATGGTTGTCTTGAACCCGGTGGTACTGAGGGGGCCCCGTCACCCTCTACGTGCGGCGAGTGGAGAACTTCGGAGCTTGCGCCCCTCAGTGCCCCAAGGCGTGACCACCGCAAAATGGTGGTTTAAATGAGGTGATCATGGGGAGGTGGGGATAAGGGTATTGACGGCCTGAATGGTTCGACCTCCCCCACCTTTTGCAGGAAGACGGCTTATGCATTTAGGAAAAGAGGGGGGAAGGGGTTTGATTAGTCTGGAATTTCGACGACCGTGGCGGCATCTCCTCACCTCCCTGGGGAGCAAGCGAACAAACAAACACACCATGCACAAGACAAGGCCGAACAACGAGTGCGTACAAGAAAGCAGCGAGCCATGAGTGTCTGGTTAGGAAACCCAAAAGTTTAGGTTTTCAGGTTTACAAGCTACATGTGCGTTTAGAATTTTCACCCTAAAAGATGGTTTAGCCCACGCCCACGTGTCGCACTCCGATCCTCGGCAGCGCTAAGGAGGCTCCGTCTCGCTACTTTTGCGAAACGGACGGCATCCCTTGGAGCTTGCGCCCCTTCCGGATACCGGGGAGGAGAGAATGGATTGGTAGTGGGAACGGGGTAACACTTTGTAGAGAAAGTTTTGGTCCCTATTGGTCCCCTGTGGCCTCTTCCGATCCTTCCATCGTCCCCCAGCGAGAGCGTGCAGCAGGCAATGGGATGCACAGGCGCAGCATCGGGCCCCAACGGCACACCCGAACTCAGATTGGGCGTCCCCAACTGTCGCCTTCAGCGGCCTGGGGTTTGAACTTGCCGCCTTGCCTCGGTCGACAAGTGGGACTGGGGTGCCACCCATGGTGCAGTGCATCCTGTCTGCGTTGTTGTTGTTGTCCAGCGCTCAGCATGTCCCCGCGCCACGTCCCTGGGTCCGTCTAGGTCAAGTCTTTCTTCGCTGTCTCGCTCAAGCCATGAAAAGAAAAGCCATTAAGAGATGCACCAATACCATAGATCACACTCGCACTCACTCAAGCCTTCGAACGCTCGCGTTTGGCGCTTAGCAGGAACCAAGCATTTATTTACTGATTTAGTTATGTAAGCATTACGCTACACACTCATGCACCCATGCTGGCCCTCCCAGGGAGGATCGCGAGGAGATACCGCCACGACCCGTGGGGGCTACTCCCCCACTTGCCGCCCTCCCCATGCAATAAAGATTCTCGAGGTATGCAAAACCTTGAACTTTGGCGATCTAAAAAATGACTTGTGAAACTCTAAAAAATTATAGGAAACAACTTAAATTGGCTGTAGACAGAGAAAGTAAATAGCAGATATCTGAATTGATTAAAAACTCTGAAAATGTTTCAAAGACAACATGGAAAGTCATAAAATCAATGAAGAAAGACAAAAAAAGCAAAACTGATGTAAGCAAAAGACAAAATGCAACTATAAAAATTGATGGGCATCCCACAGAGGACCTATTCAAGGTAGCTAATGCTTTCAACCAATATTACATTAATGTCCCAAAAATGGTAACAAAAAATCTGATACCTGTACCATTCAATTATGAGTACATACGAGAGGTCAGCTCATCAATTTTCATAACAGAGGTGGATGAGACTGAAATTGCGAAATATTTGGCTTAACTCAAAAACAAAAAGTCGAGTGGACTTGATGAAATTTCTAATTACATGTTAAAACTTTGTAAAGGCAAGATTACCAAACCTCTAACATATGTAGTTAATCTCGCTCTTAAACAAGGGGTCTATCCAAATATGCTTAAGAACTCTGTAATATCTCTGTTGCACAAGCATGAAGATAAAACGATAGTCTCCAACTACAGGCCACTTGCATTAATTTCTAGCTTCTCCAAAGTATTAGAAATGGCAATACTAAATAGAATAACTAATTTTTTTGTAAAAAATGATGTCATTTCCAAACAACAATTTGGTTACAAGAAAAGAACATCTACGATAGATGCAATAACCTATGCAATTGATTGGATTATAAAAACATGCCATCAGAAATATAAGGTTCTTGTAATCTGCCTAGATCTAAGTAAAGCGTTCGACTGTGTTAACCACTCAACATTACTGAATATACTATGGCAATACGGAATAAGAGGCAACTGTTACAATTTGCTGAAAAGCTATCTATCTAATAGATTTCAAAGAGTTAAGATAATGCACCAGGATAAAAACAGACATGTAAAAACTATCCTCTCTGATGCAGAAACTGTAAATGACAGCATACCGCAAGGCTCGGTTCTTGGTCCCTTCCTTTTTACAATCTATACTAATTGTCTAGAGCAGGTCATACGTGAAAATGGTGGAGAGCCAGTCATGTACGTAGATGACACCACCATCTTAATAAAAGCTAAAACGCCTAAAGAGCTGGAGACCATAGCTGCAAAATTGCTCGATAGGGTGTTTGAAGTTCTCACTTCCTTAAATCTTAAACTGAATCTAGACAAAACTCAATGCTTGTTATTTAATGACAAGGAAACAAACTTTGAAATCGCCCATAAATCTGGAGTGATCAAGACAGTAAACTTTGAAATTCCTGGGCCTTGAAATAAGCAGGACTCTTTCATGGTCAAATCATATTAATTCTTTGCTTTCCAAACTAAATTCAGGCCTATATGTTCTTAGACAAACCTCCCAATCACTCCTCCTGAAAGAAAATATTATAGTCTACTATGCATTTATACATGCACATCTGTCTTATGGTACTCAACTATGGGCCATTCATTCACCTTTGTAACAAGATTCAATCAATCAATCAATCAATCACGCAACCCCTCTCCTTGCTACATGTAGAGCTCTGCATTAGAAACCCTTTATGCCATGTGCATGCGTTTATACACGCTTAGAGAGTTTAGCCCGTGGCACCCAGGGGCCATTTTCTGGTAAAGTAAGATCTAACGGGATTACTTTAATCCGCCAGTACGGGGGCATAGGTCACAGCCTGAAAAGTAGAGTGGGGGAGAGAATGCTGCCATCGACCCAAACGGTGTTCACCTGAATGGTTCGACCTCCCCCGCCTTTTGCGGGAAAGACGGCTTGCTAATCGGAAAGGGAAGGAGGGGGTTTAATTAGTATATACTCTACAAATCCAACTGCGTACATTGTACGCTCTGGCTGGAGCATGCTTGGATGTACGCAATAACAAGAGCATGCCTGGGCAAGCACGCTCCAGTTAAAGCGTGCCTGTCAAGTACGCACCAGGCAGAGCATACATGGCCAAGCACGCTCCAGATACAGCGTACCTTCTAGGTACGCACCAGGCAGTGCATACCTGTCAGGCACGCTCCAAGCGGAGTGCACCTGCTCAGCATGCTTTAATGTTACATGTCCCAGCTCTCAAGTAAAAGAATAGCTGAATGGGACAAGATATATCAGATGATGTCTAGATGGTAGGATTTTGAAGGCAGCCAGGTTCCATGACATGATGTCCTGCCAATGCCTTTGCTAGTCATGTCTCATCGTAGACTGAAACGCTTTACAAATGAAACCAGACCCTCCCAAGAACTATCAACACATGAATTAACTTCTGCTGCAAGGAACTTGGAACACAAGCCTCTCCAACTCACCTCAGAGTGTCAGATCCATCAAAATGTAGCCAGGGCCGCAGAGCCAGCCGGCCAGACCCTCGCTTTGATGCTAACCTCCGACTGTGTATTGATGGGGCTGAAGTAGACTACATTAGGCGTATTTGAGTCTTTTCTGCACGCGCGAACGATGGCGGGCAACACTTTCTTAAAAAACAACCATTGAATGATACGTGTCGTGTCCGTAACGTCCACCAAATCAATCACAAACATTCTGTTTTCTTTCATTTCTTGCCGTGTTGACTTCGAACTTCAATTTCGTCTGCTGCTCCGCTCCAGGTTGACCACCACTGAAAGACAAAAGAAAACAAAAAAAACAAGGCACAGTGATCTGGTCGCGAATTGGAGGGGAGAGTCACGACTGTGTAAAGTGCACGGGGGTAGTAGAAAATTTATTTAGCAGAAGGTTTTGTGTAAGTCAGTGGAAAGGCTGGTCTAAGTGAAGGAAAAAATTTACTTGTTGCCTGTGTGTGCTTTACCAACATGTGCGTGCATTACCAACCTTCTGCGTACAACCGTCATGATGGGAAACCCTTATCACAGAAAGAGATGCTTTGTCAACTTACTCTCGTTTCATTTTGAGTTTTTTTTTTTTTTAATGCACTTTGGTTTTTATCGCCTTTCATGAGTTTAATTGTTTGAAAGTGGCGTTGGTTTCATTATTGAAGAGTTCGTGTCCTTCCGGCAGCTCTACTTTGTTTTCGCGCGTATCCGAGGTAGTTTAATATCAGAATCGGTCGGTGAAGTGAATCGCTGCATTTTGAGTTTTCAACATCCTTGCATTAGCAAGATATCAACATGATAGAAATAGTGGTAGAGGTAGAGGGGCGGTTCATCAGTCTCAAGCTCAAACGAGGCAAGGAGAAGGAGCTTCGGACTGAGTTCCATAAGCTATGTCAGAAGGACCCGGTGTTGAAGGCCCGCACCACAACCCACTACATTACTTTCAAATCCTTCAACCCAAAGTTTCAAAGAGATGTGGAACTAGATGCGGAAACCATAATCAAGGATGGTCAGGAGGTTAAAGTATATTTTGCTCCATATGCAGTCAATGTAAGTGTTTTTCTGTGCTGTCAGTAAACTAATTCCCAAGAGCTGCTCTCCGTTTTAACTGTTTGGAATCAGCCAGCAGTTGTCATGTTCTGTCTGATTCGTGTAATTCTGAAAATTTAATGAAGTCTGAGTTCATATCACCAAAAAATTCTTTCTCGTTTTCATTTAAATGTAGGAGACAGGATCAGGACGGGCATCAACATCACAATCATCTGCTTCAGACGAATCTGGTAATGAAAGCACCGAGAATGTTGTCTTGCTCTCCCATAAGAAGTTTTGAAACTATTTTTTTTTAATACTGATTTTGTTCTTTTTTTAAAAATCTTGGCCGATAGGTTTTATCAGGAATAATAGGTAAACCGATTTCTTTTGAACTGTTTTTTGCTGGTTTGAAAATATTTAATCTCGTTATTTGACACTGGTTTTTGTGGCTTCAGGGATGCAAACACAGAAGAAGGTGATGAGGATGCATTCATGCTATCAGTAGGTAATGCGCAATTCAGCAGCCAAATGAAACTGTATCTTGAATGCATTTCACGACTAATCAGCTTGTTCGGTTTATGGAACAGGTTTGCATAGACAGTCAACAGCTCCTCCTAAGAAAAGACAGGTTTCATTAACAGATGTGACCAACAAGCCATCAAAGAAAAGAAGCAGCAAAGACAAAGAACAGATGTAAGAAATCTTAATCTCAACCCAAAGCACTATTTTCAAACACAGGTAATTTTCATGTTTCACCACCTTTCAGGGAAGATGCAGAAGAATCAAACAGTGATGATTCTGATGAAAATGATTATTATTCAAATGCTATGCAAGCAAAAGATGCTAGATTACAGCTACTCAAGGATCTAGACCTAGGTAATTTGTCATTATATGTTAAAATTACTTCAAGCTTGTTTCTTTTTTTTAAATGAACTAAGGAAAAATTTACCAATACATTCTTTACATGAACAGTCCAAGTTCCAACACTTCGCACAAATAAGAAGAAGGCTAAGGCTAAAGACCAGGCAGACAAGGAGAACAGGAGGGTAATGCCATCCAGGGCAGTTAAAATCACAAATAGGGCCCAGTCAAGTAAATAATATGACTTGAATGTTTAGAATACTGCAACAGTTTTTGTATTGAAGGTTGAAAGCTTAACTTACAAAAACATCACTTACAGGTTCTTCTCAGCAAGAGCCTCCTAGTGATAACTCTGATGAGCTCAGGCTCACTCCACAGAATCCTCAAAATCAACCTGATGAGCAGCAAAGCCCACAAGGCCCAGCAGGTCCAAGCCGCTTACAGAAAGTCACGAAGGTCAGACACCTTTTTGTATACAGTACAACATAAAGGTCTAAATCATTTTTATATCCTGTTTCCTTTTTATTTCAGTCTGCTCACACAAAGAACGGAAGACGGAAGCCCCAAAGAGTAAGTACAGCAGTGATCTTCATTCCTCAAACCATATCTACCATATCTCTTTCATTTCTATCTTAAAACTTTTCAACTTTTTTCCAGAGATTTCGACTAATATGTGAGACAATTACTCACTTGACTCCATTGCCAGAATTTTCAAAAGATTTGATAAAGAGTATTCAAATGGGACTGGTATATGTTCATCAATCTCACACAAAGAAAATGAATGACTTCTTAAAAACACACATCAAAGATGTCACGAAAGATGAATACTGTACCAAAAAGGAGAACAAAATATTGAAAAATCAGGTTGTTAATCGATTAAGAACTATGAATGCACCAAACATAGACCTCTTTCAGGTAAGAGCACTAAATAGTCACAAAAGTAAATTTTAAAAGCTAACATCTGGTTTTAAATTTCACAACAATTTTCCTCTTGACAACCTTTCGGTTCCGCTTGTTATCTAGTTTGAGTGCTAGCCTTCGGAATGACAGAAACTACAGGGATAACAAAGTTCCGAGGAAACTAGCAAGGAAAGCTGCAGAGAAGGCGCTGAACGCTGCAACAGAAGAAGAAGAGGAAGACGATAATTTAGAGTACACTTTCTCTTCTTGGGGACTTTACTCAAATGATAAACACTAACTTATACCTAATATTGGTTTGAATTGCAGGGAACTTGATGCTGATAGTGCTGAGTTTATACTAACAATGCCAATATTAAATAAGGCAACCGTCATGGGTGCCTTCAAACCCTCCTGTAAACTGCGGACCAAGTTTATGTTCAGTAACACGGTCAAAGACTGCATAGAAAAATATCCTTACTTGAAGGACATAGACTTGGTAATAACAATACAAATAATAATAATAATAATAATAATAATAGTAACTTACTTGCAGGTGATTTCTTGAAACTAATGATGCACAATGCCCTCCTTTGTGTTCACAGCTTCTACATGATTATTCACTCAGAGTGCCTCTACCACTAAATCTGATTGAAGGAAATTTTAATGGTGCAATCGAACCATTGGCAATGTTGCTGAAGCAGGAAGTGCCAAGTGATGATCTGCAAAAAATTAAACTTATTGTGAGTTTGGAGGAGTATTATAGACACAATCAAGAAGTAGAAGACTGTTATCCTTGCCTTCAATTGTGGGATGTAAGTTATCATAAAATAATTCCTTAAAAATACATAATTTTTTTTTAAAAAAAATAGCTTTAAAATAAATTTATAATAATTGAATTGTTTAACTGCTTTTGGCCTACAGCAATCTAACAAAGGAGCAGACCCTCTAAATAATATACCTAAGGCACAAGCACCAGCACTCGTGGTTGTAGTAAATGACAGAGAACTTGTTAGTGCCATAATTGTATTTGATGAAGAATGTCTATACACACAAACAAAGCCAACAGCCTTCAATTGCATCACCCTTCTTCTCGCTACCTATTTTGTATACCAAATGGCTTACCCTGGGCCATATGAGAAGCTGCTCTATTCCCTCCAACATATGCTTCACAATGAGGGTCATGTACAAGAGACTGTGAAGGGTTTCTTCAGGAAGTATAATAGAGCCAAGAAAATAATTTCACAAAGAAAATGAATCAAAACAGCCAAAATCTGCAAAATAAGGGTAAAAAAATTACATTTATGATTCACTCTCTAATCGAACCAGACCATTGAATAAAGATGGTAAAGTTCAAAATAATGATCAGAAAACTTACATAAAAACAGAAATTGTATGAATTAAAATCACTATTGATGTAGTGCAGCAGTTATAATAAGAATCAGATGTTTGAGAAAAACATACTTTGTCAACTAATTTGAAACAAATGAAATGAAATAATTGAGTAGCCAAGTAGAATACTGCTGAGGTATCTGAAAATAAATAAATGTGTGATATTACAAACCAGCCTATTGCTTGAGTCAGACCATTTTTCAACCTCAGAGCAATCCACATAAACCTTAGGAGCAACAGTTCCTTACCTTGATAACAAAATTAAAAAAATTAATACTGAGTGACAGGTTTTTCTTTCATTATGTACACTTTCAATTTGTGTTTAAAAGAGAAGCTAAACCTCAGAATAGGAAACTTGAAATCAAGGTCAGCAAAGCGAATCACATGGTCTTCTTTGAGACATTTCCCAACTTCAAATGCATTATAGCAAGCCATAAACTCAGTGTTCAGGTAGTTGTACACAATGATTAGCTCCTCTCCAATCTTGTAAATGTGACTAATGCTTGCAAACAAATTAATGTCTTCTTTCACAAGAATTATTACCCCTCGGAGCCACTTCCTGCCACAATGCTGGAACTCCCTCACTTCTGCAACAGTCTGCGCACTGACACCAGGAATTTCATGAATACATGCTGGCAAATCTGCAGTCGGTACAGAATGGTTAAAAAATTTAATCTCAATATCACCAGTCAGATAGTTTCCATTCGTTCCTCTCTGAATAAATTGTGTGTTCCTTTTAGACAGATGTCGAGTAGCAGCTGTTAAAGCTGGATCCGTCATGCTCTTCACCACAGGGAAAATGGAGGTAAATTCAGCATGAAATCCTTCATATCTGACAGTACTCTGCTGGCGTAGAGGCCCATGAAGGATTATTTGAGACGGCAGATGTACCACGCAGTGAAGCTTCAATGTCTTTATCTTTGGGTACAATCTCTTGAAGTGTAATCCAAAATCTTCAATCAGATCTGTCAGTTTGTTGACTTCAGCTAGAATGAACTGGAAAGACAGGCTCTCATCAAACACATTTATTAATTTAAGCAAGAGTTGAAGCTTGTCATCAGAGCACCTGGTGGGGAACAAACAGAATGAGAAACAAAATGAGAGGCCACTGCACAGACTTTAAATGAATTGAGGGCAAATTAAGAGTTAAAAACAATTCAATACCTGTTGTGGAGGATGAAAGGTAGAATCCGCATAAGCACTAGCATTTGTGATGCACTCTGTTTCAGTTTCCCTCCCTTGATGTGTCCTAACTCAATGCGTGAAGGTCGGTTAGCACTGAGGTGCCCAAAGTCACACATCGATTCAATGAAGTGGTTTAGCTCCTCGATTTGGAGCGTTGGCTTGGATTTATCTGGTGGGCAACACACTTCTCTCAAAAGAAGACGACAAGTCAGTTCCACAATACCTTCATTCAACAAGTGCATTACGTCTTGGGGAAGACACTTGGTTACGTCAAAATAAGGCACTCTTGAGAGCTCACTTCTACCATTGATACCAAAGTTAACAGAAGGATCCTTGTGATCCTCATATATTTCTTGATATACTTCCTCTTCTGGTTCAACTGCACCCTCATAAATTTCAATAACATCAACAGATTCGGGTTCAAGCTGGCCCACAACTTGATTTACTTGCTCATTGTGATCTTCTAATTTTCTGATTAGATTACGAGATTCACATAATGTCAGTATAATGTCACCAAATAATAGCGGCTCTTCGGTTTTCAGTAAATTTTATTTTTCGGAAGGATGGCCAAAGAAAATGATTGAATACACAGTTGTCTTCAATAGTACCCTCAAACGATCTGTTAACAATTGGAAGGACTTGTTTGAAGTCTCCCATTAAGACAACCACTTTTCCTCCAAAATGGTCAAAAACATTTTCAGAAACTGTGCACAGACACTTTTCAAGTACTTCTAGCTGCCACTTCTTCATCATAGACACCTCGTCTATGATGTGGACCGCGGCTTTTGCAAGAGAATCGGCCTCTTCAGTACCGAGCTTTATCCAAGAACGGTTCTCTGAATCATCTTCATTTTGCTTAGGTTTAATGCCGTAGGTCGAACAAGTTGTTTTTGCATCTGGCAACTCCATGGATGCGGTGCCACTCCACGCTGAACACACCACTTGGATTTCATGAAATGGAAGCAGGTCTTCCTTCAAAGCATGAGCCAGAAAAGTTTTTCCGGACCCTCCAGGGCCGGAAAGAAAAAAAAGTCTATCCTTAACCTTTGGATCCAACGCAGCCTTTATAATTTCGCTGTACGCCTGTTTTTGTGCTGTGTTTAGTGACTGTGCTTTTGTTGGTTGACCAAGCTCGTATACTGGCGGGTTCCAAATTAAGCCGGCGACCTCATTTCCCAGATCGAGAACTCGAGTCTCATTTCCTTGGGCATTTTGAGAAACTTTTGTAGGAGGACGAAAACCAAAAACTTCGACGTTGCCCTTACTCCGGAGAAGTGCCCAGATCTTTTGTTTCGCCACTCTTTTGGCGTCACGAGCAGATATTCCTCTTTCAGCGACAATATCTTCGATCATGGATCTCCAATGCTGTTCCCACAACTTTCCGGCGTCTTCTACTCTGTTGTTCATGAGCAAAAGCGCGAACAGCAAGCGTCTTGACTCGCAAGAACCTAAGCTTGCTGCTTCCAACATTGTCTCATTACTAGTTTCTTTTGAATACAAGAGCCCCCGTGCAGCACAGGCATCAGAGAAGGTATTAAAAACAACACCCTCAACACTTTTTAGATCTTGAAACGATGTGGGCGACTTTACATTTACTAACAAAAGATATAAGGCGTACATCTCCATGTTTGACGAAGACACCAATGACACCAATCCAAGTGCTTTTGAAAAATTTATTGGTGTCCACTTCCCATTTTTCCAAGCAAAATGTTCCACCACCTCACTGTATAACATATTAGTAGTAAGCTTATCCTTCCGCTGTTGCCCTTCTTCACACAATTTAAAAAATGCTATCAGCTTACTATTCGGAGGTTTGGCGATAGCATTTTGAAGGTCAGCCTTTGAAGTACCTGAAGAAAGTTAATTTTATTTGATGAAAGGGTGATTGTGGATAAATGAAACGGTAAAAAAAAACTTACCTCGGATAACAACAGAATCATGTCCTTCTAAATGGACTGGCAGGAATTCTAAATGATGAGAGAGGAAAACATCCTTTGAGAATTCATGCCTCCCAAAAATTTTGGAAGTGGCTTGTGTTGCATTCATTGTTCGCCACTGCCTGCGAAATTCGATTTCGTTCCAGTCATAGGACTCCTTGTCTTCACCATTGCTTTTAACGTAGGCCGCCATTGACATATTCACATTGGAAAATTGACTGTTTTTCAATATGTATCTTTAAAAATAAATACAAAAATAGTAAAAGACAGCTCACAAACTTAAAAAGCGCCAAAAAATTATAATGTTTGACATTTAAAAGTAGAGAAAAAAAACATCTTAAAAGGTTTGTCAACTTGTAAACCAGACGTTCCCCGTTTCAAATTGTAAAAATTTAAAAAAAATTCAAAAATGTTTCAATAGTCTCCTTTTTTTTCATTTTTTTATTTTAACAAATGTTCAAAAAATTTAAAATTTTAAAAATTTTAAAAAATTTCAAATTCTTCTTTCATAGTTAAAAATTTTTCATGAATTTTTTCAATTTTTGAAAGCAATTTCTTCAAATTTGTGTCCATTTTTTTTCAATTTAATCCAAAACCAATTTTTATAAAATTTCAAATTTAAAAAAAAATTTGAATTAAAAAATATAAACAAATTGAATTTTTTTTTTTTTAAAAAAAAAACATTTTTAAGCTGTTTTAAAAACACTTAACCTGAAATTTGATGTTTTTATTCTATTATTTCCAGAATTCATTTAAACTTAAAAAACAACTTGAAATTGAAAAATATTTAAATTTTTCAAATTTTTAGTTTTTCAATTTTTTTAAAATTCTGGTTGAAGGTTTTAGTGTTGATTTAAAGGGGATGGCTCGTTGCATTCACGCACGATTGATCGACAAAATAAACTAATAATAAAGCTAATAAGCAGCACGATCGATCGAAAGCAGGTCGAAAAAGAAAATAAAATAAAATATAAAAAACAAATTAATTATAGTTCCACTGGTTTCACTGCGCAGTCGGTCGAATTGACAGTAGAAAAAAAATATTAAATTATTATATTATTTGTGGACGAGTGACTGACGCACGTTCGATCGAAAAATATATTATTTTAAATAATTTTCGAAGAATTCTCAAAGTCGCCTTGCCACCTGTCACCGGGACTGCCGGGACCCCCTCCACCGTGAGAGAATGGCCAAGACACCCTCTGCCGAGACGAGCACACCAGGTATGAGAAATTTAGCGATCGGTAAGGAAAGCGATGAAAAAGGCGCGGACAACGTCCTCGTTTGAACGAAAATTGACACCGTCCACGAAATCGCAGACGACAACGTCAAGTCACTTACACCTGAGCAACTCAAAAGGAAAGTTGACTAACACACTGGCTCTTCGCACCGTGAGTGTGAGCGAGTTGCTGAACAAAACAACTCTTTGTGAAACTGATTGCCCATTAAACACGCATGCAAATAAGTGTTCTTTGGCCAAGAAGTCCTAATCAGAGAGTGGTTCCGTATTGCGCGAGGTGCTGAGGATGGGCGTGGTTTTTAAGGTGTGCAGGGAGCTGAGGTGTTTCAAGGTGTTTGAAAAGAAGCGCGCTCCTGCGTGAGGTGAAGTGGTGAAGTGGGAGAAGGCGGAGGGGTCGCACGCGCACGGCGCCGGAACTTCGCACCAGCAGAAGAGACGACCCACGACACGCGAGCAGAAGACCAATAACACTGTTCACGCGAAGTGTTTTATTGAAAGATTGATCCAAACCTTTGCAAGCCAAACTGTAGCCTCACATTTCTTTGCAAGTCCGTCTTTTACCTCTTTTTGTTTGGAGTCTGTGCGTTCTGTGGGTGTGTCAATCTTTTTGGTCTTTTGTTTAACTCTTTCCCGAAGGGGGCGCATAGCACAAAGCTTTAAGTTACATTAACTATGTTACTGTACCGTTCCGAGCACGATCGCTGGGGCATGATGTCGAGTGCTGGCTTATATGTAACTTCTAGCTCAATCGTTGGAACATATACTTCAGTTAACGCCGACAGGCGATTCAAAAACACATAAAGAGTTTCGGGGTGGTGGAAAACAGAGGAGGAGGTAACCTACAAAACAGCTTCTAAACCTTTCAGACGAGGGGATTTCCGATATAAGTAGACCCAGCGAGGAATTTAAAAAAATTTGGCCGGGCAATGTTAAACCCAACTTTACAAGCATTTCTAATGTGAGGCAGGTCGAAAGGGGGGGGGGGGGCGATGTATGAAAAGTTGCCTACTTTTAGGGAGCGTGTGTCTGGTTGCCTTGTATTTAGAGACAGACGTGGTTTCCCATGTGAATTGGAGGGGGGGGGGGGGTCGGCTTGATCCAAACTCGAAAAATGGTGTCGCGTAACATGTGGTGCGTTTGATGAAATGCGAGCGTAGCGAAATTGAAGCTTTCGACGAGGTACTTCATCGTTTACATGACAACGCCGAAAAGTGACAAATATAACTTACTGCGGGTCAAGTAGACACATATTATAAAAAAAGAGAGGGCTTCACGCAACCCAAAGTTGTTCTATATTTGTTTGGACTGCAATTAAAACAAGTAATTTGAATTAGGTAACTGTGCCGCAAACGTTATGTTTCGTGGTCTATTGGTCAATGGGAAGGACGCAGTCGGGTTCAAGGGAAGGCAGATGCTGAAGGGCAAGCAAGCACACTCTGGTTTTTTGTTTTTTCCAATTTCCACAGAATCGAAATTTGGAGACATAAAGCGGACTACTTAATGCGAGCGAAGCGAGCTATAAACCATAGCCTTATTCAGCTTAAAATCTCTTTTGCTGGGGTTCGAACGGTTCCACGAAGACCACCACACAGAGAGTATTTTGAGCAAATATAAGGTGAATTTTTTTTTGTGTTGGCCAATCAAAACAAATGGTTCCAAAACATAGAGTTGCAAACCCATACAACGAATTTCTTCTGAGCCTGGAATAGGTTTTAAGGACTTAGAAAGGCACTTCATAAGTCAAAAGTTCAACTTTTATCTCGCTTATTTGCTTGTGAAAAGAGCCTCAGTAGGTTGTTTGAGGCGAGCGAAGCGAGCTAGAAGCCAATGCCCAATTGGACCCCAAATGTGATTTTTTTGGGCATTTCTGAGTGACGATTTCTGATTTCCAGTAAGCCGGCCGGGCAAATCCGCCCCTGCAATCCCTATGCTTTAGGCCCCCTCCGGAAGCCTAATGGGGGGGGGGGGCCGCCCCCCCGCACCCCCAGTTACGCGCCTGACATCTTGGCCAAAGAACACGTATTTGCATGCGTGTTTAATGGGCAATCAGTTTCACAAAGAGTTGTTTTGTTCAGCAACTCGCTCACACTCACGGTGCGAAGAGCCAGTGTGTTAGTCAACTTTCCTTTTGAGTTGCTCAGGTGTAAGTGACGTGACGTTGTCGTCTTCGATTTCGTGGACGGTGACAATTTTCGTTCAAACGAGGACGTTGTCCGCGCCTTTTCCATCGCTTTCCTTACCGATCGCTAAATTTCTCATACCTGGTGTGCTCGTCTCGGCAGAGGGTGTCTTGGCCATTCTCTCATGGTGGAGGGGGTCCCGGCAGTCCTGGTGACAGGTGGCAAGGCGACTTTGAGAATTCTATCGAAAATTATTTAAAATAATATATTTTTCGATCGAACGTGCGTCAGTCACTCGTCCACAAATAATATAATAATTTAATTATTTTTTTTCTACTGTCAATTCGACCGACTGCGCAGTGAAACCAGTAGAACTATAATTAATTTGTTTTTTATATTTATTTTATTTTCTTTTTTGACCTGCTTTCGATCGATCGTGCAGCTTATTAGCTTTATTATTAGTTTATTTTGTCGATCAATCGTGCGTGAATGCAACGAGCCCACCTCGATTTAAAGGATGCTTTTTAAAGGGAAAAATTGTCCTTAAAACTCTTATGCTTTGATTTATTATTTATAATATATTTTAATGCTCTCTGTATGGTTAACAAATTTTCCTTAATTTAAAAAAAAATTAAACAATTTATAAAATTTCTGTCCAAAATCTTTTTTTTTTTTCAAATTATAATTTTTTTTCTTTTTTTTAAGGACTTTTTACAATTTTTTTAAAAAAAATTAATTTTTTTGGAAAAAAAATTTGAATCACAATTTGATTTTAAACGAAGGTTTTTTAAAGTTGAAATTTTTTTGTTTCCTAAATTTTTTTACAAAAGGTTGACTTTTTCAAATATTTGATAATTTTTTTTTTTGGTTTATATTTCTTTGGCAGTTGTTTTCTTCTCGTTTTTTCCCTTTGCAACAGAAGCACGTGCTCGTGCTTATAACTTACCCAAAAATGTACTTGAAGGATCCAATTCCTCTGCACATCTCTACATAGTGATCTCCCCACCTTCCAAGGCATTTGGAAATATGAGGTTTGATGTCACTATTAGTCACAGGCCTGTCAAAACCAATAACATTTAGGGATGCTCCCTCTCTCCTGCGTGGAAAAACTCTGTTCTTTGTGATAATTGTTGCATCCTGAATGTTTTTGGGGTATCCGTTTTTGCATGTTTGGGGGTCATCTTTGCGACAGACAGCTCTTTCAGGATGAACGTCACATGGTGGGTGGATACTAAACTTTTTGACAAGCCTTTGCAAAATTGGGTCACTTGGTATCTCTGCAGTTAGAAAAGCATTTATCTGCTCTGGGGTCCTTGGAACATCCTGGGGTTCCATAAAAAATATGATGTGAAGATGTGGGTTAGCTGAAAGTAAAACATAAATAAGATACAAAAACATTTTTTTTAAATCGATCTGTTTCAAAAGTTGACGTGGTATTTTGGTTCGCGACATTCATTTTCATAGAAGTATTTTGTTAGTCAAAAAAAAAAGGAAACAACTTTTGCATTTTGAATGAAGAGCGTAAGGTTTCAGTTAAATGAAACAAACAAACAGCTTTTAATCTGGTGAATTTAGAGTATTGCAATGTTAAAAAAATTGTTACACAGTGAAAAACAATTTTTATTTTAATGACGTGACTGGTGAAAACTTGAATGGGAACAGGGTTTTTTGATTTAAAAAAAGGACGAAATGCTTACTGTTTTTTTTGGGTTTCTTTAACCCCAATCCAAGCCGCACATTTTCCTAAAATTTGTTTTTGGACGACATCATTCATTAAAGTTACAATCCGCATCGAAAAGCTTCTTGAAACCAAGTCAGGTCGCCAGTATACGTATCTTAACCCTTGACCCTCCAGCTCCAGCTCTTCCATAAGTTCCTTGTTTGAGGGGTCCAGGGTTAGTGTTATCATAAAAGTGGGATCATTGACTTTTCTTGTTATTGCCAGCCCTGTAAGAAAGCAATATCTCATGTGGCGGAATCCACCCGGAAAGCTTGATGGAAGAACAGCAACGTGTCCGACCTTTTTTTCGTCTTGATCTGCCATTTCCTTTAGGATTCCAAGCACCCGTTGTCTGCTGTCTATAAAAATGTTTTCCTGGAACTTCTCGTAGAACGTGAGTCTCTCTTCCTCGAGTTTAAGAGCTGCGGCAATAATGTATTCTAAGAACAATCTTTGCCCATGGTGAAGGGGAGAGAAAATATTCTCCCTTACCATGAGGCGACTTGCATAGTATGATTGCATAGAATCAAACCGCAACTGATGGTCATCATCCATCCAGTACTCTTCTTCTTCTATTGCCGAAACTACGTTATTGCGTCTCTTTGTCTCACGATAGTCAAAGTAGCTATCTTCACCATGCAAATGAAATAACGGAAAAGATCCATTGTTCGCAGACTGGTTGCAGCATGTTGGGGATGGCTCAGCCAATCTAAAAGATGACCCCCTTTCTATCATTATTCCAGCCAAACATACCAGGTTTGTGAGTGAAGTTGGCAACCTTATCAAGGAAGTATTTCGTGGAGACTTTCAATCTGGTGATCAGGGTTGTTAAAGTTAATTTCGAAATTATCGGCGATAATCGGATAACGATAAGTTAATTTTATCGTTAACGTTAACTTGATAACTTTCCCTGAAACGTTATCGTTATCAAGTTATCGTTAACACAGCTCAATTTAACTTATCGATCGATAAGTTAACTTTTTTTTAGTAACAGCATATAAAAACGCTCATCATGCATCAATACGTTTAATTATTGTTAATTTTTTGGATTTTATTTAATATAATTTTGAACTGATTTTTCCCGTCTAGGAGTGCAATTATGACACCTAGTCCTTGAAATAAAGCGTTTACTACGAAATTGGTATTTTTCCCCCGGTTTCTTAATGGATCCTTTCCAACCTTTCAACTACGTTAACTTATCGAATCCGATAAGTTAAACTTATCGTTAACTTGATAAGACTTTCACGGCCGTTATCGTTATCAAGTTAACGATAACGAGGGTCAGAAATTAACTTATCGCTAACTTGATAACGAAAAGAATTAACTTTAACAACCCTGCTGGTGATGCTGCAATTTTTGCGCCACGAAATGAAGAATGCGACGAGGTTAATGAGCTTATCATTGTTAAAACACTTCCTGGAACGACATATGAGCGCATGGGATATTCTACTTTTGAAAAAGGTGATCCTGAACGTATTATTCGGCTTGGAGAGGAAGACGCAGATGACCAGAGAGATGAAGACACCAATGATTTTACTATTCCCGACGAAATTGCTGCGTCCACCAATCCCTCCGGCATGGGGCCCCATAAACTGCTATGCAAGAAAAACGCAGTCTATATGATTCCGACGAACCTTTGCTTTGCAAGAGGCCTTGTAAATGGAACCCTGTGCCTCATGGAGCATATTGGAGTCCATGTTCTTGAAGTGAAAATTCTCAATGGTATATCAAAGGGTCAGAAAATACTGTTACCACGAGTAAGATTAACTGACGATGAGGCAGCACCACCTGACAAGCTTGTAAGAATTCAGTTTCCCTTAAGGGTAGCGTATGCTTACACAATCCACAGAGGCCAGGGCAAAAACCCCAAAAGAGTTGGTTTGTACCTCAAGACAACGGTTTTTTCTCATGGTCAGCTGTATGTTGCGCTTGGCAGGGCAAGAAGTTTCGCCGATTTAGTGGTTTTGATCATGGATAGCATATTTGGTGGAAGGCAGAAACGCATGGGAGGCCTCCGCTCTGATGTTAAAACAGTCAATATTGTTGATCGCAATATTTTAAGGCGTGCTGAGGGAGACTAGAGAAATGCTGCCTTCTCTTACAATAAACGTAAGTTTCTTGTTGATTGATCTTAAATAAATATACTTTGAGACTGTCATAATCTTCCCAGGTAAAAAAAAAATCATAAATGGGGACAATTTTTCAGTTGATTTTATTGTTTCAGGTTTTTTTTTTGTCTTCTCTGACTATTCCTTTTTATAAATGACCAGTTAGTGTCATGAAAAATTATGTTTGGTTGTTTTTTTTTAAACAGTCTAGTTTTACAACATGGAAAAAGGAGATAACTTTTATTTATTGTATATGTTGTTAACAGTTGTTCAAATATGTTAAAAACTGTCAATATGAAGAATCACAATAAAGCAAGGCGTGCCGTGGAAGACTACGAAATGGCTACAACCTTTTGCATGAAACGTAAGATTCTTGGTTTTCTTTCTTAAATAATTTTTTCTTGCGACGCTCATAAACTTTCCAAGTTTTGAGAAGTTTTAAAGGAGGGACGTTTTGTCATGTGAATTTTCTGTTTCAGGTTTTGTTTTGGTCTTCTTTATGTTTTTATGAATAACCATTTTGCGTCAAAAAAATATTTTTGGTTGCTTTTTTGTAAATAACTTAGTTTAAAAAATGGGGTATTCCCAGAAAACAAATGTTTGTGAATATTTTGTTTGTTTTTGTTTTACATGTGGAAAACCATGTACGTTTTTAATTTACAACATAAAATTTTCTTTGGTCATTTATAAAAAAAATTCAAGTTGTAAAGGTGTTTGCTTTTTTGTTATAGGTAAGGGCTGCAATGATCAAGCAAGCTCAAAAAGATATTTCTTTTTTATGCGCAAGGAGAAGCAAGCTGGCCTAGAGATGCCTTCTTTATGAACGGCAGGCTCGCCCCCAAAGATTGAGGAAGGGGGTTGCCCGACCCTTTGTGGTCTTAGTCATTTTGCAAATCCTATTATCCATTGGGTCAGTGCAACCTCCAACCTCTTATCAACATAAAGGAAGTCTGCAGCAAAACAAATGAAAAACAAAATCTTAGCTCCTGTTTTTTTTGTTGCACCACACCAGCAAACCAGCCCTTGAGGAAAGCGATTTTTTTGTCGACATGCACTGTTAACTGATTCTGACCGTAGCAGAAACATTTCTTACATCTTTTAAGGAAAATGTTTTCACAGGACCATTTTGCAGATGACTGTTTTATTTTGTTTTTGCTTTTCTTTCAAGGCACTTTGTTGACTTTCGCAGAGAGAAGCCTCCTCCTCGCTTGGCACGTACTTATACACTTGAAGCGTGGAGGAGTGCAGGCTCGCCGCCTAAAGGGGTAGTCCGACTGATTGTGGTACTGGATACATTTAAACCCAGTGTCCTTTCGGTCGGTGCTATCCCAAACTATGAACTTCAGCACAAAGTCCAAAAAAAAAAAAAAAAGGTTCCGCCATCTTTCGATATGTTGTTCGCGGGGTCATGACAAGCATTTTGAGACAGTATTTTTTTTTATTTTTTTTTTTTTTTATTTTACAGTCCTTTCTGGACTTGGACTCGTGGACGGCTCATCGCCACGACGCAATGCGAGTTCCTTTCGGACATAACTCGGCAAAGAAAAGAGGTAGCGACACGCGGTTTTCGCCGTTCGAAAGAAAAAAGGTACGGTAACAAATTTCTCTAAGCAAAGTTTCTCGTGAGACGCTCGGCTTGGGAGCTAGTGCCAAAAGAAATTTTGTTTTGCTCATAACTCCGAAACGGTGCGAGATATCGCCTTAAAACAAATTTCGCCTATTCGTTTGAAGAACGAATTAGGCGGGTCGTAGGAAATGGCCGGTTCTACCCTTGGGTGGTATTAGAAGAAAAAAAATATTTCGAGTCATTTTTTTGGCAAAGTCCCAAAATTTTTCCAAGTTTGAACGGAAAAAAAGGTTCCGCCATCTTTCGATATGTTGTTCGCGGGGTCATGACAAGCATTTTGAGACAGTATTTTTTTTTTTTTTTTTTTTTTTTAAATTTTACAGTCCTTTCTGGACTTGGACTCGTGGACGGCTCATCGCCACGACGCAATGCGAGTTCCTTTCGGACATGTATGTCAAATAACACAAATGTCATTCTTACTATTTATGTTAGACATAACTGACACAAATGTCAGTTATGACAAGCAGCAAATATAAAAACAGCATAAAATCTTCTTGTTTGTCCATTTATAGTGAAGTCGGCACCTTCAGTGCTCAGTAGAGTCATATCATCGATAAATTCCTTCAGCAGAAAGCCATTCCCCTTCATCTTCGCTACTTTAGACTTTGCAATAGCGAGGAGGTTTATTGCTCTAAGAGAAGATCTTTTTTCAGGATAGATGTTGCCCAACACCCAATAAAACAACCTCAAACTATTTTTGTTGGCCTTTGATTTCAATGGATCGCAGATTTCCGCATCATCAACATGCATAATGATTGCTAGGGTCTGAGGTCCATGCTCCAAAACAACAGGGTGATGCTTATAAAAGAGACCATCAGTCACAGTTTTATAGACTCCTTTTTCAGAAGGCAAAGGATTGTCCACACAATGTAATACATCTGAACAGTTAAGAAGTTGCTGAAGCTGCGCTAGGAATGGCACACAGTATCCAAACAAGTGTGGTACTCTTCTTGGTATGCCTTTTCTAGATGTCTTATACCTCCATTTCACAACTTTCTGTCTCAAAATAACTCTATCACCACCACTTTTTACTCTCAAATAACAATCCAACCTTTTACTAGTGCTTACACCTTCAAATATTGATTGTCTCTCAAATAAAGAAAGGACCAAGTTGATGTCTGAGAGACATATGTAGCTGTCACGAGAAGAAAGCTTCAACCGAAACTTCTCCTGAAAATAAAAACAATAAAAGAAAGTCACAACTTCTCATAGTAAAAAGACTCAACTAAATAGGCCACTGGGAAAATAAAACAAATTTAAAAATCAACAGCTAAATGCAAGAGAAGCCAGTATAATAAAACAAAGACATTGGCTATTATGAAAAGAACATACCTTTAACACTTCTAGATAACATTCAATGACCTTTTCCATTCCACTTACAAAACTATCTATAGCTTTTTGACTGGTTTTACAAATATGTTTAACATCAGACAGAAGGTTAGCTGCAGCCACTTGCAGACGAATACTTGAAGAGGACTAGAAAAAGAGGAACAACTTTGTGGAACATAACCATATTAAGAGGTTGCGGCTAGTCGATTGCAGCGGTATTCTGACAGACCTGCTCCATTTTCGCATCATTTTTCAAAATATTCTATACATGTCGCTGCTGGGCAGTACAATTTTGGACGACCACTAAGAAATTGTCAACGGGCCCTGTTCAGTGCTGATCACAAGTGGCTACAATCCTGTTGCATTTTGCGGGCGTCTCGGTCGGTCACGTTCCGGGTTCCGTCCGTCGATGCCGTTCTTGTTGTTGTTGCGTTGCAGATGTTTCAGCAAGCTAAGCCTTCAACCCTACAAACAAAAAGATCCCTTAACAAAATTGTAAGAGAAAGATGCTTCGTTCACAAGATAACAGTCCAAAAAATGTAAATGCTTCATTATTTTTTACTATTCTATTATTCCCGTGCACTTCACACAGTCGTGACTCTCCCCTCCAATTCGCGACCAGATCACTGTGCCTTGTTTTTTTTTTTGTTTTCTTTTGTCTTTCAGTGGTGGTCAACCTGGAGCGGAGCAGCAGACGAAATTGAAGTTCGAAGTCAACACGGCAAGAAATGAAAGAAAACAGAATGTTTGTGATTGATTTGGTGGACGTTACGGACACGACACGTATCATTCAATGGTTGTTTTTTAAGAAAGTGTTGCCCGCCATCGTTCGCGCGTGCAGAAAAGACTCAAATACGCCTAATGTAGTCTACTTCAGCCCCATCAATACACAGTCGGAGGTTAGCATCAAAGCGAGGGTCTGGCCGGCTGGCTCTGCGGCCCTGGCTACATTTTGATGGATCTGACACTCTGAGGTGAGTTGGAGAGGCTTGTGTTCCAAGTTCCTTGCAGCAGAAGTTAATTCATGTGTTGATAGTTCTTGGGAGGGTCTGGTTTCATTTGTAAAGCGTTTCAGTCTACGATGAGACATGACTAGCAAAGGCATTGGCAGGACATCATGTCATGGAACCTGGCTGCCTTCAAAATCCTACCATCTAGACATCATCTGATATATCTTGTCCCATTCAGCTATTCTTTTACTTGAGAGCTGGGACATGTAACATTAAAGCATGCTGAGCAGGTGCACTCCGCTTGGAGCGTGCCTGACAGGTATGCACTGCCTGGTGCGTACCTAGAAGGTACGCTGTATCTGGAGCGTGCTTGGCCATGTATGCTCTGCCTGGTGCGTACTTGACAGGCACGCTTTAACTGGAGCGTGCTTGCCCAGGCATGCTCTTGTTATTGCGTACATCAAAGCATGCTCCAGCCAGAGCGTACAATGTACGCAGTTGGATTTGTAGAGTAGTTTCGACGACCGTGGCAATGGCAGTATCTCCTCACCTCCCTGGAACCAAGCAAGCAGACACACACAACGTGCAAAAGATAGAGCCAAACAGCATGATCTTGCAGGAGAGCAATTAGCACTTGCATACTAAACGACTGAACACAGGCATATTATTTTTAGTAATGGCCTGTCGCCCCAGTCTCACGCTCCCACCACCTGCCTAGACGCGTCGATTCACTCGGCTCGTGGTTGCCCACTAGCCGTGCACTGCGACATTGCCGTTACCGACATCCTGGAGAATTTCCCCATGCCGACATGATACCCGCGGCCTGGGGTTTAGATTAACTTTAAAATGGTTTTCATTAAACAGAAAAAAGCGGTACGGTTTCTCCTGAACAAGAGCTCAACCACCACATGTAGAGGACTGTTTAAGCAATTAGGTATCTTAACTTTAGCCTCAATATTCATCTTTCAAAATGCTGTATATGCCAGAAAGTATCTCGTGAATAATACCAATGCCACAGTGCATGAACATAATACTAGATCCAGGGATAAGATTCACATAAATAATGGAAGTATCAAGCAGCCAACCTTTATTGCATCACGCATCTATAATAGCCTTCCAAATGACATAACAATAGAAACAATTGAAAAAAATTTCAAGAAAAAACTAAAGAAATGGCAGATTGATAAAGAATTTTATTACTTTCATGAATTCTGTGATAAATTTTAGAGTACTACCGACCCTGCAAATTTTTTTAAATTTAAATTGTATCTGTTCATTTTTTGATTTAAATTGTATCTGTTTATTTTATAATTGTATTTTATGGATTTGACTACAGCACCTGCTCAATGTATGCTGAATGAAATAAACTAAACTAAACTAAACTAAATTAGAAATAATGGCAAAGACCTGTTTTACAATGACAACACCTAAATGAAATGTTTGTTTACCAATGAAGAAATCCTGTCCAAAAGGTAAGTGACTTTTCCATAGTCACCAGAATCAGCATCCTTAGCTTGAATTGTTGCAATTTCAGTCCCTTGAAAGGAAAAGGTAAAATTAACACATGGCATTCAACAATATAAGAAGATGATTATGAATGAGTTCTTACCTATTGACGCATCCTCTCGCACTGTGATGTTTGTGATATCACCACAAATATTGTCATTTTCATCTAGAATTTGGATGAATACTTCAACATGACTGGCTCTTGATGGAACCCCCGAATCAGTAGCTTTGACGGTAAAGTTGAGTCAACTATGCTGTTCAAAGTCAATACGGTTTGCCACTACCATTTCTCCCGTTTCAGCATCCAGGTGTTTGGTTGTTTGGTGATGAACCTTCTGCATCCCATGCTTTAACCTTTGTAAAATAAAAAAAAAGATGGTTATGAGTCTGAAGCCTTCTCAGAGACAATCATTAATTTAAATTCAACCATGAAACAAATGAACTCACCTGCAGCACTGAACTGCCTCCAGGTAAATCTTCAGGGATTGAACGCAACTAATAACCTTGTTCAAACTGAGGAGTATGGTCACTGACATCTTGAACATAAACAGTTACAAGAGCCTGAGACCACATTGGAGGTACACCTAAATCATGAGCTAGCACAACCATGCGAACAGGCCGAACATTTGGTCTCCCACTTTCTTCTGGCGCAGCTCTTGTACCCACAAGTTGTTCAAAATCAATTGGAGCGGTTGGTTTTAAGACACCCGTAACAGGATCAAGACTGAAGTTTCCAAAAGGATCACCATCTATTATACTGTAGTGAATCATACTATGACGAGTTCCTGTAAATAATGAGGAAATTGTTCTAAGATACATACATATCTGCCACGCTGCCACGCAGCTCAGTATAATGAAGGCCAGCAGTGCCAAATTCACCAGAGTCAGCCAGTCATTCTAAATTCAGACCCACACACACGCGCACCCATGCAGGCTCCCCCAGCAACGACAACTTGATCCATATTTTACTCAAAAGAGTTTCCATTAGAACACCCATGGCCAGTATTTATGTTTCAAGACAGACAGACACCTGTTTCAGAAATACTCAGGCTTGGATGTGAAGTAGCTTCCGCAACTCCTACACATCTTTGAAAACAACAAAGGACAAGCATGACTGGTACTCACAAGTGTGCAGCCTTGAGGCTTCATACTTTTCAAGGTGAAATGAGAGGCCGATGTACATTCCACCTTCCAGAGTCAATGGCTTCGGCTTTGTCATCACCAACATTGAAGTCTTTGAAGCCGAGCAGTTGAAAAGACACATCCATCCTTGTCGTTGCCAAATTTCTTGGTACATCTGTAACCCCAAGTCATGACCATGATTAACAAGTTCTTTCAAACATAAAATAAAATCACACCAGCCTACAGGTGGTTGGGACACACTTTCAAACAAGAGGGGAACCAAGATGAGAAAACGCGCAGAAAATTGCTCGAGTTTATTAGAAAGAATAAAAAGGTCACGGGCGCCCAAGAACATTCAGGAACGTAGAGTTCGGGCAATAATTCGGAACTTCGTTGAGAAAGGCTGGTAAACAAACCTCCTAACCCCTGACCCCACATCAGGCCTTTCAGTCCGTTCCTGCGCGACCAACGCAAAGCGGTCACCAGTTTCGTTCTGCCTAGCACGGATTTCAAAGGAGATCTCGTTTCCATCGCGTTTTCATGCATGATGCCTCGTGTTTGAGAAAGACTTCGAAAATGATTGAGGAATTCGGCGAGCGAGGAAAAGAGAGAAGAGAGACTTCTTTTGTTTGACGAGCGAGGAGAAAAATAAAAACATGGCTGTGGGCGTCTTACCAACATTGCCATTGCCATAATTCTGAAAACGGCATCCTGTGTTCAGGTCCATAAACACTTTTCATACCATGTTTTGCTGTGTCTTTTGCCGTGGATGAAAGAAAGAATTCCGCATGCAATATTTGCCGCCGTGTTCACACGACACGAAGCAAGCTCACTCAGTAGTCACTATTCGGTGTGGTTGGCAATGACTATTGGCACGAGATTTGTAACCGACCGGCAGATCGTGTGTTCGTCACTGTTACTGTTCAAGTTCAACAAAAAAACGTTTTCGAGGTAAGAGAATGTGAGTGCGTTGCGTGTATGTGATCAAGGAACACAAACACGATGGTCTAGACCAGGTTTGATCCAATTGAGGCCCGTCCGCATGTGGCGCAGTGTACGCGACCAACCCACCCCTTTATTGCCGGTGGACAAAGGTCAAATGACCCTTTGCACTGTACGCTAGGGTGTTTCAAAAAAATATTGATTTTTGAAAGGAGTCGATTTTTAGGTTCATCTAGGTCCCAACCGACAGGGCCTAAAGTGCATCAAATTGATTTTTGAGGGGGACGGGGGGAAGGGGGTGGGTGGTGTGAAATTGGCATGTGGGTCCCTTCAACCGGTGCGCCAGCTAGAGATATACCTAGTCTGAACACTAAGCGGTTCACATATTCACAGTAAAAACAAGGAAAATATGGAAAACATGCAGGGACGCGCCTGGAAGTAGGCAAACCACGGTACTTGTCACCGACATTGCCTACCTCCCAGACTGGTTTCCATATTTTCCTCGCCATTTCGGGCCCGACACATGCCCGCCTGCACTGCAAAACGGGACATGGAATTTCTCTCGGCGGCGAAGAACCTCAGCGGCTGCAAGCCCCTGGCTCGCCGACGACCCGCCCTTGAGGTTAGCTGTAAAGTCTAACGCGTAACAGGGGAGCGGGTTGCCGATGCTCGACTCTGCGGGCGCCGGCTCGCTGAGCGCGGCACAGCACCGCCTCCTAGAGGTATAGATGGTGGAGGAAAGGTGGTACTGCGCGCCGGGCAGCGGGTGAAACAGAGCCTCGCATCGGCCGGGTCGGCCGGGTTGGACGATCTTGTCGTGCGAGAGAGACAGCCTGCTCCGGTTTTGTCCCCGAGACTGAGGCAGATCAGCTTCGATTCCCGGCAGAAGCGGGCGTTTTTGTCGTTGCAAATGGCCATCTGCGGGCTTGCAAAGTCAACCCCGTGCAACATTTAGGCGCTTGAACGATTTGGTGACGATTGCAAATCGAATCCTCCGAAAAAAAAAAAAAAAAAAAAAAAGTCCGCGGCGCCGGGAGTCGAAGCCAGCTATCGGGTTGAGGCCAAACCGTTGCCACGGTTCGGTTTGGGTTTGGGAAAGCGTATGGAGCCGAAGAGGCCCGAACCGAGCAACCCGGCCGATGCGGGACTCTGTGGTGAAGAGGAGGGGAGAGGCCAGCGCCGCCGGCGGCTGGCTGGCCGGGGCCGAACCGTGTCCCCGAGCTGGCCGACCACCTGGGTAGAGACCCTCCCGTGAGAGATGCGCTGATGCGCAGGCGAGCGCTTGGTAGTCCCATTGAGGCAAAGTCACCATGATTCTGGCTAGCGTATACCTGCTGTGCCGCACCAGATGCTAGCCTGTGTAGCCTCGCGCGGGGCGGATTCGGGTCTCCCGCTCCGCATGGTACTACAAGTCGTCTGTGATTGGCCGAGAGGGGCCCCCTCAGGGGTGTAGTGGAGCGGGAGCGCATGGGAGCGCAGCTCCCAGACCTTTTTTTTTTCGGCCGAGCGCTCCCACACCTTTTTTTTTAGCGGGAGCGCACGGGAGCGCTTCCGTTCTAGTGGGAGCGCTCCCGTGCGCTCCTACCAAATTGTTGGCATTGTTGGCGCAAACACAAGGCTGTGAGCTGTTTCGGCACCACAGCACGACTCGTGTTGGTTGAAAATGTCAAAGCGGAAAGACGTGACGCCGCCTGCGCGGCCTGGGACTCCTAAAGCACCCAAGCAGGTGAGCTGATAGGTGAAAAGTGCTTTGTTTCCGGGATCCGTCAAGTTGTTCGGGCTCTATTTCTCTATCGCTCACTACAGGGAAGGAGCGCGAGTCTGCACACCTTCCGGACAGCCCCCACCCCCACTACTGCAAATGATGATCCTGACGACCCTCCCCCTTGTACATCTTCATCCCCACCGACGTGCGCCGATCTGCCGGAGTCTTCACAGGACTGGCCCGTCGTGTGGGATGAGAAGCAAATTCAAGCTTTTCTAGATAAGTACCCTTGGTTGAACGGCCGGCATGGCAAGTTGGGCTGCACAACATGCGCCGAAGCAGAAACCCTTGGACTCAAAGGTAAAATGGGGATGAGCATTGCACGCGAATGGGCTTTTTACACCGTGGGAGCATACGGGCCGAGCCGCACAGCATAGCTGTCGTCACTGCGGAAGAAAATTAACCTACATGTCACCTCGGCTTCGCACGAGGCAGCTGCAAAAATCCTTAAGAGCCAAGGTCAATCTCCTCTCACTCGAGGGCTGAGCAAGCACGGCGCTGCAACTGACGCTGAAACTGAACGCGTGTTTCGCACTGTGTACGAAATGAGCAAGGGGAACATACCATATGCGCAATTACCTGATTTGATCAATCTTCAGAAACTCAATGGAGCCCAAATGGGCACATCACTCCATTCGCGGTACTCCGCTACACAAATTACACTCAGTATTGCGAGTGAAATGGGTCGACGCATGGTTAAACATGTAATGAGCCTGAACCGAAAAATTGCGGTAGTAATTGATGAAGCAACTACAGTCTCAAAACGGCCTGCTCTTGTTATTGTCGTCCGCACCGATGTGTCTGCGAGTGGCAAGGACGAACCTGTTTACTTGTTTCACGACCTGGTAGAGCTTCAAGATCAAGGCGCAGATGCAATCAAGACGGTGGTGGTCAAGAGCTTGCTGGACAACGGATTCACCAGGCAGTACCTGGAGGACAACTGGGTGAGCCTGACTACAGACGGCGCTAGCGTCATGATGGGTAAGAAGAGTGGCGTCGGAGTGCGGCTCAAGGAGGAGTTTCCCAAGATCTTTCTGTGGCACTGCATGAGTCACAGACTGGAGCTTTCTGTAGGCGACGCTGTTGCCCAGACAACCGCTATTAACACATTTAAGGGTTTGATGGATAAAATGTACAATGTGTACAGTCAATCGACCAAGGCAAACGTCGAACTGAGGCAGATCTCCATGGACCTCAGCTTGCAGCTGCTGAAACTTAGCCGAGTACTCGACAATCGATGGGTACCGAGCAGCTTCAGGTCGGTGCAAGCGGTCTGGACCTCCTACCCAGCTCTTCATGCTCACTTCGTTGCTGCGTCAGTGGACGAAAACCGCAGATCAGAGGAACGGGCTCCCTTCCTAGGACTGATAAGACGTATTACAAGTGTGGATTTTGTTCACAATCTAGGATTGATGTATGACATGCTGGAAACACTGTCAGTGCTCTCCAAGACTTTACAGAATCAGAACATTACGCTCTCACTCGCTCATCAGAGACTGCAAACCACGATCCGTGTCCTACGTAGTTTTAAGGAGTTGCCGGGACCGAAGTATGCTGAGGTGCTCGCTGCCATCGAGAAGGGGTCATTCAAGGGAATTCAGCTGGCGGACTCATCCGAGAGCAGGCGCCCCGCTGCCCCCAACGCCAGGATACCGGCGGCCCATTTCATCGACTCGCTGGTGGAGAGCCTGGAAAGCAGACTTCTCGACCCGTCAGTTCAGGACTTCGTGCTTCTTGAGGACATGGCAGCACTGGACACCGAGCGTTGGCCACAGCACTTAAACATCCGTCATGGAGAAGACGAGTATCAGCTCATCGACAAAGAAATAATATGCGTCTACGCGTGTTATTTATTTCCATCATTGCAGGTGAGGCGCCTCTGCAGCCGGTTCCAATTGGATGAGGCGAAAACACTAGCCGGACTGCGGGACCGCATCGATGGGGGACCTGGGGACGAGTTGCTGCCACTCCTTCAGTGCATCAAGACCATCGCGTGCACCTCGGCCGAGGCCGAAAGAATGTTCAGCCAAATGAACATTGTCGCCGACGACGACCGGGCCAGTCTCCTCGTCGAAAATATCAAAGCCATTTTGATGATAAGGGTGAACGGGCCTCCACTCTCACAGTGGAATCCGCAGCCCTACATACAGAGGTGGAAACTGGAGGGCCATCGGTCGGCGGTTGACCCAAAGTCACGCAAAATGGCTAGCAAAGAGTCTACTTCTGCGCACCGGTTCTCCATGGCCGACCTTTGGAACGCCATTTCATGAGAATAAATTTTCTACTTGAAAGTTCACTTATTTTGTGCAGGGGAACTGAGCGGCGCGCTCTGGGAGCGCTCCTGTTGGCCTAGAACAAGGCCAGTGGGAGCGCTCCCATTGGGCTGAAAATAGGCTAGTGGGAGCGCTCCCATTGGGGCCAATGGGAGCGCTCCCCACGGTGGGAGCGCTCCCTCACCTTTTTTTTCACAACTACACCCCTGGGCCCCCTCTGCGCATCTCTGACGGGAGGGTCTCTAACCTGGGCTGGCCTGGCAACCGGCTGGCGCCGCGACCGAGAAGGTGCAGCCGGGCCAATGTCACAGTACAAGTGTCCCGTCTCGCGATGATCACGCAAGGCGCAAAGAAGGGGGCCACAGACACGGTCCTCGCGGGGGAAGGGGAGAGGGGAGGGGGGACCGATCTACTGGGCAGTGACGGAGATTTAAAAAGAGAACCCCATTTATTTATGAGCGGGGTTCGGGCGGCCTTATTGCGCGGCGTGGCGTGCCGCCAGGGTCGCCGATAGCTGGTTGACAGCGGCGGTGATCTGCCCCATCTGCTGTGGCAGCTGCCGGAGCTACGGTGGCAAGGGCGTCGGAGAGGGCGGCCTTGCGTACGCCGGCGCAGGTAGCTGTTGAATATAGCAATTTCCCATACCTGTACTGTACATATTCTCATAACACCTGAACCTGCCTACATCTGAATATGAATCTGTATGTTGTGTACTGCAAGTAAAACTGTCCTCTGTCTCCTCGTTCACTTGGTTCCCGACTCTGCTGGAGTGTGGTTGTATTTCCATTGCCTCTACTGGACAATATATCTGAACTTCATCAACTTGAACTAAGTATCCTTCTTAACCCTGAACGCCCTCACACAACCTGAAATCTCAACAGGTTATGGGCCCAGGATACTCTGCGATTTGACTAATCTCTGTTTTTCCAGTTTGTGTTTGTTTTCATTAAGCCGGCCGGCACCACGTGAGCGTGGTTGTTTGTGTGCACACTAGTTTTGGGTTTTGTATTTGTGAGAACGGACTGATCACCCGGTATCTCTTTTTGTATGAATGTTGTGAGCAGCCCTTGTGGAATTAAAGTGCTCAGCCCAGTCGAGGTAACGTGTGAGCAGCCCTTTGGGAATTAAAGTGCTCAGCCTGACTGTGGTAAAATTTGTGTTGTGAGCAGCCCTTGCGGAATTAAAGTGCTCAGCCCGGTCAAGGTAACGTGTGAGCAGCCCTTTGGGAATTAAAGTGCTCAGCCTGACCGTGGTCAAATCTGTAAACACGCAGCCCCTTGGGAATTAAAGTAGCGTGGCGTAGGCGGACGTGATAACCGACCACAGAAAGAGAGGTTAACTGAGACCTCACGTGGAGAGAGGTTAGGCTGACCTGTTGAATTTTGTGTTTGAGTTTCTGTTTGACTAGGTCGAACGATGGAGCGTGGTAGCTCTGTTCCTAAATTTGATGGTTCGAATTTCGATGACTGGAAGTTTTTGATGCAAAATGTCTTTCGGGACGAAGGCTGTCTAGAGGTGTCCACAACATCAGTTGGAGAGCTGATCCAGGCGGTAGGTTTGGATGCCCCTGGAGACAATGCGGCTGCGAGGAAACGAAAGGAGGAGAAGATTGCAGTCTTGGAATCGAAGGAAAATCGATGCCGTCGGCTGCTCGGTGTGGGTCTGACGGACCACCTTGAACTATTGAAGGACAAGGACAATGCAGCTGAGATGTGGAAGAGTGTGTGTGACAGGTTTGGAAGAGCCTCCATGGCTAGCAGAGCGGTGTTTTCTAGGGAGTATATCATGCTCAAGTACAAACCTGCTGAGGAGGAGTTTGGCGCTTACTGCACGCGCTTTGATAAAGTGGTCAGGGGCCTGCGGAATGCAGGTGGCTCATATACAGAGGAGGACGTGGCTTTCCACTTCTTGTGGAGCTTGCCCAGGGAGTACGAGGCTCAGACCTCAGCCATTGAGGCCAATCCTTCAAACATAACCTTGACGTTTATTAGGAATAAGATTGAAGAGTATGAGTTACGTACTGGAGCCAACCGGAAGAGGATGGGTGGCTCTGGTTCATCTCCCACAACAAGTTTTAACGCTCTTAATGTTTCAGGTCGAGGACGTGGCATGAATCGATTCTTCCCGTACAGCTGCAACAACTGCGGTTTTAGAGGACACAAGTTTGGTGAATGCACTAAGCCAGGAGGGGGTGCTCATCGAGGAGGTCACCACCAAAGATCTGCCAGAGGTGGACAGCCACAACAAGGAAACTATCAGAGTGGGAACGGCAACAACTCCAACAACAACAGCAACAACCGTGGAGGAAACCCTGGTGGTTACCAGGGAGGCCGTGGCCAGAGCAACAACCGAGGTGGTCGAAGTTTCTCATCCAGAGGAAACCATGGAGGCCGTGGAGGTTTCCGAGGGGGCTGTGGCTCTGGAGGGCCGTCTGCTATGTTATCAGAAAACAGAGAGTCTGCTGGTTATGACTTCTGTAGCTCTGAGGATAATGAGGTAATAGAAACTATTGCAATTGAAAGTCTCCTGTCATGTGATGTGCAAGTAAGTGAGCGGGCCATGAGTGTTTACGGCAATTCATGTGTAGCATTCACTCTTGACTCCGGTGCTACTAGACATCTGGTGAAGACTGACGTTCCAGTGTCACAGAAACGAACCCTTCTAAATCCAGTAAAAATACTCGTAGCTAAAACCAACATTTGTATGCTGGCACGTGCAAGGGCCCTTGTGAGTGGCTATACTATTGTTGACGGAGTCTCCAGAAAGTTTGAGCTGGAGGCATTGATCGTGGATGATTTATCACATAACCTTCTGTCAATACCTTGCTTGGACAGTGAAGGTTATTGGACCAGCTTTGGTGACGGTAAATGCTACATTGAGTATGATAACGAGCTTCTTGCCATTGGCAACTTGAAGTGGAATTTGTTCGTGCTGGAAGTGGGTCTGGTTAACCAGCCCGAAGTATCAATGATGACGGAGGAGGAAAATCTGTGGCACAGGCGACTAGGTCATTTAGGGTATGATAACATGAGACGTTTGTGTGATATGGTTAGTGGTATAGATAAATTAAATTTTGAAGGGGATAGATTCTGTGAAATTTGCATTGAAGGTAAACAGGCTAAGTTGCCCTTTGGGGGAACAAGACCTAAAACAACCAGGCCGCTTGAAAGGGTTCATAGTGATTTGTGTGGCCCAATTAATCCCGTTGCCTATAATGGAGTAAAATACATTCTTACAATTATTGACGACTTCACTCACTATACTGTGGTTTATGGTTTAAAGAGTAAGGAGAGCGAGGAAGTCTCAGAGTGTATAAAGGCTTATGTTGCTAGGGTTTCTGTTCTGTTCCCAAGGGGTATTAGTCAATTCCGTTGTGATAATGGCTCTGAGTATATTAATGACATTGTTAAAAGCTTTTTCCAGGAAAAGGGGATTGCGTTTGAGTTAACTATTCCAGGGACTCCCCAGCAAAATGGAGTGGCTGAGAGGCTAAACCGAACACTGCTGGAGAAGGCCAGATGCCTTTTGTTTGGAAGCCGCCTCAGCAAGAGATTCTGGATCGATGCCTTACTAACTGCAGTCTATCTGACAAACAGGTCACCGACTCGAGCAATTAATGGCGGAGTAGTGCCATATGAATTGTGGACAGGGCGAAAGCCCAGCTTGGAGCATTTAAAGGTATTTGGTTGTGTGTCATATGTAAGAAAGAACAAACACCAACTTGCAGGTAAACTTGATTCTAGAGTTAAGAAATGTATTTTAATTGGTTATTGTGATAATGGTTATAAGTTCTGGTCTGTGACAGACAACAAAGTGATTGTTGGTAGGCATGTTGTGTTTAATGAAAACCTTAACAACTTTGACAATTTCAATGTTGTTTATGGTGGTAATTTTCGTGGTAATGTTGTCACTCAAATTGAGGAGGAATCTGACGAAGAAGATGAAATGGACTTTGAGGAGGGCCAACCAGATGTTGGGCAACCCACTGAACCAGAGCTGGAAGAATTTGAGGAACCAGCTCCAGTGGGTGATGGTGTCAGGAGGGGCACCAGAGTCAGAATGAGGCCAGCCATGTATGATGACTATGTCATGTTATGCACGGTGGGGAAATTTGTTGATGACATTACTGATGAAAATTGTGAATGTGATGCTCTTGAATTTGCAGGTGTTAGTACAGAGCTTGAGAGTGTAAATATTGACAAGGTTCCAGTTGATTATGAGAGCATAAAATTTAGGAATGACAAGTCCTACTGGTTGGATGCTGTGAATAAAGAATTAAATTCACTCTCAGAAAATGCCACTTGGGAAGTTTGCTCTCTCCCTGAAGGCAAAACTCCTATAGATAGTAAATGGGTTTTTAATATTAAACTAGACGCAGATGGTAACATTGAGCGGTATAAAGCCAGATTAGTCATTAAGGGTTGTTACCAAATATATGGGATTGATCATGTAGAGACATATGCACCAGTAGCTAAACTTTCAACAGTTAGAATATTTTTGTGTCTGGCTAATAAATTAAATTTAATAGTTCATCAGTTAGATGTTGAATGTGCGTTTTTGAATGGTGATTTAAAGGAGGAGATTTACATGTGGCCACCAGCAGGACTGTCAGTCGAAGAAGGTAAAGTATGCAAACTGCGGAAGACCCTTTACGGGTTGAAACAAGCACCAATGGAGTGGAATCTCAAGTTCGATGAATGTGTCAAGGCATTGGACTTCACTCAGTGTCTGGCTGACAGATGTGTGTATATAAAGAAGTGTAATGCAGGTGTTGTGTATTTATTGTTGTATGTAGATGATTTCCTTATTGCCAGTAATAATCTAGATCTATTGTCTGATATTAAAGGGAAACTAATGAATGCTTTTAAAATGAGAGACTTGGGAGAGGCCTCATATTTTCTAGGTATCAGAATCAGGAGAACAAACAGTGGAATGATTTTATCTCAAGACAACTATGTCTCAAAGGTTGTCAGTAATTTAGACCCTGACAGTGCCAAAGCAACCCAAACTCCAATGGAAGTTAATCCTGACCTTGCTATAAATAATGATCCCTCTATTATTGGGAAACGACCTTATAGAAGTGCTATTGGTAGTCTTATGTATGCTTGTATGTCAACAAGACCTGACATTTGCACGGCTGTTAATGTGTACAGTCAGTTTCAGGCTTATGCCACTGAAAAACACTATAAGGGAGTTCGTAGAATTATTAAATATTTAAAGGGAACATTGAATTGGGGGCTCTGGTTCAGAGGGCTTTCTGACATTCCGCTGACTTTGTATGCTGATGCTGATTTTGCAAATGATCCCGACAGAAAATCTGTTTCAGGCTTCTTGATTGAAATGTTTGGAGACCCGGTGGCCTGGGGCACGAGGAAACAAACATGTGTCGCCAAGTCAACAACCGAAGCCGAATACATCGCATTGGCCACTGGAGTGTCCGAACTACTTTGGGTTCGACAGCTCGTAAATGAATTAGGTGTATGTACTGATTTTTCTATTCCAGTTTATGAAGATAATACAGGTGCCATAGCCGCATTACAGAAATGGGATGTTAAGCGACTTAAACATGTTGATGTAAAATATCATTTTATAAAAGATTTGAATCAGAAGAAAATAATTGATGTTCAATGGATAGATACTAAGGAACAAAAGGCTGATATATTAACTAAAGGACTTGCATTTGAATCGTTTTCTAAACACAGGGAAAATATTGGTATGTGTGAATATCGAAATTAAAACTGTAACTTGTGTGATGTATATTTTTCTCTAATTTGTTTTAAATAATTATTATTAACTGTGAGTTATGGGGAAGCGTGTGACTTGGTTGAACTGTAGATTATCGGTGAGGTTTTCCCCTCTCCTTCAGAGAGGTTTTCCCAATATCCATAAGTTCCTTCAGGACTTAGCCAAATGGGGTAATTTGCGTTCAATCAGGTATGCAGAAATTGAGGAGGGGTGTTGAATATAGCAATTTCCCATACCTGTACTGTACATATTCTCATAACACCTGAACCTGCCTACATCTGAATATGAATCTGTATGTTGTGTACTGCAAGTAAAACTGTCCTCTGTCTCCTCGTTCACTTGGTTCCCGACTCTGCTGGAGTGTGGTTGTATTTCCATTGCCTCTACTGGACAATATATCTGAACTTCATCAACTTGAACTAAGTATCCTTCTTAACCCTGAACGCCCTCACACAACCTGAAATCTCAACAGTAGCACCGCTGCGGGTGCCGGGGTCAGGGCCGGGCTCGCTGCGACGGAAGTGGAAGCCTCGTCTACCTGGGCAAGACGAACGCGTTTGGGCGTTGGGCCGGACCGCAACAAGGTGCCTTGGACACCGAGACGGCATCTCGGACGGGGACCGGGACTCCAGGCGGCGGGCCGAGAGGGTGGGCGGGGTAGGTCGGCAGCGGCGGCGGGCAGGCCAGGGCCGGGTAGAGCTGGCTCGGCAGCGGCTGTACGAAGTGGAACGGCTGCGCCGGGTATCGTGGCGGTACCGAGTCGTAATAAAAAGGGAATTTCTTTCTTGCCCTCGAATCTTCTTTGATGAGTCTGATAAATTTAAAATTGTGACTTGTAGAGAGAAAAGAAAAAAAATGTGTCCGGAGGAGCCGCGAAATAACGATACCCAGGCACGTTCTTATCCTTATCGACGACGCAATCCTTTATCCTATACTGTTTCTTGTCTGTTGCAGATGGCACGGAGGGGAATCAGCGACAAGAAGGGCCATCACCATAGGCCCTCCCAAAGTCGCCGGATGAAGCGGTTAACGGTAGGCACTGTTTGGGTGAGGACGTTGGGGTCAAGGGAAGGCAACTGGAAACAGGGCTGGTGTATTGGTTTGCAATCGGTGGATCGCTTCCGTGACACTGCGCGGTAGCTCACGTGGGGTTCATATGCGCGACCAGAGTGCTCGTGTAGCGTTTCTATAGCAGCAGTGGGCCTCTGCTGAAGGGACTCGGGGTCGCGGGTTTAGAAGGTGGTTTATTGGTCACTCGTCAGAAAGAGGTCCGCGCGGCTCTGAGGTCTGAGGCCGTCTGCGGGGCCCTAGTTGTTACTCCGGGGAGCCCTGGTACCCGACAATGGTACCCGCGAGAGGGGGTTCGGGTCGCGACAATGGCTTCGGCTATCTCCGGTGATGGTTCTAGAATCCCTACACTCGCTCCTGGTACTCGCCCCGGAGAGGGCCAGTGGACTCACTGTTCGGTTCGTGTGAGGACAAGTCCCGGAATGACTAGGCACGCGACCGCACGCGATACTTTCGGGCAGAGTAACGCCTAACAGAGATCGGTCGACGAGAGACGTGCGCGTGTACGTATGTACCAGGTGAGTCACGGACACCGTGCCAAATAGTAGATATGCAACCCGCATGGAGCCCTGCATCCGGGCTTGCCTATGCGGCAGTCGGTGGGCGCACGGGAGGTCTAGGGTGGCCAACCGTCACGCCCAGCCCCATCTGCGGCGTCAGTCCGTCGCTTCAGCCAGTCGATTTGGCCAAAAAGTCCGAACACTGTGATCCAGACCTTCCCGGGGTGGCACTCATAATGGTTTTGCCCCTTTCAGGCCCACCGCCTGATGCCGCAGCAGCAACAACAGCAGCAGCAACAACAACACCAGCAGCAACAGCAGCAGCAACAACAGCAGCAGCAACAACAGCAACAGCAGCAGCAACAACAGCAACAACAGCAGCAGCAACAACAGCAGCAGCAACAACAGCAACAGCAGCAGCAACAACAGCAACAGCAGCAGCAACAACAGCAACAGCAGCAGCAACAACAGCAACAGCAGCAGCAACAACACCAGCAGCTGCATGAAGAAGGTTTGCATCAATCAACAGCTTCACACTTCACAGTTCACAGTTCACAATTCGCATTTTAATTTCCCTCTCGCGGGTGGTTCCGTGTCGCCATTTCCTTGGGTGCCGCAGGCCAGCCTCCCGAGAATCAGGGAGAAGACCTGGATGATGACCAGGATGCCCGGGCCCGGCCTTCCCCGTCGCCGCAGCAACCACGGCGGAGGGTAAGTAGCACAGTCTCTCTTTACTGCGGACAGTGAAAAGAATAGTTCGTGAATCTTGTCCGCGGTGGCACTTGGGCGTGACGGGCCGGTGTGATGGGCTGCGCGGGTTTTCTGATGTGGCTTGATGGGGTCCAGCGTGACGGACTTGTTGGCCTCCGCTGGCTGTTGCCTCGCGGGGAATTCCGGATGGCGTTTCGCGGGCTGCTGGCTGGCGCAGAGGAGAATCGTTGAGATGGGCGCCGCGTACTTGAATGTCACGCGAGCACTTGTCGCGCGGCGTAGAGTTTGGTTGGCGACGTGCTTAGGGGCTGTTGGTGGGACTCGCGGGCTCATTTTTCTATTCAGTGCTGGTGTTGGGACTGGTCGGGGTTGTGGAGTAGTGCCACGAGTGGATTATCAGTGGGGCAAAGTTACTCCAGAGTGCACTGAGAACACTGTCTGTGCACTGTTGAGTTTGCTGAGAATAGGTATTTCTGCCGGCTGACACCATTAATCTTTTGACAGGCAATTCAAGGACAACACGGAGCCTATCGGGTTGCTGCTCAGCCTGTCGTGTACCGGAGCAGCCAGGCACTGCACTGTCTATTCTACCGTCGCCTCACGCGCCAGCACACGAGCCGAGTCATCGTCCCGCGCCTGTGGAACGGGCCATAGGCAACCCCGCGACACGCCTGCCCGGCGGGCAAGGAGTCTCCAGGCGTTCCGTCATCTCGCTCACTCACTGCCATCTAGAGTCGGGCGACGCGGCGCGGCAGGGAGGTAGTAGCAGTAGCGGTAGCGGCGCCCGGCGGCGGGCCCTTCGCGAGTCCGCGGAGTGGCCCTGGAGCCCGCCGCGGGGCCGATGACTGTCGCAGTCGTCCGGACGTTATTATAGTCTCAAGGTGTGTGGACTAATTGGCGACCCTGTCCCATCCTACTGTGTTAATATAATCGTCCGATCTAAAACAATTCCTTGGCTACTCGATTCCTCCCTACCCTGATTTTCATACCACCGGAACAGCCCCCTACACACTTCGTGCCTGCAGGCTCCACGCGCGACGCGGCCGGTATGGGCCAGCCCGGCCAGCCCGGCCAGCCCGAGATGAGATGAATGCTCTACACCGCGTCGCGGCGTGTTCGTGCGGCAATGCGTGCTCATGGCAGGTGCATGACACAACGGGGCCGGCGGGCCCATCCCCGTCTCTCTCGCACCTACACGGGGACGCTCCATGTGTGCGACAGAGACAGAGCGACGAAAACGAATCTCTGAATCAGTCTGCCGGCTGCAGAGTGGTACTTCAGTCTTCTCCAATGGCCAGCAGCACACTATGAATGGTTGTGTGTGTGCGTATGTGTGTGTGTGTGTGTGTGTGTGTGTGTGTGTGTGTGTGGTGGGAGGGGGGAGCACTGAGAAAACCTTACAAACTATTTCGGGCCTTACAATGAAAAGTAGTTTATATAACAAAGTATTCTGAGCATACATAAGCTTACGAAGAAAATACTTCGTAATTTACAAACTATTTCTTCGTATAACAAAGTATTTTTGTTTGTTATATGTATGCTCAAAATACTTCGTAAGGTTTTAAGAGTGAGGGGGGCAGGACGGGGAATGGATTCATGAAGTAGGGGGAAAGGACAGGTGTGTGAGGTGGGGAGGGGGCGGGGGAAGGGGAGGGGAACATTGGGTCGGCACATCTCACCGCACTGCACGGCCAGCAGCCAGTCCATTCATTCACCATCGCCCGTGGAGCACACACACCTGTGGGGGAGTCACGACATGATTTCCATTTCGACACACTTGGCCAGACTTCAAAAGTTTGTCACAATTGGATAATTGCTGTGATGTCACACGATGAATTATTCCGTGGTGAATGGGGACATGACAAGACCACATCTTTCAAAAAGCCACATGTTTTTAAATATTACAGCGTGGCATATTTGAAGTCTGTAAACTTGCAGTCCCCTAAAATTGATGGCGTAGAATCGACTCAGGAAGGAAGTGGAACGGAGTGGCGTTGCCATGGGGATTGTGTTGCAAACTGTAACAGATTATCCACACCAATCCATGTTTGAGGGAGTCTCCAGGAATCTCTCAGGCACCAGGATGGCAAAACAACAAATGATTGTGGAAGCCATCCTATCTTCAAAATTACTGGAACAACGCTCTGGTTTCGCAGCGCGGCCTGGGAACGGAACGGCGGAGCGGAGCGTCGGGCCGCGGGACGCACCCCGCAATGTTCAATCTTGAACACCCGACTTTCGCCAGCAAATTTAGTACCGCAAACTTACCGCAAATACAGTCACTTTTTACGTAGTAAACTGAGTATGTGCCCTCAATACGTTCTGGTAAAAATTGCAAGAACAAAGTCAATTTATTCGAATTGTTTCATTACACCGGCAAACTAACTTTAACATTGAACGTTCAATGCATAAATGCAGAAGTCGGGTTGGATATGAAGCATTTTAAATTCAAGGCCCCCTTCAAAAATCCCCACATTTCTATCTTAAATAGCGCGCCACCCAGCGGTCAGAGGAAGGAGCGGAGCGGAGCGCGCAGCGCCGAGTCAGTGAAGAGGCTCGCCGGAGCGCCAGGTCCTCATGTGTCGGGTTAGCTCAGTTAGCTCAGGCCGCCCGCGCCAAGGCACTGGACGTCGTCGGGGAGGCACCGAGCGTGCACCACGTCGCCAAGGCCATCCGGAGGACGGTGGCGTCCAGGGTCGAGAGCCTGCAGGACCACGACGGCCAGGTGCTCCGCGGCCAGGACGACCTGCAGCAGCACGCGCACCGCCACTTTCAGGCCCTGCTCGGCGCCCCACCGGCCGGCACCACGCCGCGTGCGTCGCTACTCCTGGACGAGGTCACGGACTACGAGAACGAGGCCCTGCTGCGCCCCGTCACCGCCGAGGAGCTGCTGGAGTGCCTGAAGCTGTCGCCGCGCGGCCGCAGTCCTAGGGACGACGGCTTGACGGCGGAGTTTTACCTCGCCACCTGGGACGTGCTCAAGGACGACTTCCTGGCCGTGGTGAACGCCATGCTGCGCCGCCGCCGCGTCGCCCCCAGCCACACCCACGGCGTCATGACGCTGATTCCCAAGTCCGGCAAGGTGAGCAAGATCGGCGACCTGCGCCCCATCACCCTGCTCAACGTGGACGGCAAGGTGTTCGGCCGCGTCCTGGCGCGCCGCCTTCGCAAGCTGCAGCACAAGCTGCTCGACGACTCGCAGGTGCGCGGCGGCAGGACGAGGAACATGCACGGCGCGCTGCTCGACCTGCGCGACGCCATCGCCCTCGTGGACCTGGCCAACCGTCGGCGCGGCGGCAAGGCGGCGGCGTGCGTCGTGTCCGTGGACTTCGCGGGCGCCTTCAACTCCGTCCTGCACGAGTACATGTGGCTGGTCTTGCGCAAGTAAGGCGTCGCTGAGGGTCTGATTGAGGTGTTCCAGAGCATGCACTGCACGGCCACCACCAGGATCCGCCTCAACGGCCAACTCGGGGCGCCCATCCTCATCGGCAAGGGCATCTTCCAAGGCAGCACCGTGTCCATGGACCTTTTCAACGTGGCCATGTCCCCCTTGATGCGCGCGCTGCCCAGGAGGTTGGCGGGGCTTCTGGTGCCCGACATGGACGCCCAGCGCCTGCCTCTCCGGTTCGCCGCGACGAGCTATGTCGACGACGCCACCGTCATTCTGGACCACCCCAAGGAGGTCCCGGTGCTGGTGGACACGCTGGCGGCCTTCGGCGAGGAGTCCGGCCAGCTGATCAACGCCACCAAGACCAAGGCGCTGCCGCTCGGGGCGTGGAGCACGAGCACGGCGATGCCCTTCCCCTACGTGCAGGAGGTGAAGGTGCTGGGCGTCGTCCTCGCCAAGAACGTCGCCGCCATGCTTCCGCTGAACTGGCCCGGCCGGCTCCGTGCGCTGCGCACCGCCCTGGCTGACGCGCGTCTCCGCGCCCTCGACATCGTCCAGCGGGTGGAGTATGCGAACTGTTATGCCCTGTCGCACATTTGGCATGTTGCTCAGGTTCTGCCCATCCCCGCCGGCGTGGCCGCGGACGCCAGGAAGGCCGTGTCGCGGTTCCTGTGGGTCGGCGAGCCCCTCCGCGTGCCACTCGCCGTCGTGGTGCAGCCCCCGCAGCGCGGCGGACTTGGACTGCACGACCCGCTGCTCAAGTCGCAGGCCATGTTCACGACGCGGTGGTTGTCCGCGGCCCGCGCCGAGGAGCGCACCCTGTCCGGCGGCTGGCTGCCCGCCCTGCAGGCTCTCTTCAAGGACGACGAGGCCGTGTCACCCGCCGTGCGCTACTTCGGCAGCGCGCGCACGACCTACGACAAGGTGGACGTGCCGGACGACGCCCAGGGCCGGGCGCTGACACGCTTGGTGTACCGCAGCATGCTGAAGGGGGCCGCCGTCGTGCCGCGCGTGCAACAGCGCCGCCCCACGGCCAACTGGGACGTCGTGTGGAGGAGAGTGGCCTGTAGGTCCTGCCGCCGCCCGCCCGAGCCGCGTGGTTCCGCGCGGTGCACGACGTGCTGCCCACCAACGCCCGGCTCAAGGCCACGCGCCAGGCCGACGACGCGGCGTGCCGTGCGTGCGGCGCCGAGGACACGGTGCTGCACCGCCTCGCCACCTGCCAGGCCGCCTCCAAGGACATCTGGGCCTGGACGGCCGCGCGGCTCGCCACCCTCGCCAAGGTCAACCCCGTCTCCCTGGACCCGGCCGTCCTGCTGGTGCCGGACGTGGCCACCAAGGGCCGCGCAGCGGACGACGCAGTCGCCTGGCTACTTTCTATCGTGGTGTGGTATCTAGTCCGAACAAAAACCCATTGTCTTAGTAAATTCAAAGATTTTATCTCAAGCCAGGAGTGCCCTCCTGGTCTCAACTTGTAAAAAACCTGTTTATTTAATTTAATCTGTATGTTTCTTAACGGCCATTGACGTGTAACATTTGTTGTCTCCAGCTCGCGTCCGAATGAGGCGCACCCCGAACGCAGCCCGTCCGCCGGCCGGCGAAGTGCGGACGACCGACGACAGGTGGCGTGAGAGGCAAGGTGCGAGAAAGAGCGTCGGGCCAGCGGAGGGCTCGCGCAGCGCGGCACGATTGAATCTTGAAGACCACTGTCATTTACTAGTCCAATGTTTACCGATACTTTCTTAAATTTATTGCCAATATTTGTTATTACACTATTGTTGCCATTGTTTTTTGTTATTTGTTCATCGCTAATGGTCAATAAACATGTTAAAAAAAAAAAGTTGGCTCCGACGTCAGCACTGGTGTGCGAGGAAAGGAAGGAAGGTGGGAAGCAAAGGTTCGAGTACGGCTTGCCTCTCGCAATCCGCCTTCGGAATTTTTTTTCGGACTGATCCCAGACTTGGACAGTCCGGAACGGGCCCGTGCTGGGCTGTCGGGCTGTCCGGAATCTCATCCAAAAGTAAAACGTTTCGTAGCACTTCACGGAAAGTCCGCGGCCGTGTTTCAGGGCACCTTGCGGCGAGCCCTTGGCCACGGGCTTGGGCCGGAACAATTCTTTATTATACTACGGGATGTTGCCACATAAGTCAGCAAAACGTCTTACAGTGCATCTGTGTCGAATGGGTTGCTGATCCCAGCCTGCCTACTATAGGCAAGTTCTCGGCTTTGTTGGCAAGAAATTGCCCAGTAGGCAGGATGAGACAGGCAACCCTTTCAACGTGGACGCATCCTACTTATGTGGCAACACTGGACTACGACGACGAGATTCTTCGGCGAAGCGCCTGGGGGGCTGGGCCCACCCGTAGAGCACGCGTGTATGCGGGATTGCCTATCCTGCCGTGGTCGGGCGCTCGTAGAGCATTCAGCCACCGCCCCCCCAAGGGAAAAAATCCCTAACGTCCCTAACTAAAGGGATATTTCGCGGCCCCTTGGTATAGGGACGGTCCCCATGGAAGGGCCAGTCCCTATGGATAGGGACAGTCCCCTTGTCAAAGGACCGCGAAATATCCCTTTGAGTGAGGGGACATGCCGCGAAGTGTTCAAGTGTTCAAAACATCTGCCTCTTGAACATCAATGCACAATAAGAGAACGCTTTCTGAGTAAACTTTTGACGCTGATCACAATGGTAGTGTCGCCGACACTCTATCTAAAGCCGTTTAAAAGTTACCCTTAATAGGTGTGTAGCGGGTTTGCCTACCTAATTCACCCACAATTTTGCCTAACTAGCAGGCTGATTTGTAGGGCCTTACGCTCTGAAGGGTCTATCCCCGAGTCCGTAGGGCTGGTCCCTTAGTCTAAAGGGCCCGTCTCTGAGTCCATAGGGCCGGTCCCTTAGTCCATAGGGCCGGTCCCTTAGTCCATAGGGCCGGTCCCTAACTGGATAGGGCCTGGGCCTACGGCAGATAGGGCCAAGCCCCTTCCAAGGGGCGAAGCCCTTTCTCGGATAGGGCTTGGCCCCTTCGGAAAGGGATCGTCCCTTTACAGACATAGGGATTTTTTCCCTTGGGCCGCCCCGCCCTGTGCTTCCCCCGGAGCTGGCTCGGGCAGCCCGAGGAGCAGCCACATTCTTGCCAGAACCAGAAACGCACATAACGGCTTTTATTTTCTCCCCGCCAACTGCGTTTCCGCTGCTGCTCGCATTCCCCGCCCCTCCGCCCGGCCCGCCGCCCATCTTTTCTCGCTCTCTCTCACCACCCCCTCGCAGCCCCCGTATGAGTTCACAATATATGTAATACATAAAAAGTCCCCACAAAATTTTTGAAACTAAAGGAAGAATCAAATTACTCCCACTGGTAAAGTATTTCTTGACTAACTATAGGATTATTTTTAATGATATGCCTACTTGGGTCAAATGGTTCACTACAAATCTTACACATTTTTGATATCTGGAACCATTTTTTTTTCCAATAAATAATTATTGTAAGTAAAAAATATTTTTTTTTGAAGCATTTGGTTTTTTTTCTGGATCTAGGTGAAGTATCAAGAAACGCTGCCATGAAGTCCAGTGAGTGACTTTTAACAATACCCCAGTAAAATTTAAGATCAATCCAGAAAGCGGTCTGCTCATAAAGCTACGCATGAGTTGGGAAAATATAGTTTACGCACTACCTTTGTCTATTTTTTTGCAAATCAATTTTCTTAATGAAAATGAATCCAACATCGAGAAAATGTTTTTCGTCTGTTATAAAAATCCACATACCTTGCAGTCAGTCTCGCTTCCAGCCACATGCAATGCGAGTAATACAAGCTGGGATAAATTCACAGCACAGCCATCTTCAAGAGCTGCACACAAACATTGGCTTCAACCTGTAAAAATAAAAATTTTAAAATAGAAATATACAAATCAATTAATGTAATTAATTAATGTAATTTACAAATGTAACTTACAAAAACATAAAACTAGAAGATAACTTTACCTCATCTAATGCAACATGAGGACCCAAAGTAACAAAGGGATTCAAAGTGCAAAACAGAAGGGCAGCTTCTGGTGTCACTTGAAGAACACACTTTCTGAAACAAGTGCAAAAAGACCAGAAGACTTTCCTGCGCTACGTGGCCATTCTAAAAAGATTCCATGAGAGACTGACTCTTGCCTTCCCTTTATTGTCGCCTTCAAAGGGATTCGTAGTGACTACTGTTGAAAAGAATTTTTTCAGTCAATTTCAAGTCTCCAGGATCTTACCACCAAATATCTGATCTTCCAGGAACACACCAATATTTACCATTGTATCCATTGTATGCAGATGAGATCCAGCTGTCCCAGATTCCCAAGATGCGCATAAACATTTGTTTGCAGATTGCCTCATCATCACTAGTTGAAAAATTCAGCTCTGCAACAAAAGATACAAAGGGGTCACTTTAAAATATAAATAAACTCAATACAAATTAATATTGTTTGAGAAGTATTTGGCATAGATAATAATAATACCTCTATTACTAGCAGACAGAGATGTATCTTCACCGTTGTGAGCACTGTTGTCTGTTGTCAGCATCAACGATCACCTGGTTTTGATTGAATAAACATTGGAGTTTATGGACTCTGATGTCAGTAAAACTTAAAAAAAAAAAAAAAAAAAAAAATAAGACAAAGACAAACACCAAATTCATAGATGGGCTGAGTTCACGCAAACCATTAGGTGAGCAATCTGATTGAGGTTTACGGTATATACATTGAAAATTAGAGTAGAGAAGAGCAGCGCTGCCTAAAGTAATGTCGAGTGGTTTGGAAGAATGTCTGTCCATTTCCAGATATTGTACAAGTTTTAAGCTGCCATACTTGTAAAGTCATCCAAACAGACTCTTCCTTTTGTTGCCATCGCCTATGCATAAAATATTCCAGTGGTTACTTTGTCCGCCGGCAAAAGCCCTGTGCCTGCCGCTGCCGCAGCCTCGGCGTCTACCTCGCGTCGTGTCGCGTCTCGCGTCACCCTCGCGGCTCGCGGTGCCGTGGCGCCAAAACGGACGCGGCGCGGCACGGCGCGGCGCGGACTGGGGGAGTGGGGGGCTCGCGTATAGTCAGGGCGCACCAGGAGACCAGGAGTGGCAGTGATACCGAGTACACGGCTTGGGAACCGGGTGAAGAAGGAACCGTAGTGTTTTTTTTCGCAGAGGTCGTATTAATTGTATTTAAACGAGCACAATAATAGTCAATTGTTAAAAAATGAATGCATAGTAAGTCTGTTTTTTTTTCTCAAAGAAATTAATGTTTTTATATTCAAAGCAAGTGAAATTTAGTTCATTGACTGATACCATGGTCTTCTTACGGTTGGGATACTTTTGCTTTGTCAGGAGCATGGATTGTTAACAATTACACCTGGACCTGGAACCATCTGGAGAACACAGGAGATGAAGAACCTATTTGGTTCTGAGTATGGCAATTCAGATCAACATTACAAGCCTCAACAGCCATTGCCTCACTCAGATAAGGTACAAGATGACACAACATTAGAAAGTTGTTAATGCTTTATAATAAAAAATGTAAGCTTTTTATTCTTGTATTTTGAGTAGGAAGAAGACTTACTTCAAGCTTCAGAGGATATTTTTGACAATGCAAACATGCAAGACGTCTGCAGTAATATTCAAACTATTGACAGTGACATTCAAGATTGCAACAACAACATATCTGCATCTACAGACCATGGCGTAAGTTCCTGTCTGTTATCTGGGTAACACTTCTAAATTCTTCATCTGTGACACTCAGTTCCCATTCATCATTTTCATTTTCCAGGAGTTTGTGTCTCTTCACCATGCTCCAAAATTTATGTTGCCTTATAATAAAATTGAGAGAAATACAGTGGCTCAGCTACAAAATTATTTGAGCTCAAGAAAAATCTGTCCGGTTCCCAGATTGAAGGCGCAACTGATTGCCAAGTAAGTTTTTCTCTCTTCCCAGAAATAAAGTGATATTTGCATATAATTATGGAATTTCATGGTTTCACGGTTCATTTGCTTTTTTCGAAATTCAGGGTAAAAGAAGTCATGGCTTTGCAACCTGACCCTGTGCTACATCCCAAAGTGTGCAATGGAAAGCAGCAAAGACGGGTCCTAACCAAGGTACTTGTGAATGGACCTTACAAAAAGTGACAAAGAAAATAATAGTTTCATTTGTCTTAATATGCTCTTGTTTTTCCCCAGGATGTTGCACAGTTACCTGATGAGGATGTTTTTCCTCCTTCTGGTTGGGGGGTTTTCCCTAGTAGGGACATGCCAAGCAACTTCAACTTTGGTAGTGTGTTCAACTACCTTGTGGAAACAATGCCTCAGTTGCCCGACCTTGGAGGAAATACTTCTACAGTAGATTCTTCGGATGAGGAGGACGAGGCGGAAAATGTGGTCATTATTAATGACCCCTTTGAAGATGCTGAGCAGACTGAGATCAAATGCAGCAAAAAACTGAGGAGAGGCTTGCAGTATGTCAAAAGTGGATATGTACGTAATGTGTACGATTGTTTACCAGAAAGAATGCATTGCTACAAGGGACAAGTACGTGCTTCCATGTCAAAGATAGCCTACAACGTCAAGGTTGCAATTTTTCAAGTATCTGGTTCCGTCGTGAAGGCTTCATGTGAGTGTGCTGCCCACACAATGCAAAGATGCAGTCACATTAGTGCACTTCTGCTACATTTGTTGCTTCATAAAAACCTGAATGGTCCTGAAGGTAAGTGTGGTATCCCACTTTTAAAAAAATTGAATCAATGTTTATGCTTCAAATTGTATTTAAATGGAGTAGGAAGTCTCCTCCTGGCATCTCTTAAATTCATCTGTATAGTTCCTGACAGTGTAAGTGAAGACATCTGAAACAGGTCTTGTATTTTTTAGTATTGTGTTTTTCGGTGTGCTGTCTAAAATCTTGGTCTGGCGTTTTACATTTGCAACCATGTCAGTGGTATTTACATTTTACTTTCTAAGTCATTCGCCTCTGGGCACCTGTCCATTTCCTAATGGAAATTGTGGTGGAAGTCGGTAAATCCCATTTCTCTTCTCCTTTCTAACACAGTTACGTGTTACACTTTCAACTAAACTCATATCTTACTGCACATATGTATTTTTCCTTTAACTTCTCTGCAGTGTGACATGGTAGTTGCATAATTAATTTTCAGTCTTAATAATGAATTGGTGGCTGTAGGTGGCTGGGGTACATTTCTGTTTTCAGAAATATGAGTAAAAAAGGTAACTTAACTAATTTTCCTATATTTACCAGGCATCAAAATACCAATACAATTTTGCAAGGTAGTAACATTGAATTTACAATAAAGTATTCCATATACTTTACATGGCACATTTTTCAGTCTTCAGTCTGGGCTGTTTTCAAGCTTGATAAAGCATTTCTGTACCAAAAAAATTGAATACAATACAATAATTTAAATTTTACATTTTCGAAGTTACCACGCAGTGTCCTGAGTGTCACGCTGTGTCATGCTGTCACGCAGTGAAGTGTCACGCAGTGTCACGCTGCAACGTAGTGTCACGCTGCAACACAGTGTCATGCTGCAACACAGTGTCATGCTGTCACGCAATGTCACAATGCCACATAGTGTCACGCTGTCTTAGGCATTATAAAAACGTCACGCACTGTCACGCTGTCATGCAATGTTACACTGTCATGCAGTGTAACCCAGGCACTAACTGTCACGCAGTGTCACGGTGTCACGCATTGTCACGCAGCAACGCAGTGTCACGATGCAACACAGTGTCAAGCTGTCACGCAATGTCACGATGTCACACAGAGTCACGCTGTCGTACAGTTTCACGAAGACAAAAAGTGTCACGCAGTGTCACGCATTGTCACGCTGTCACGCAGTGTCACGTTGTCACGCAGGGTCACGCAGCAACGCAGTGTCACGCCGCAACGCAGTGTCACGCTGCAACGCAGTGTCACGCAGTGTCAGGCTCTCACGCTGTGTCACGCAGTGTCACGCTGTCAAGCATAGTAACGCTGTCACGCAGTGTCAAGCTGCAACGCAGTATCACGCTGCAACACAGTGTCATGCTGTCACGCAATGTCACGACGTCACACAGTGTTACGCTGTCATCCAGTGTCACGCAGTCACAAAGTGTCACGCAGTGTCACGCATTGTCACGCTGTCACGCAGTGTCACGTTGTCACGCAGGTTCACGCAGCAACGCAGTGTCACGCTGCAACGCAGTGTCATGCTGTCACGCAGTGTCACGCAGTGTCAGGCTCTCACGCTGTGTCACGCAGTGTCACGCTGTCAAGCAGAGTAACGCTGTCACGCAGTGTCAAGCTGCAACGCAGTTTCATGCTGCAACACAGTGTCATCCTGATACGCAATGTCACGACGTCACACGGTGTTACGCTGTCATCCAGTGTCACGCAGTCACAAAGTGTCACGCATTGTCACGCTGTCACGCAGTGTCACGTTGTCACGCAGGGTCACGCAGCAACGCAGTGTCACGCTGCAACGCAGTGTCATGCTGTCACGCAGTGTCACGCAGTGTCAGGCTCTCACGCTGTGTCACGCAGTGTCACGCTGTCAAGCAGAGTAACGCTGTCACGCAGTGTCAAGCTGCAACGCAGTTTCATGCTGCAAAACAGTGTCATCCTGATACGCAATGTCACGAAGTGTCACGCTGTTACGCCACAGTGTCACACTGTTTCGATGTAATTAAGTGTTCGCAGACATGAAGTGTCACGCAGTGTCACGCTGTCACGCAGTGTTACGCTTCAACGCAGTGTCGCTGTCACGCAGTGTCATGCTGTCACGCAGTGTCTCACACTGTCACGCTGTCAAGCAGTTTTACGCAGTGTCATACTGTCACGCAGTGTCCCGAAGTGCCACGCTTTCATGCAGTGTCACGCTGTCACGCAGTGTCCCGCTCTAACGCAGTGTCAAGCAATCACGAAGAGTAACACTGCCACGCTGTCACGCAGTGTTTCCCTGTCACGAAGTGTCAAGCTGTCACGCAGTGTGACGCATTTTCAACGTGCCACTTTCGTCACGCTGTCACGCAATGTTACGCTGTCACGCAGTATTACGCTGTCAAGCAGTGTCACGCTGTAACGAAGTGCCAAGCAGTGTCACGCTGTCACGCAGTGTCACGCAGTGTCACGCTCTAGCGGTGTGTAATTCAGTGTCACGCTGTCACGAAGTTTCACACAGTGTCGAGCTGTCACGCAGTGTCACGCTGCAACGCTGTGTCACGCTGCAACGCAGTGTCAAGCTGTCACGCAGTGTCACGCTGTCACGCAGAGTCACGCAGTGTCACGCTGTCACGCAATGTCACGATGTCACACAGTGTCACGTTGTCATGCAGTTACACGTGGTCACGAAGTGTCACGCTGTGATGCAGTGTCACGCAGTGTCACACAGTCACACGCAGTGTCACGCTGTCACGAATTGAAACGCTGTCACGCAGTGTCACGCAGTCACAAAGTGTCACTCAGTGTCACACATTCACACGCAGTGTCACGCTGTAACGCAATGTCACGCTGTCACGTTGTGTCACGCAGTGTCATGGTTTCACGCAGCGTCACGCAGTGTCACGCTGTCCCGCAGTGTCACGCAGTGTCACGCTGTCACGCAGTGTCACTCTGTCACGCAGTTTCGTGCTGTCACGCAGTGTCACGATGCAACACAGTGTCATGCTGAAACACATTGTCATGCTGTCACACAATTTCACGATGTCACACAGTGTCACGCTGTCATGCAGTGTCAAGCAATGTCTAACGCATTATCAAAACGTCACGCACTGTCACGCACGAGACAAAAAGTTTCGCCAAGTTTTGGTCAGACCTTAAAGTGTAGCCAAAATTTGGTCAGACATAAATGTCTCGCCACAAAATGGTCAGACTTTTCTGTCTGATCTCGGAACAGGCCGCAAGGACCGTATTGAATGGGTTTAAAGGACTGATCATATTGTGGTCAGACAAAAAAGTCTCACCATTTTGTGGCGAGACATTTGTGTCTGACCAAATTTTGGTGAGACTTTCAGGTCTGACCAAAACTTGGCGAGACTTTTTGTCTCGCCTCTGGGGTGGCAAGAAGTCTGACCTTTGAATTTGTAGTGGAAGTGTCACGTAGTGTTACGCAGTGTCACGCAGTGTCACGCTGTCACGATGTGATGAAGTGTCACGCAGAGTCACGCTGTCACGCACTGTAACGCTGTCAAGCAGTTTCACGCTGTCACTCAGTGTCACGCTGTCATGCAGTGTCATGCAGTCACGAAGTGTCACGCAGTGTCACGCTGCCATGCAGTGTCACGCTGCAACGCAGTGTCACGCTGCCATGCAGTGTCACGCTGCAACGCAGTGTTACGCTGTCACGCAATGTCACGATGTCACACATCGTCACGCTGTCATGCAGTGTCACGCTGCATCGCAGCAGTGTCACGTTGTCACGAAGTGTCACACTGTCGCGCTGGCACCCAGTGTTTAGCTGTCACGCACTCTCACTCTTTCATGCAACGTCCAGCTGTCACTAAGGGTCGTGCTCTCACGCGGTGTAACGCTTTGTCAAGCTGTAACACAGTTTCAGCCAAACACTGCGTGATAGCTCGATTGGTGACGGAGGCTTCAAAAGATTATCCTTTATCACAAGAAACCAGTGCCTTATACACAAACTCGCATTTTCGCATAGAAATAGACAGAAATTAAAGGATTAAGTCCTTTCTTCTTGATCCCGCACAGTTTCAGCTCGATTGGCGACACCGGCTTGCATGTTAAAAAAAAAAAAGTACCTCAACCACAAAGACGCATATTCGCCTAGAAATAAGCTCATAAGCGTGTTTTTGCGCCCGGTCTTCTGGTCCCGCATAGTTTCAGCTCGATTAGTGACAGAGACTACAAAAAATATTTTTTATCACAAGACTCAAAAGCCTTCAAAACAAAATTACATTTCGCATTGAAAAAAGCAGAAGTTTGTTTTTCTTGGCGTTCAGTCGTGATTGTCGACAGTTTTAGCTCGATTGGAAACAGTAACTCTAAAAGAGTATTTTCGGGTCACGAGATATGACGATCCAAAACACAAAATCTTATTCTCGCACTGATTTATGCCAAAAAGCAAAATTTTAGGCCAAGCATTGTGATATCGCACTGTTTTAGCTCGATTTATGACACCGACCCTAAAAAACAATTCAAACCAGAAGAATCAAGTGTTTCAAGCAGAAAGTCGCATTTTCTTTTAAGAATGAGTTGAAAAGCGTATTTTTGGGCCAGGCTTGTTAATCCTGTTTAGTTTCAGCTTGATTTGTAACACCTTCTTTCAAAGATAAATCTTGTCACAAGTAATCAGTGCCTAAAACACAAATTCACATTTTCACATCGAAAAAAGCAGAAATTCAAGGTTTAAGGCCCTGCCTGCTGATCCCACTTAGTACCAGCTCTTTTGGTGACACCGACTTACAATGATAGTTTAAGTCATAAGAAACCAGTGCCTCAACCACAAAGACGCATTTTTGCATAGAAAAAGGCTTAAAAGCCTGTTTTGGGGCCTGGCCTATCGGTCCCGCATAGTTTTAGATCGATTGGTGACAAAGACTACAAAGGTAATCATTATTCACAAGACACAAGTGCATCAACACAAAATGGCATTTTCGCATTGATTCATGCCAAATAGCATAATTTAAGACCAAGCACTGTGATAACGCACAGTTTTAGCTCGATTAGTGACACCGACTCTAAAAGACAATTCAATCAACAAGAAACAAGTGCCTCAAGCACAAAGTCGCAGAATTGAGCCGAAAAGCGTGTTTTTAGGCCTGGCCTGTTGATCCCGCATAGTTTCGGCTTGATTTGTAACACCTACTTACAAAGATGAATCTTTTGACAAGTAACCAGTGCCTAAAACACAAGTTCGCATTTTCGCATCGAAATTAGCAGAAATTAAAGAACTAAGGCCTCGCCTATTGATCTCGCATTGTTGCAGCTTGATTAGTGACACCGACTTACAAAGATAGTTTAGGTCATAAGAAACCAGTGCCTCAACCACAAAGACACATTTTTGTACAGAAAAAGGCTGAAAAGCCTGTTTTTTGGCCTGGCCTGTTGGTCCCGCATAGTTTCAGCTCGATTGGTGGCAGAGTGTACACAAGATTATCATTTATCTTAAAAAACCAGTGCCGATAACACAAAGTCGCATTTTCACATCAAAATAGGCAGAAATTAAGTTTTAAGGCGTCGCCTATTGATCCCGCACAGTTTCAGCTTGATTGGCGACACCGACTTACAAAGATAATTCATGTCACAAGGTTCCAATGCCTCAACCACAATGACGCATTTTCGCCTTCAAAAAAGCTGAAAAGCGTCTTTTTGGCCTGACCTGTTTGTCCCGCAAAGTTTTAGATCGCATGGTGACAAAGACTTCAAAGGTAATCATTAATCACAAGACACAATTGCCTTCAACACAAAATCGCATTTTTGCATTATTTGGTGCCAAAACGCATAATTTACGTCCAAGCATTGTGAAATCGCACAGTTTTGGCTCGATTTGTGACACTGACTTTCAAAAACAATTCAAACAACAAGACACAAGTGCCTCAAACACAAAGTCGCATTTTCCTTCAGAATTGAGCCGAAAAGCGTGTTTTTAGGCCTGGCCTGTTGATCCCGCATAGTTTCGGCTGGATTTGTAACACCTACTTACAAAGATGAATCTTGTGACAAGAAACCAGTGCCTAAAACACAAATTCGCATTTTCATATCGAAATAGGCAGAAATTCAAAGTTTAAGGCATCGCCTATTGATCCCGCACAGTTTTAGCTTGATTGGCGACACTGACTTGCAATGATAATTCATGTCACAAGGTTCCAGTGCCTTAACCACAATGACGCTTTTTCGCCTACAATAAAGCTGAAAAGCGTCTTTTCGGCCTGACCTGTTTGTCCCGCAAAGTTTTAGATCGCATGGTGACCAAGGGGAAATAACTTTGAATTTCAGTGTACAAATGTTTGAATTCCACATGAATTTCGGATGAATTTCAATGAATTGCAGCCAAATTTCTATGAATTTCGATACGAATTTCACTGGTTTCTGAAGAATTTCTTTGAATTTCGACTAATTTTCATGAAATTGAAAGAAATTGGACTAAAATTCAAGATTGACCATAAATTTTGGTGTACAAATTTTTTTGAGTTGTTCCCCCTTGATAGTGACAAAGACTACAAAGGTAATCATTAATCACAAGACACAATAAACTTCAACACAAAATCGCATTTTCGCATTAATTGGTGCCAAAAGGCATAATTTACGCCCAAGAATTGTGAAATCGCACAGTTTTGGCTTGATTTGTGACACTGACTTTCAAAAACAATTTAAACCACGAGACACAAGTGCCTAAAACACAAAGTCGCATTTTCTTTTAGAAATGAGCTGAAAAGGGTGTTTTTGGGCCTGGCCTGTTGATCCTGCATAGTTTCAGCTTAATTTGTAACACCTACATACAGAGATATGTCTTGTCCCAAGAAACGAGTGCCTTTTTCACAAAGTCGCATTTTCACTATGATATATGCCGAAATTCAAGGATTAAGACCTCACCATTAAAACCCGCATTCTCTAGTCACGCTGTGTCACGCTGTCACACAGTGCCACACTATCACGCTGTCACCCAGTGTTTCGCTGTCACGCACTCTCACAATGTCACGCATTGTCCAGCTGTCAAGTTCGGTTACGCTCTCACGCAGTGTAACGCTGTGTCGCGGGGTCACATTTATCACGCTTTCACGAAGTTTTACGCTGTCACGCAGTGTCACGAAGTGTCAGCCAGTGTCACGCTGTCAAGCAGTGTCTCGCAGTGTCACGCTGAAACGCAGTGTCACGCTGTCACGCAGTGTTACGCTGTCACGGAGTGTCCCACTGCAACGCAGTGTCGCACTGCAACAAAGTGTCACGCTGCAATACAGTGTCATGCTGTCACACAATGTCACGATGTCACACATTGTCACGCTGTCATGCAGTGTCGCGCAGTCACGAAGTGTCACGCAGTGTCACCCAGTGTCACGCAGTGTCACGTTGTCACGAAGTGTCACGAATTGTCACGCTGCCACATTTGTCACGCTGTCACGCAATGTCACTCTGTCACGCAGTGTCAGGCTGTTAAGTAGCGTCACGCAGTCACGCAGTGTCACGAAGTGTCAGCCAGTGTCACGCTGTCACGCAGTGTCTCACAGTGTCAAACTGTCACGCAGTGTCACGCTGTCATGCAGTGTCATTTTGTTGCGAAGTGTCACGCAGTGTCACGCTGCCATGCAGTGTCACGCTGCAACGCAGTGTCACGCTGCAATGCAGTGTCACGCTGCAATGCAGTGTCACGCTTCGACGCTGTGTCACGCTGCAACGCAATGTTACGCTGTCACGCAATGTCCCGATGTCACACAGTGTCACGCTGTCATGCAGTGTCACGCAGTAAAAAAGGGTCACTCAGTGTCCGGCTGTCACGCAGTGTCACGCTGCAAAGAAGAGTCACGCTGTCACGCATTGTCACGTTGTCACACAGCGTTACAAAGTGTCATGCATTGTCACGGTGTCACGCAGTGTCACGCCGCATCTCAGAAGTGTCACGTTTTCACTTAGTGTCACACTGTCACGCTGTCGCGCAGAGTCACGCTGTAACTCATTTCCAGAATGTGACGTTGTGTCACGCAATGTCTCAGGCATGATAAGACGGACACGCAGTGTCACGCTGTTACGCAGTGGCACGCTGTAACATGGCGTCATGCTGTTACGCAATGTCACGATGACACACATTGTCACGCTTTCATGCAGTGTCACGCAGTAAAAAAGGGTCACTCAGTGTCCGGCTGTCACGCAGTGTCACGCTGCAAAGAAGAGTCACGCTGTCACGCATTGTCACGTTGTCACACAGCGTCACGGTGTCATGCAGTGTCACGCAGTCACAATGTGTCAGCCATTGTTACGCTGTCACGCAGTGTCACGGAGTGTCACGCTGTCACGCATTGTCACGCTGTCACACAGTATCACGCTTCACGCAGTGTCACGCTGTCATGCAGTGTCACACAGTCACGAAGTGTCACGCTGTCACGCAGTGTCACACTGTTACGCCACAGTGTGACACTGTCCCGATGTCGTTAAGTGTTCGCAAACACAAAGTGTCACGAAGTGTCACGTAGTGTCACGCAGTTTCACGCAGTGTCACGCAGTGTCAGGCTGTCACGCAGTGTCATGCAGCGTCACGCTGTCACGCTGTGTCACGTTGTTATGCAGTGTCACGCTGCCAAGCAGTGTCACACAGTCACGAAGTGTCACGGTGTCATACATTTTTACGCTGCAACGCAGTGTCACGCTGCAACACAGTGTCATGCTGAAACACAGTGTCATGCTGTCACGCTATGTCACGATATCACACTGTGTCACGCTGTCTTGAAGTGTTAAGCAATGTGTTACGCATGATCAAAACGTCAAGCACTGTCTCGCTGTCATGCAATGTCCATCTGTCTCGAAGAAACACGCATTTACGAAGTGTCACACAGTGTTACGCTATTAAGTAGTGTTATGGTGCCATGCAGTGTCACGCAGTCACGAAGTGTCACGTAGTGTCACGCAGTGTCAAGCTGTCACGCAGTGCTAAGCTGTCACGCAGTGTCACGCAGTGTTACGCTGTCACGCAGTGTCACGCAGTGACACGCAGTGTCACGCTGTCACGTAGTGTCACGCAGTGTCACGCTGTCTCGCAGTGTAACGCTATCATGCAGTGTCACGCTGCAACACAGTGTAATGCTGTCACGCATTGTCACGACGTCACACAGTGTCACCATGTCTGACAGTGTCACACTGTCACGAAGTGTCACGTAGTGTCACAGAGTATCATGCTGTCACGAAGTGTTACGCAGTGTTAGGCTGTCACGCAGTGTCGCGCTGTAACGCAGTGTCTCGCTGTCACGCAGTGTCACGCTGCAACGCAGTGTCACGCTGCAACACAGTGTCATGCTGCAATACAATGTTATGCTGTCTCGCAAGGTCACGATGTCAAAAAGTGTCAGGCTGTCTTAGGCATTATAAAAATGTCATGCAATGTCCATCTGTAACGAAGGGACAAGCACTGGCAAAAAGTCACGCACTGTCACGCTGCAACGCAGTGTCACGCTGCAACACAGTGTCATGCTGTAACGCAATGTCATGATGTCACACAGTGACACGATGTCAAACAGTGTCACGCTGCCATGCAGTGTCACGCAGTCACGAAGTGTCACGTAATGTCACACAGTGTCACAGAGTGTCACGCAGTATCACAGAGTGTCTCGCAGTGTCACAGAGTGTCACGCAGTGTCACGCTGTCACGCAGTGTCACGCTTCAACATAGTGCCAAGCTTTTACGCAATGTAACGATGTCACACAGTGTCACGCTGCCCTGCAGTGTCATGCAGTCACGAAGTGTCACGTAGTGTCAAGCAGTGTCACAGAGTGGCACGCAGTATCACAGAGTGTCTCGCAGTGTCACACAGTTACACGCTGTGTCACGCTTTCACGCAGTGCCACGCTGTCAGGCAGTGTCACGCATTGTCACGCTGTCACGCAGTGTCACGCAGTGTCATGCATTGTCACGAGGTGTCAAGCAGTGTCACGCAGGGTTAAGCAGTGTCACGTTGTCACGCAGTGTCACGCAGTCAAGCAGTGTACTGCTGTCACGCAATGTCACGATGTCACACATTGTCACGCTGTTATGCAGTGTCACGATTTCACGAAGTGTCACGTAGTGTCATGCAGTGTCACGGAGTATCACACAGTGTCACGGAGTTTCACGCAGTGTCACGCTGTCATTCAGTGTCACGCTGTCACGCAGTGTCACACTGCACTCAGTGTCTCGCTGCAACACTGTGTCATGCTTTCACGCATTGTCACAATGTCACGCAGTGTCACGCTGTCGCGCAGTTTCACGCTGTCATGCAGTGTCACGCAGTCACAAAGTGTCACGCTGTGTCACGCTGCAACGCACTGTCACGCTTTAACGCAATGTCGCGATGTCACACAACGTCACGCTGTCATGGAGTGTCACGCTGCTAAGCAGTGTCTTAAGGTGTGACGCTGTCATGCAGTTTCACGCTGTCTCGCCCTGTAACGCCGTCATGCAGTGTCATGCAGTCAAGAAGTGTCACAAAGTGTCAAGCAGCCACAAAGTGTCACGCAGTGTCACGCTGTCATGCAGTGTCTCGCAGTCACAAAATAACATGCATTGTCACACAGTCACTCGCAGTGTCACGCTTTTACGCAGTGCCACGCTGTCACGCAGTGTCACGCTGTCACGCAGTGCGACGCAGTGTCACGCAGTGTCAAGCAGTGTCACACTGTCACACAATGTCACGCTGTCACGCAGTGTTCTGCTGTCACGCAGTGTCACGATGCAACACAGTGTCATGCTGTCACGCAATGTCACGATGTTACACATTGTCACGCTGTTATGCTGTGTCACGCGGTCACGAAGTGTCACGTAGTGTCATGCAGTGTCTTGGAGTGTCACGCAGTGTGACGCTGTCACGCAGTGTCACGCTGTTATGCAGTGTCATGCTGTCACGCATTGTCACAATGTCACGCAGTGTCACGCTGTCCCGCAGTGTCACGCTGCAACGCACTGTCACGCTGTCACGAAAAGTCGCGTTGTCACACAACGTCACAGTTTAATGGAGTGTCACGCTGCCACGCAGTGTCACGCGATGTGACGCTGTCACGCAGTCTCACGCTGTCACGCCCTGTCACGCGGTCATGCAGTGTCATGCAGTCACGAAGTGTCACAATAGGTCATGCCGCCACAAAGTGTCACGCAGTGTCACGCTGTCATGCAGTGTCACGCAGTCACAAAATGACACGCAGTGTCACACAGTCACTCGCAGTGTCACGCTTTCACGCAGTGCCACGCTGTCACGCAGTGTTACGCAGTGTTACGCAAAGTCGCGCTGTCACGCAGGGTCAAACAGAGTCACGCTCTCACGCAGTGTCACGCTGTCAGGCAGTGTCCCGCTGTCACGCGGTGTTACGCTGCCATGCAGTGTCACAAAGTGTGACGAACTGTCACGCAGTGTCTCGCTGTGTCATCCTGCAACACACTGTCATGCTGTCACGCATTGTCACGATTGCACACATTGTCACGATGTCTGACAGTGTCACGCTTTCACGCAGTGCCACGCTGTCAGGCAGTGTCACGCATTTTCACGCTGTCACGCAGTGTCTCGCAGTGACACGCATTGTCACGAGGTGTCAAGCAGTGTCACGCAGGGTCAAGCAGTGTCACGTTGTCACGCAGTGTCACGCAGTCAAGCAGTGTACTGCTGTCACGCAATGTCACGATGTCACACATTGTCACGCTGTTATGCAGTGTCACGATTTCACGAAGTGTCACGTAGTGTCATGCAGTGTGACGGAGTGTCACGCAGTGTCACGGAGTGTCACGCAGTGTCACGCTGTCATTCAGTGTCACGCTGTCACGCAGTGTCACACTGCACTCAGTGTCACGCTGCAACACTGTGTCATGCTTTCACGCATTGTCACAATGTCACGCAGTGTCACGCTCTCGCGCAGTTTCACGCTGTCATGCAGTGTCACGCAGTCACAAAGTGTCACGCAGTGTCTTGCTGCAACTCACTGTCACGCTGTCACGCAATGTCGCGATGTCACACAACGTCACGCTGTCATGGAGTGTCACGCTGCTAAGCAGTGTCGTAAGGTGTGACGCTGTCATGCAGTTTCACGCTGTCACGCCCTGTAACGCCGTCATGCAGTGCCATGCAGTCAAGAAGTGTCACAAAGTGTTAAGCAGCCACAAAGTGTCACGCAGTGTCACGCTGTCATGCAGTGTCACGCAGTCACAAAATAACATGCATTGTCACACAGTCACTCGCAGTGTCACACTTTTACGCAGTGCCACGCTGTCACGCAGTGTCACGCAGTGTCACGCTGTCACGCAGTGCGACGCAGTGTCACGCAGTGTCACGCAGTGTCAAGCAGTGTCACACTGTCACACAGTGTCACGCTATCACGCAGTGTTCTGCTGTCACGCAGTGTCACGATGCAACACAGTGTCATGCTGTCACGCAATGTCACGATATCACACATTGTCACGCTGTTATGCAGTGTCTCGCTGTCATGAAGTGTCATTTTGTGTCACTCAGTGTCACGGAGTGTCACGCAGTGTCACGCTGTAACGCAGTGCCACGAAGTGTTACGGTGTCAAACATAGTACGCTGCAACGCAGTGTCACGCCGCAGCACAGTGTCAAGCTGAAACACAGTGTCATGCTGTCACGCAATGTCAAGATGTCACACATTGTCACGCTGTCATGCTTTGTCGCGCAGTCACGAAGTGTCATGAAGTGTCACGCAGTGTCACGCTGTCCCACAGTGTCACGCTGCAACGCACTGTCACGCTGTCACGCATTGTCGCGACGTCACACAGCGTTACGCTGTCATAGAGTGTCACGGCGCCACGCAGTGTCACGCGGTTTGACGATGTCACGCAGTGTCGCGCTGTCACGCACTGTCACGCTGTCTTGCAGTGTCATGCAGTAACGAAGTTTCGCAAAGTGTCATGCAGCCACAAAGTGTCACGCAGTGTCACACTGATATGCAGTGTCACGCAGTCACAGAATGACACGCAGTGTCACACAGTCACACGCAGTGTCACGCTTTCACGCAGTTCCACGCTGTCACGCAGTGTCATGCAGCGTCACGCAGTGTCACGCTGTCACGCAGTGTCACACAGTTTCACGCAGTGTCACGCAGTGTCAAGCAGTGTCACGCTGTCACGCAGTGTACCGCTGTCACGCAGTGTCACTATGCAACACAGTGTCATGCTGTCACGCAATGTCACGATGTTACACATTGTCACGCTGTTATGCTGTGTCACGCGGTCACGAAGTGTCACGTAGTGTCATGCAGTGTCTTGGAGTGTCACGCAGTGTGACGCTGTCACGCAGTGTCACGCTGTTATGCAGTGTCATGCTGTCACGCATTGTCACAATGTCACGCAGTGTCACGCTGTCCCGCAGTGTCACGCTGCAACGCACTGTCACGCTGTCACGAAAAGTCGCGTTGTCACACAACGTCACAGTTTAATGGAGTGTCACGCTGCCACGCAGTGTCACGCGATGTGACGCTGTCACGCAGTCTCACGCTGTCACGCCCTGTCACGCGGTCATGCAGTGTCATGCAGTCACGAAGTGTCACAATAGGTCATGCCGCCACAAAGTGTCACGCAGTGTCACGCTGTCATGCAGTGTCACGCAGTCACAAAATGACACGCAGTGTCACACAGTCACTCGCAGTGTCACGCTTTCACGCAGTGCCACGCTGTCACGCAGTGTTACGCAGTGTTACGCAAAGTCGCGCTGTCACGCAGGGTCAAACAGAGTCACGCTCTCACGCAGTGTCACGCTGTCAGGCAGTGTCCCGCTGTCACGCGGTGTTACGCTGCCATGCAGTGTCACAAAGTGTGACGAACTGTCACGCAGTGTCTCGCTGTGTCATCCTGCAACACACTGTCATGCTGTCACGCATTGTCACGATTGCACACATTGTCACGATGTCTGACAGTGTCACGCTTTCACGCAGTGCCACGCTGTCAGGCAGTGTCACGCATTTTCACGCTGTCACGCAGTGTCTCGCAGTGACACGCATTGTCACGAGGTGTCAAGCAGTGTCACGCAGGGTCAAGCAGTGTCACGTTGTCACGCAGTGTCACGCAGTCAAGCAGTGTACTGCTGTCACGCAATGTCACGATGTCACACATTGTCACGCTGTTATGCAGTGTCACGATTTCACGAAGTGTCACGTAGTGTCATGCAGTGTGACGGAGTGTCACGCAGTGTCACGGAGTGTCACGCAGTGTCACGCTGTCATTCAGTGTCACGCTGTCACGCAGTGTCACACTGCACTCAGTGTCACGCTGCAACACTGTGTCATGCTTTCACGCATTGTCACAATGTCACGCAGTGTCACGCTCTCGCGCAGTTTCACGCTGTCATGCAGTGTCACGCAGTCACAAAGTGTCACGCAGTGTCTTGCTGCAACTCACTGTCACGCTGTCACGCAATGTCGCGATGTCACACAACGTCACGCTGTCATGGAGTGTCACGCTGCTAAGCAGTGTCGTAAGGTGTGACGCTGTCATGCAGTTTCACGCTGTCACGCCCTGTAACGCCGTCATGCAGTGCCATGCAGTCAAGAAGTGTCACAAAGTGTTAAGCAGCCACAAAGTGTCACGCAGTGTCACGCTGTCATGCAGTGTCACGCAGTCACAAAATAACATGCATTGTCACACAGTCACTCGCAGTGTCACACTTTTACGCAGTGCCACGCTGTCACGCAGTGTCACGCAGTGTCACGCTGTCACGCAGTGCGACGCAGTGTCACGCAGTGTCACGCAGTGTCAAGCAGTGTCACACTGTCACACAGTGTCACGCTATCACGCAGTGTTCTGCTGTCACGCAGTGTCACGATGCAACACAGTGTCATGCTGTCACGCAATGTCACGATATCACACATTGTCACGCTGTTATGCAGTGTCTCGCTGTCATGAAGTGTCATTTTGTGTCACTCAGTGTCACGGAGTGTCACGCAGTGTCACGCTGTAACGCAGTGCCACGAAGTGTTACGGTGTCAAACATAGTACGCTGCAACGCAGTGTCACGCCGCAGCACAGTGTCAAGCTGAAACACAGTGTCATGCTGTCACGCAATGTCAAGATGTCACACATTGTCACGCTGTCATGCTTTGTCGCGCAGTCACGAAGTGTCATGAAGTGTCACGCAGTGTCACGCTGTCCCACAGTGTCACGCTGCAACGCACTGTCACGCTGTCACGCATTGTCGCGACGTCACACAGCGTTACGCTGTCATAGAGTGTCACGGCGCCACGCAGTGTCACGCGGTTTGACGATGTCACGCAGTGTCGCGCTGTCACGCACTGTCACGCTGTCTTGCAGTGTCATGCAGTAACGAAGTTTCGCAAAGTGTCATGCAGCCACAAAGTGTCACGCAGTGTCACACTGATATGCAGTGTCACGCAGTCACAGAATGACACGCAGTGTCACACAGTCACACGCAGTGTCACGCTTTCACGCAGTTCCACGCTGTCACGCAGTGTCATGCAGCGTCACGCAGTGTCACGCTGTCACGCAGTGTCACACAGTTTCACGCAGTGTCACGCAGTGTCAAGCAGTGTCACGCTGTCACGCAGTGTACCGCTGTCACGCAGTGTCACTATGCAACACAGTGTCATGCTGTCACGCAATGTCACGATGTTACACATTGTCACGCTGTTATGCTGTGTTACGCGGTCACGAAGTGTCACGTAGTGTCATGCAGTGTCACGGAGTATCACGCAGTGTGACGCTGTCACGCAGTGTCACGCTGTTATGCAGTGTCATGCTGTCACGCATTGTCACAATGTCACGCAGTGTCACGCTGTCCCGCAGTGTCACGCTGCAACGCACTGTCACACTGTCACGAAAAGTCGCGTTGTCACACAACGTCACGGTGTAATGGAGTGTCACGCTGCCACGCAGTGTCACGCGATGTGACGCTGTCACGCAGTCTCACGCTGTCACGCCCTGTCACGCTGTCATGTAGTGTCATGCAGTCAGGAAGTGTCACAATAGGTCATGCCGCCACAAATTGTCACGCAGTGTCACGCTGTCATGCAGTGTCACGCAGTCACAAAATAACATGCAGTGTCACACAGTCACTCGCAGTGTCACGCTTTCACGCAGTGCCACGCTGTCACGCAGTGTTACGCAGTGTTACGCAAAGTCGCGCTGTCACGCAGGGTCACGCAGAGTCACGCTGTCACGCAGTGTCACGCTGTCAGGCAGTGTTCCGCTGTCACGCGGTGTTACGCTGCCATGCAGTGTCACAAAGTGTGACGAACTGTCACGCAGTGTCTCGCTGTGTCATCCTGCAACACACTCTCATGCTGTCACGCATTGTCACGATTGCACACATTGTCACGATGTCTGACAGTGTCACGCTGTCACGAAGTGTCACGTAGTGTCACGCAGTATCACGCTGTCACGAAGCGTTACGCAGTGTCACGCTGTCACGCAGTGTCACGCAGTGTCGCGCTGTAACGCAGTGTCGCGCTGTCACGCAGTGTCACGCTGTCATGCAGCGTCACGCAGTCACGAAGTGTCACGCTGCAACACAGTGGCATGCTGCAATACAATGTCATGCTGTCTCGCAAGGTCACGATGTCAAATAGTGTCACGCTGTCTTAGGCATTATAAAAACGTCACGCACTGTCACGCTGTTATGCAATGTCCATCTGTCACGAAGGGACAAGAAGTGGCGAAGTGTCAAACGGTGTCACGCTATGACGAAGTGTCACGCTGTCACGCAATGTTTCACTCTCATACAGTGTCACCCAGTCACGAACTGTAACGCGGTGTCACGCACTGTCACACTGCAACGCAGTGTCACGCTGCAACACAGTGTCATGCTGTGTAACACCCTCTTTGTGCTGTCACAGTTTGAAATTGCCGCGGGCTGTGGCGGAGCGGTTTTTCATACCGATGCCCATATGTTACCTACACTGGCCGCTTGATTCGCCATACTTCCGAGACACGACGCTGCGTCCGGCTTCCGGAAAGGCAGTGCGGCCGGAACGTTGAGAGAGTGAAGTTGTGATGAACTTTTATCTGTGATCATCGCTGAGTGAATCCAAAGTTCTTTCATTGGAATGAGTCCATTGTGATTAGCCTTGTGTGCATTACCTACGAAGTACATTTGGTGAGTCTCCCTGAATGTTGGATTGGTGTTTTAAAGTGAGCACATTTTTACAATGGGAACCATAACCTGAATCTCGGTTCCGTTTTCACAGTTTGGATTGGCCTACCAGTTTTAACCCGATGATGCACCTTAAATTATGAACTTCGGTGCTTTGAGTTATCACCCCATCGGTGAGTTAAGCCTATAGAAAAGTCTCTAGCAGACAATTGAGTATTCCTGGTCCGTCCGGTAACTGATTGACTGTGTCCTGTTTGTCTGTGTGTTGCAGGGTTTTATGTTTGGTTATGAGGCTGAATCTTGCTCATCGTTTTATGTACAAGCGCTCCTGAAGGCTCAATGCTGTTCGTGATTTGATGATTATGTGTACCTGCACTTTATGTTAACTCCGTCCGGCCGTACCCTGATTTTAGTCTGATTTTATTGTGATGTGGCATTATATTGTGCCTATTTTAGTGTCTGCTTAGTGCAGATATTTTGGTTAATATTTCTGAATGTGCTGGTGGTACCAGATCTGTTCTGATATTTTGTATGGATGATTTATCCTATCTATGATAGTTTTAGTTTGGATCACAATTGATCCTTCAGTTTTAAGTAGGCTTGTTTGCTTGTTTGTTTGATTGAGGTTACTTGTTCCTCTGATATGAGACCTTTGGTCATAGTTGGCCTATTTGTGATTGGTTATTAACTGAGGTTATTGATCTGGTTTGTAATTAAGTGCTAGCATTGTTCATGTATTAAATATTTATTTACTGTTTTAAGTGTTGCCTACAACCGTAGCCTTTTTCCTTTGGTGGCAATAACATTGCCTGGCGCCCACTTATTTGAGAACTTAAACCAAAGAGTTGTTACTCACACCATTTCCTCCTTGGCTTAGCCGGGCCACTTAAACATTAGTAAATACACACTGCTAGTAACTTTGAGGCTACATTTTGGCGCCCAACGTGGGGCTCGTTTCTGTTGTTTGCTTTGTTTTTGCTTTTGATTCTGTACTTAGATTTTAGGTTAGTTGTCTACTTTTAAGAACCTTTTGATTCTGATTGAATCCTTTTGGTTTTTTTTTTATTGAGAGTTAGTTCTTGTTGAGTCTTTGGGGTTAGAAACTTGGAGTCCACCCTTTGTTTACTTTGTTTTAAGTGAGCCCTGTGTGTCATTCTTTTGTTTTGATTCGTGTAATCTCTTCTTACTCAAAAATCTGTAGGTTATTTGTGATTTATGTAACTTTCTTAGAAGCTAGTGCTTGATTATTATTGTATCATAGTTTAGTGTGAGGCTTAGTGACCACTGCTATAGGTTTCTGTACTGGTGTAACTCCATGCTATTTTATTGTGATCTTTGCTAGTTCCTGACTTGTACCTGATAACTTTATCACTTAACCTATCTGGTCCCTTTGTTTTGATTGTGAACTTAGTTACCTGTCTTGTTTTTCCATTTAATTGAACGTCTTGGACTGTGGCAGGCGCTGTACCCCTACGCCGTCGTTCCTGTTCCGTGGACCTTTCCGCTGTTGTTCCCGCCTTGGACTGCTGCTGTTTTGCTGTTCCTTGGCTGTGCGGTTAAAGGTAGGACACAACATCAGTTACCATTGAGGACGGACCATGGATGTGAACAGGCTTAGGATGGATGAGTTGATATATGAGTTGATAGTGGGCAGGAACTGCAAGGCAGTACCACCCGAGGCTAATGTTGAGACCCCCAGAGGTGCTTTGGCTAGCGCTATTAGGCGAGAGGCCGAGGGCGAGACTTTCCATGAAGGAGAGATAGATGTTGCCGAGGAACTGTCTGTTTGTTGCATCAAGCTTGAGGAAGTAAACGCTCTCTTGGGAGATACTGAGCTTAACTCTCCATTTCGAATTCGCACGCTTCTCTACCATATGAATTCTCGGTTAGTGCGGTTGCTTGCTCAATGCAAAGGTGCTGAGAGAAATGAATGCAAGCGACTGTTGAAGGACCTCAAGGAATATACTAGACAATTCAAGCTGTTAGGAACTGGCCGACAGTATACCGCTTCCTCTGTGGCCACTGTTTCCGCTTTAGAAAGCGTAGCTGAGAACTGGGATGGTGATGATAATTTCTCCGTCCATACCCGATCAGTAGCTGGTTCTCAACGATCTCAAATCAAACCTCATGATGTGCCGCTCCCTAGTACTTCGGAGAGGCCTGGAACCCGTAACCGTGAGTTCAAAAATGACTTCGATCACAGTCTGAGCTCTTCTCTTGCTGGTCTGATGCTAGGCCCTGGGGTCGTCCCAAAGCCGCCCCGTGGTTCAGTCAAAACGCCCGGATCTGCCAATGCCAAGGCCGTTGCTTTTCACAAATGGAACGTCACTTTCTCTGGTGCAAGAGATTCCAGCGTCAATTCTTTCATCCTTAGAGTCGAGGAGTTAGCCGAGTCTCGTGGAGTCACCGATCTCGAGTTACTGAGAGGTGCTCCTGAGTTCTTCACAGGCCCTGCTCTGGTTTGGTACCGCTCTGTGAGGCACCAAGTTACTGATTGGGAGTCTCTTAAAGCCCTGCTAAAGAAAGAATTTCTGCCTGTGGATTACCAAGCATCACTTCTGGAAGAGATTAGGACTCGTCGCCAGGGGGTAGATGAGACTTCGTCTGCATACATTGCTTGTATGCTTGGGCTCTTTGAGCGTCTTGAATATGTTGTGCCTGAAAAGACCAAACTGGACTTGATTATCAGGAATATGTCAACTTTCTACTTGAGGAACTTAGCTTCGCCCAACATTATCTATATTAACCATCTTAAAGAAGAGGCTTGGACACTTGAAGTGAGGAAAACCCTTGTTGAGCGGTATGAGAACGGCAGCAAAAATAGGGATCCCTTAGAGCCAGACTTGGCCTATCGTAGGAATTCTAACCTCAACCCTTCAAGTAAACCTTTTGTCCCACCTGCCAAACCATTTGTTCAGCCCCGTCGCCCAATGGTCCACGAGGTTGAGACCCCTCATGCAGATCCTCAATCTGCACCTAAAGTTGAAGTAGTATCCAATCCTGGGTACAAAAAGAACTTCTTGTGCTGGAACTGCCATGGAGAGGGCCACCGGTTTTTGGATTGTCCTAGGCCCAAGTCATTGTTCTGCCATGGATGTGGCAGACCAGGTGTCCATGTTAAGGATTGTGAATGCAAGGCCTCCAAGTCGGGAAACGACGAGTAAGGTCTGTGAATGAGTCGGCCCCAGATCGCACTAAGCTAAATCCAGCTGAAATCTTAGAGATTTGTCTGACCCCTAAAGAAGATGAGAGATTGTATGTTGATCTTGTTTGTCTTGGCAAGAAGTTTGTTGCTCTTGTAGATTCCGGCGCTAACAAGTCGATTGTTGGAGGCACTGGTTGGGAAATCTTGAAGCGAGCTCATGTTAAGATTAATAAGAGTTCATTTAAGTATGCACGTGTCCCCAATGGCGCTATGACTGAGATTATTGGTGCTGTTTCATTGCCCATAAATATTGGAGAACATTATTTTGTTTGGGACTTCATTATTGTCCCTTCTATTAGCCACGATCTGATCCAGGGCGTTGATTTCTGTAAGAAGAACAAAGCCATTGCTGACTTTGGTAGAAGCTTGCTTATCTTCCCTCCCCCTGAGTTGTCTGTCGACGAAGTAGTTGTCTCACGCGAGTCACTCCCTGAAGTTCAGTCGAAGAGACTTGATGATCTAATTAAGAAGTATCAACCCCGTTTAGGAAAAGCTGAACTCGGGTGTACCCACCTCGTTAGTCATCATATCAATACCGGAGATTCTCAGCCCGTTCGTTCCCAAGTTTATCACTATTCACCCAAGCTGCGGGATGTCTTGCACAGTGGTCTTGACGAATGGCTAAAGCAGGGTGTAGTCGAGCCTTCTACTAGTCCATGGCGTTCCCCAATCTTACTTGTAAAGAAAAAGGATAATGATTATCGCTGGGTCGTCGATTTCCGGGAGGTCAATAAAGTGAGTAAGCCTGATGCTTACCCTATGCCCAGAGTTAATGATATCTTGGATTCCCTCAGAGACGCCAAGTATTTGTCTTCTATTGACTTGAAAAGTGCTTACTTCCAAATCCCCTTGGATGAAGCTTCTAAGGAGAAGACTGCCTTCAGCATTCCTGGGCGTGGTTTGTTCCAATTCACTAGAATGCCTCAGGGATTGAACACCTCGGCAGCTACTTGGCAAAGATTTATTGATTCAGTAGTTGGAGACGATCTTTCCTCCAATTGTTTTGTCTATTTGGATGACATAATCATCGTTTCCAAAGACTTTGAGCACCATCTGGAGATACTTACTAAGATCCTGGACCGCTTGATGGAAGCTGGTCTTACCATTAACTTTGATAAATGTCGGTTCTGCTTACCCGAGCTCAAGTATCTCGGCTACATCATTAACCGTGATGGTCTCCTTGTCAACCCCGAGAAGGTCAGTGCTATCATGGAGTTCCCTAGACCAAGTAGCCCTTCCGGCATCAAGAGATTTGTGGGTCTTGCTTCTTGGTACAGGCGCTTTGTGCCTAACTTTTCTACAATTATGGACCCTTTGCACAAGCTAACTGGCAAGAATAAGCCCTTTGTTTGGTCTGAAGAATGCGAGGATTCCTTTAAAGAGATCAAGAAGAAGTTGACTTCTGCTCCTGTCCTTGCTTTCCCTGACTTTAATACAGAGTTTGTCATTCACTGTGATGCTTCCGGAGTTGGTCTCGGTGCCATCTTAGCTCAAGTGTTTGAAGATGGAGAAAGAGTTATAGCTTATGCTAGTAGGTCCTTAAGGAAAGAAGAACGCAATTATTCAGCAACAGAACTTGAGTGTCTCTGTGTCCTGTGGGCTATTGAGAAGTTTAGATGCTATGTAGATGGTTACCAGTTTACCGTTGTTACTGATCACTCTAGCCTTAAGTGGCTTGACAATTTAAAAGATCCAGTTGGCAGACTTGGCCGCTGGGCTGTCAGACTTCAGCAGTACAGTTACAAGATTGTACACCGTAAGGGAAAGAGAAATGAAGCCCCTGACGCCTTGTCTAGAGCTCTTTTACCGATGGATACCCCTGAAGTTGAACTGATTTCTGTTGATTCTCCTGTACAGGATGCTTGGTACAATAAGATGCTGCATAACATTTCCCAAAGTCCTTCAGCCTATCCTTATTTTAAAGTAGAGGGTGAACAGATTTTCAAGAAGATTTTTACTGGTATGTCTCCCGAAGCCACTTTGGTTCGGTTGGTTCCCAAGGAGAAAAGGAAACAAGTCCTTAAAGAGTGTCATGATGCCCCATTGTCAGGTCATTTTGGTTTTTATAAGACTTTTAATAGAGTGAGAGTCATGTACTATTGGCCTGGAATGAGGAAAGACATTAGTGATTACATAGGAAGTTGCCATACCTGCCTTGAGTTCAAGTCTAAGAATTCTGCCCCAGCTGGTTTAATGGGAGCCCGCCGTGAAGTGACAGCCCCTATGGAAATTATCAGCTGCGACTTGATTGGACCAATGCCCCGGTCCTCCGGAGGGTATTCTTATGTTGTGGTCTCCAATTGCCTGTTTTTTAAGTATGTTTGGGCTCGCCCACTTCGTGAGGCTACTGCCCAGGCCGTTGCTAACCACTTAGAGCAAGATATATTTTGGAAATTTGGGGTTCCTAAGTCCTTGATCTGTGATAACGGTCAACAGAACCGCAGTAAGGAGGTAACTGATCTTTGCAAGAAGTATGGGGTGAAGATGATCTTTAATTTTGCTTATCACCCACAGTCAAACCCTACCGAGCGAGTTAACAGAGTTCTAAAGACTATGATTAACTCGTACATCGAAGGAACTCAAAGATCTTGGGATCGGAAATTGCCTCAGTTAGTTGCGGCAGTCAACTCAGCTAGGAATGAAGTTACAAAGTTTACCCCTCATTTTTTGATGTTTGGCAAAGAACTCTTGTTTCATGCTGGCCTACGTGGAGGGAGTCCGGTAGAGAACGGCGAAGATATGGAATTTGATAGAGAAGCTTATGTAAAGAAGTTAAAAGAGCTAGAAGAACTTAGAGGAGAAGTAGAAGATCGCATGAAGGTAGCTTTCCAAAGAAATGAAAGAAGATATAACTTGAGAAGGAGAGATGTTGAGTTTTGTGTTGGAGATGTAGTTTACAGAAGGAATTTTGTAAAGAGTGATAAAGTTAAAGATTTCTCAAAGAAGTTGGCTCCTAAATTCATTGGCCCCTTTACTGTGAAGAAGAGAGTTGGATACCGAGCCTACCTACTAGAGAATGAAGAAGGTGAAGATGGGCCTTGGTACGTTAACGATTTGAAGAGTACTAAAGATTATAGTGAAGCTGTAGGGAGGGGGGAGATGTAACACCCACTTCGTGCTGTCACAGTTTGAAATTGCCGCGGGCTGTGGCGGAGCGGTTTTTCATACCGATGCCCATATGTTACCTACACTGGCCGCTTGATTCGCCATACTTCCGAGACACGACGCTGCGTCCGGCTTCCGGAAAGGCAGTGCGGCCGGAACGTTGAGAGAGTGAAGTTGTGATGAACTTTTATCTGTGATCATCGCTGAGTGAATCCAAAGTTCTTTTATTGGAATGAGTCCATTGTGATTAGCCTTGTGTGCATTACCTACGAAGTACATTTGTTGAGTCTCCCTGAATGTTGGATTGGTGTTTTAAAGTGAGCACATTTTTACAATGGGAACCATAACCTGAATCTCGGTTCCGTTTTCACAGTTTGGATTGGCCTACCAGTTTTAACCCGATGATGCACCTTAAATTATGAACTTCGGTGCTTTGAGTTATCACCCCATCGGTGAGTTAAGCCTATAGAAAAGTCTCTAGCAGACAATTGAGTATTCCTGGTCCGTCCGGTAACTGATTGTCTGTGTCCTGTTTGTCTGTGTGTTGCAGGGTTTTATGTTTGGTTATGAGGCTGAATCTTGCTCATCGTTTTATGTACAAGCGCTCCTGAAGGCTCAATGCTGTTCGTGATTTGATGATTATGTGTACCTGCACTTTATGTTAACTCCGTCCGGCCGTACCCTGATTTTAGTCTGATTTTATTGTGATGTGGCATTATATTGTGCCTATTTTAGTGTCTGCTTAGTGCAGATATTTTGGTTAATATTTCTGAATGTGCTGGTGGTACCAGATCTGTTCTGATATTTTGTATGGATGATTTATCCTATCTATGATAGTTTTAGTTTGGATCACAATTGATCCTTCAGTTTTAAGTAGGCTTGTTTGCTTGTTTGTTTGATTGAGGTTACTTGTTCCTCTGATATGAGACCTTCGGTCATAGTTGGCCTATATGTGATTGGTTATTAACTGAGGTTATTGATCTGGTTTGTAATTAAGTGCTAGCATTGTTCATGTATTAAATATTTATTTACTGTTTTAAGTGTTGCCTACAACCGTAGCCTTTTTCCTTTGGTGGCAATAACATTGCCTGGCGCCCACTTATTTGAGAACTTAAACCAAAGAGTTGTTACTCACACCATTTCCTCCTTGGCTTAGCCGGGCCACTTAAACATTAGTAAATACACACTCTTAGTAATTTTGAGGCTACAGCTGTTACGCAATGTCATGATGTCACACAGTGACACGATGTCAAACTGTGTCACGCTGCCATGCAGTGTCACGCAGTCACGAAGTGTCACGTAGTGTCACGCAGTGTCCCAGAGTGTCATGCAGTGTCACAGAGTGTCACGCAGTGTCACAGAAAGTCACGCAGTGGCACGCTGTCACGCAGTGTCACGCTGTCACGCAGTGTCACGCTGTCACGCAGTGTCAAGCTGCAACACAGTGCCATGCTGTCACGCAATGTCAAGATGTCACACAGTGTCACGCTTCCATGCAGTGTCACGCAGTCACAAAGTGTCACATAGTGTCAAGCAGTGTCAAAGAGTGTCGTTCAGTGTCACAGCGTGTCACGCAGTGTCACGAAGTGTCACACAGTGTCACGCTGTCACGCAATGTCACGCTGTCACGCAGTGTCACGCTGTCACGCAGTGTCACGCAGTGTCACGCTGTCATGCAAAGTCACGTTGTCACGCAGTGTCTCGCAGTGTCATCCTGCAACACTGTGTTATGCTGTCACGCATTGTCACTATGTCACACAGTGTCGAGATGTCTGACAGTGGCACGCTGTCACAAAGTGTCACCCTGTCAGGCTGTCACGAATTGTTTCGCAGTGTCAAGCTGTCACGCAGTGTCACGCAGTGTCACGCTTTCACTCAACGTCCCACTGTCAGTTAGTGTAACGCTGTCACGCAGTGTCACGCAGTGTCACGGAGTCACGCAGTGCCACGCTGTCACGCCGTGTCACACTGCAACTCAGTGTCACGCTGCAACCTAGTGTCATGCTGTCACGCAATGTCACAATGTCACGCAGTGTCACGCTGTCGCGCAGAGTCACGCCGTCATGCAGTGTCACGCTGTCCCGCAGTGTCACGCTGCTAAGCACTGTCACGCTGTCACGCAATGTCGCGATGTCACACAGCGTCACGCTGTCATGGAGTGTCACGCTGCCACGCAGTGTCACGCGTTGTGACGCTTTCACGCACTGTCACGCTGCAACGTACTGTCACGCTGTAACGCAATGTCGCGATGTCACATAACGTCACGCTGTCATGGAGTGTCATGCTGCCAAGCAGTGTCTTAAGGTGTGACGCTGTCATGCAGTTTCACGCTGTCACGCCCTGTTACGCCGTCATGCAGTGTCATGCAGTCAAGAAGTGTCACGCAGTGTCAAGCAGCAACACAGTGCCGTGCTGTCACGCAATGTCAAGATGTCACACAGTGTCACGCTTCTATGCAGTGTCACGCAGTTACAAAGTGTCACATAGTGTCACGCAGTGTCACATAGTGTCACGCAGTGTCACAGAGTGCCATTCAGTGTCACAGAGTGTCACGCAGTGTCACGGAGTGTCACACAGTGTCACGCTGTCACGCAGTGTCACGCTGTCATGCAAAGTCACGTTGTCACGCAGTGTCTCGCAGTGTCATCCTGCAACACTAAGTTATGCTGTCACGCATTGTCACTATGTCACACAGTGTCGAGATGTCTGACAGTGTCGAGCTGTCACGAAGTGTCACGTAGTGTCACGCTGTGTCACGCTGTCACGAAGTGTTACGCAGTGTCACGCAGTGTCACGCTTTCACTCAACGTCACGCTGTCACTCAGTGTAACGCTGTCACGCAGTGTCACGCAGTGTCACGGAGTCACGCAGTGTCACGGAGTCACGCAGTGCCACGCTGTCACGCCGTGTCACACTGCAACTCGATGTCACGCTGCAACACAGTGTCATGCTGTCACGCAATGTCACAATGTCACGCAGTGTCACGCTGTCGCGCAGAGTCACGCCGTCATGCAGTGTCACGCTGTCCCGCAGTGTCACGCTGCAAAGCACTGTCACGCTGTCACGCAATGTCGCGATGTAACACAGCGTCACGCTGGCATGGAGTGTCACGCTGCCACGCAGTGTCACGCGTTGTGACGCTTTCACGCAGTGTCACGCTGCAACGTACTGTCACGCTGTAACGCAATGTCGCGATGTCACATAACGTCACGCTCTCATGGAGTGTCATGCTGCCAAGCAGTGTCTTAAGGTGTGACGCTGTCATGCAGTTTCACGCTGTCACGCCCTGTTACGCCGTCATGCAGTGTCATGCAGTCAAGAAGTGTCACAAAGTGTCAAGCAGCCACAAAGTGTCACGCCTTGTCACGCTCTCATGCAGTGTCACGCAGTCACAAAATATCTTGCAGTGTCACACAGTCACTCGCAGTGTCACGCTTTTAAGCAGTTCCACGCTGTCACGCAGTGTCACGCAGTGTCACGCAGTGTCACGCAGTGTCACGCTGTCACGCAGTGTCAAGCAGAGTCACGCTGTCACGCAGTGTCACGCTGTCACGCAGTGCCACGCTGTCACGCAGTGTTCTGCTGTCACGCAGTGTCACGATGCAACACAGTGTCATGTGTCACGCAATGTCACGATGTCACACATTGTCACGCTGTTATGCAGTGTCACGCAGTCACGAAGTGTCACGTAATGTCACTTGGTGTCACGGAGTGTCACGCAGTGTCACGCTGTCACGCAGTGTTACGCTGTCTCGCAGTGCCACGAAGTGTAACGGTGTCATACATAGTACCCTGCAACGCAGTGTCACGCTGCAGCACAGTTTCATGCTGAAACACAGTGTCATGCTGTCACGCAATGTCACGATGTCACACATTGTCACGCTGTCATGCTATGTCGCGCAGTCACAAAGTGTCATGAAGTGTCACCTAGTGTCACCTAGTGTCACGTTGTTAAGAAGTGTCACAAAATGTCACGCTGCCACATTTGTCACGCTGTCATGCAGTGTCGATCTGGCACGCAGTGTCAGGCTGTTAAGCAGCGTCACGCAGTCCCGCAGTGTCACGAAGTGTCAGCCAGTGTCACGCTGTCATGCAGTGTGACGCTGTCCTGCAGTGTCATTCAGTCACGATTTGTCACGCTGTGTCACGCTGCCATGCAGTGTCACGCTTCAACGCAGTGCCACGCTTCAACGCAGTGCCACGCTGCAACGCAGTGACATGCTGCAACGCAGTGCCACGCTTCAACACAGTGTCATGCTGTAACCCAATGTCATGATGTCACGCAATGTCACGATGTCACACATTGTCACGCTGTCATGCTGTGTCTCGCAGTCACGAAGTGTCACGCAATGTCACCCAGTGTCACGTTGTCAAGAAGTGTCACAAAATGTCACGCTGCCACATTTGTCACGCTGTCACGCAATGTCAATCTGTCACGCATTGTCAGGCTGTTAAGCAGCGTCACGCAGTCCCGCAGTGTCACGAAGTGTCAGCCAGTGTCACGCTGTCACGCAATGTCTCGCAGTGTCACGCTGTCACGCAGTGTGACGCTGTCCTGCAGTGTCATTCAGTCACGATTTGTCTCGCGGTGTCACGCTGCCATGCAGTGTCACGCATCAACGCAGTGTCACGCTGCAACGCATTGACACGCTGCAACGCAGTGTCACGCTTCAACACAGTGTCATGCTGTCACACAATGTCACGATGTCAGAAAGTGTCACGCTGTCATGCAGTGTCACGCACACACAAATCGTCACGCACTGTCACTTAGTCACACGCAGTGTCACGCTGTCATTCTGTGTCGCGCTGTCACGCAGTGTCACACTGCAACTCAGTGTCACGCTGCATCACAGTGTCATGCTGTCACGCAATGTCACAATGTCACGCAGTGTCTCGCTGTCGCGCAGTGTCACGCAGTCATGCAGTGTCATGGAGTCACAAAGTGTAACGCAGTGTCACGCTGTCTCGCAGTGAAACGCTGTCATGCAGTGTCACGCTGCAACACAGTGTCATGCTGTCACGCAATGCAGTTTCACGCTGTCACGAAGGGACACGCAGTCGCGAAGTAACACACAGTGCTACGCTATAACGCAGTGTCATGCTGTCATGCAGTTTCACGCTGTCACGAGGTGTCACGTAGTGTCATGCATCGTCACGCAGTGTCACGCTGTCACGATGTGACAAAGTGTCACGCATTGTCACGCAGTGCCCCGCTGACACGCACTGTAACGATGTCAAGCAGTTTCACGCTGTCACACAGTGTCACGCTGCAACGCAGTGTCACGCTGCAACGCTGTGTCACGCTGCAACGCAATGTCACGCTGCAACGCACTGTCACGCTGCGACGCTGTGTAACGCTACTACGCAAATGTCACGCTGCGAGGCAGTGTAACGCTTTCACGCAATGTCACGATGTCACACAGTGTCACCATGTCAGACAGTGTCTCGCTGTCATGCAGTGTCACGCAGTGTCACGCAGTTTCACGCAGTGTCAAGCAGTGTCACGCTGTCACGCAGTGTCACGCTGTCACGCAGTGTTCTGCTGTCACGCAGTGTCACGATGCTACACAGTGTCATGCTGTCACGCAATGTCACAATGTCAAACATTGTCACGCTGTTATGCAGTGTCACGTGGTCACTCAGTGTCACGGAATGTCACGCAGTGTCACGCTGTCACGCAGTGTTACGCTGTCACGCAGTGCCACGAAGTGTTACGGTGTCATACAAAGTACGCTGCAACGCAGTGTCACGCTGCAGCACTGTGTCATGCTGAAACACTGTGTCATGCTGTCACGCAATGTCACGATGTCATACATTGTCACGCTGTCATGCTGTGTCGCGCAGTCACGAAGTGTCATGAAGTGTCACGCAGTGTCACCCAGTGTCACGTTGTCAAGAAGTGTCACAAAATGTCACGCTGCCACATTTGTCACGCTGTCACGCAATGTCGATCTGTCACGCATTGTCAGGCTGTTAAGCAGCGTCACGCAGTCCCGCAGTGTCACGAAGTGTCAGCCAGTGTCACGCTGTCACGCAATGTCTCGCAGTGTCACGCTGTCACGCAGTGTGACGCTGTCCTGCAGTGTCATTCAGTCACGATTTGTCACGCGGTGTCACGCTGCCATGCAGTGTCACGCATCAACGCAGTGTCACGCTGCAACGCAGTGACACGCTGCAACGCAGTGTCACGCTTTAACACAGTGTCATGCTGTCACACAATGTCACGCTGTCATGCAGTGTCACGCACACACAAATCGTAACGCACTGTCACTTAGTCACACGCAATGTGACGCTGTCATTCAGTGTCTCGCTGACACGCAGTGTCACACTGCAACTCAGTGTCACGCTGCATCACAGCGTCATGCTGTCAGGCAATGTCACGATATCACGCAATGTCACGATGTTACACATTGTCATGCCGTCATGCAGTGTCACGCAGTCACGAAGTGTCATGTAGTGTCGATCTGTCACGCAGTGTCACGTTGAAACGCAGTGTCAAGCTACAACACAGTATCATGCTGAAACACAGTGCCATGTTGTCACGCAATGTCACGATGTCACACAGTGTCACGCTGTCATATACTGTCACGCAGTCACGAGGTGTCACGTAGTGTCCCGCTGTGTCACGCAGCGTCACGCTGTCACGATGTGACAAAGTGTATCGCATTGTCAGGCAGTGTCACGTTGTCACGCACTGTAACGCTGTCAAGCAGTTTCACGCTGTCACGAAGGGACACGCAGTCGCGAAGTAAGACACAGTGCTACGCTCTAACCCAGTGTCATGCTGTCATGCAGTTTCACGCTGTCACGATGTGTCACGTAGTGTCACGCATCGTCACGCAGTGTCACGCTGTCGCGGCGTGACAAAGTGTCACGCATTGTCACGCAGTGCCCCGCTGACACGCACTGTAACCTTGTCAAGCAGTTTCACGCTGTCTCACAGTGTAACGCTGCAACGCAGTGCCACGCTGCAACGCTATGTCACGCTGCAATGCAAGGTCTCACTGCAACGCACTGTCAAGCTTTCACGCAGTGTCATGCTCCAACGCAATGATACGCTTTCACCCAATGTCTTGATGTCACACAGTTTCACCATGTCAGACAGTGTCACGCTGTCATGCAGTGTCATGCAGTCACAAAGTGTCACGCTGTCTTGCAGTGTCACGCAGTCACAAAGTTTCACGCAGTGTCACACAGTATCACGCAGTTTCACGCTCTCATGCAGTGTCACGCAGTCACGAAGTGTCACGCAGTGTCCCGCTGTCATGCAGTGTCATGCAGTCACAAAATGACACGCAGTGTCACACAGTCACTCGCAGTGTCACGCTTTCACGCAGTTCCACGCTGTCACGCAGTGTCACGCAGTGTCACGCAGTGTCACGCTGTCACGCAGTGTCACGCAGTTTCAAGCAGTGTCACGCTGTCACGCAGTGTCACGCTGTCACGCAGTGTCACGATGCAACACATTGTCACGCTGTTATGCAGTTTGACGGTGACGGAGACTTCAAAAGATTATTCTTTATCACAAGAAACCAGTGCCTTATACCCAAACTCACATTTTCGCATAGAAATAGACAGAAATTAAAGAAATAATTCTTCGCTTATTGATCCCGCACAGTTTCAGCTCGATTGGTAACACTGGCTTGCATGTTAAAAAAAACATATATCTCAACTGCAAAGACGCACATTCGCCTAGAAATTAGCTTAGAAGCGTGTTTTTGGGCCCGGCCTTCTGGTTCCGCATAGTTTTAGCTCGATAAGTGACAGAGACTACAAAAGATAATTTTGAATACAAGACTTTAAAGCAAAATTGCATTTCGCATTGGAAAAAAGCAGAAGTTAGTGTTTCTAGGCCTTTAGTCGTGATTGTCGACAGTTTTAGCTCGATTGGAAACAGTAACTCTAAAAGAGTATTCTTGGGTCACGAGATATGACGATCCGAACCACAAAATCTTATTTTCGCATTGATTTATGCCAAAGAGCAAAATTTTAGGCCAAGCATTGTGATATCGCACAGTTTTAGCTCGATTTGTGACACCGACCCTAAAACACTATTCAAAGTGCTTCAAGCAGAAAGTTGCATTTTCTTTTAAAGATAAGCTAAAAAGCGTTTTTTTGGGCCTGCCCTGTTAATCCCGTATAGTTTCAAATTGATTTGTAACACCTATTATCAAAGATAAATCTTGAAACAAAAACCTGTTCCTACAACACAAAGTCGCATTTTCACATCAAAATAAGCAGAAATTCAAGGTTTAAGGCCTCGCTGTTGATCCCGCATAGTTGCAGCCCAATTGGTGACACCGACTTACAAAGATAATTCATGTCAAAAGAAACAAGTTGCTTCACAACAAAGACAAATTTGTCTATACAAATAGGCAAAAAAACGTGTTTTTGGGCCTTGTCTGTTGGTTTTGCATAGTTTAATCTTAATTGGTGGCAGACACTACCAAAGATTTTCCTTTATTACAAGAAACCAGTGCCTTAAACGCAAAGTCGCATGGTTGCATCGAAATAGACAGAAATAAAAGGATAAGGGCCTCACTTTTAAATCCCGCACAGTTTCAGCTCGGTTGGAAAAACTGGCTTGCAAAGATAACTCATGTTAAACGAAACAAATGCCTCAACCACAAAGACGAATTTTTGCATACAAAAAAGCCAAAAAGCGTGTTTTTTGAACTTGCCTGTTGGTCTTGCATTGTTGCAGCTCGATTGGTTACAGAGACTACAAAAGATTATTCTATCACAAGAAACCAGTGCCTTAAACGCAAAGTCGCATTTTCGCATAGAAATAAGCTAAAAAGCGTGTTTCTGGGCCTTGCCTGTTAGTCCCGCATAGTTTAAGCTGTATTGGCGACAGACGCTACAAAAGAATGTTCTTTATCACAAGAAACCAGTGCCTCATACACAAACCCGCATTTTCACATCGAAATAGACAGAAATAAAGAATTAAGGCCTCGCTTAATAAGCCCGCACAGTTTCAGCTCGATTGGTGACACTTGCTTGCATGTCAAAAGAAACAAGAGCCTCAACCACAGAGACGCATTTTCGCCAAGAAATAAGCTCATAAGCGTGTTTTTTGGCCCGGCCTTCTGGTCCGGCATAGGTTCAGCTCGATTAGTGACAGAGACTACAAAAGATAAATTTTATCACATGAGTCAAAGGCCTTCAAAACAAAATCGCATCGCTCATTGCAAAAATTAAAAGTTAGTGTTTTTTTGGCGTTTAGTCGTGATTGTCGACAGTTTTAGCCTGATTGGAAACAAAAACTCAAAAAGAGTATTCTTGGGTCACGAGATATGACGACTTAAAACACAAAATCTTATTTTTGCATTGATTAAGGCCAAAAAGCATAAGGCCAAGCATTGTGATATCGCACGGTTTTAGCTCGATTTGTGACACCGACCCTTAAAAAACAATTCAAACCGGAAGAAACAAGTGTTTTTAGCAGAAAGTCGCATTTTCTTTTAAGGATGAGTTGAAAAGCGTATTTTTGGGCCTGGCTTGTGTGGCAAGTTCCAGCTTGATTTGTAACACCTAGTTTCAAAGATAAATCTTGTCACAAGAAATCAGTACCTAAATCACAAATTCGCATTTCCACATCGAAATAAGCAGAAATTAAAGGTTTAAGGCCTTGCCTGCTGATCCCACTTAGTATCAGAGCGATTGGTGACACTGACTTACAATGATTGTTGAGGTCAAAAGAAACCAGTGCCTCAACCACAAAGACGCATTTTTGCATAGAAAAAGGCTAAAGAGCCTGTTTTGGGGCCTGGCCTGTCGGTCTTACATAGTTTTAGCTCGATTGGTGACACTGAGTGTAAAAGACAATTCAATCAACAAGACACAAGTGCCTCACACACAAAGTTACTTTTTCCTTAAAAATTCAGCTGAAAAGCGTGTTTTTAGCCTTGGCCTGTTGATCCCGCATAGTTTCGGATGATTCGTAACACCTACTTACAAAGATGATTTTTTTGACAAGAAACCAGTGCCTAAAACACTTATTCGCATTTTCGCATCGAAATAAGCAGAAATTAAAGGTTTAAGGCCTTGCCTGCTGATCCCGCATAGTTTCAGCTCGATTAGTGACACTGACTCACAACGATAGTTTTGGTCATAAGAAACCAGTGCCTCAACCACAAAGACGCGTTTTTGTATAGAAAAAGGCTGAAAAGCCTGTTTTTGGGCCTGGCCTGTTGGTCTTGCATAGTTTCAGCTCGATTGGTGGCAGAGACTACAAAGGATTATCATTTATCACAAGAAGCCAGTGCCGTTAACACAAAGTCTCATTTCACAACGAAATAGGCAGAAATTAAGGCTTAAGTCCTTGCCTCTTGATCCCGCACAGTTTCAGCTTGATTGGCGACACCGACTTTCAAAGATTGTTTATGTCACAAGGTTCAAATACCTCAACACCAATGACGCATATTCGCCTACAAAAAAGCTGAAAAGCGTCTTTTCGACCTGACCTGTATGCCCACAAAGTTTTAGATCGCATAGTGACAAAGACTACAAAGGTAATCATTAATCACAAGACACAATTGCCTTCAACACAAAATCGCATTTTCACATTAATTAGTGCCAAAAGGCATAATTTACGCCCAAGCATTGTGAAATCGCAAGTTTTGCTCGATTTGTGACACTGACTTTCAAAAACAATTCAAACCACAAGACACAAGTGCCTCAAACACAAAGTCGCATTTTCCTTCAGAATTGAACTGAAAAGCGTGTTTTTAGGCCTGGCCTGTTGATCCCGCATAGTTTCGGCTTAAATAGTAACACCTCCTTACGAAGATAAATCTTGTGACAATAAACCAGTGCCTAAAACACAAATTCGCATTTTCACATCGAAATAAGCAGAAAATAAAGAACTAAGACCTCGCCTATTGATCCCGCATAGTTTCAGCTCGATTAGTGACACCGACTCTCAAAGATAATTTATGTCACAAGATTAAAGTGCTTCAACTACAATGACGCATTTTCGCCTACATAAAAGCTGAAAAGCGTCTTTTCGGCCTGACCTGTTGGTCCCGCATAGTTTTAGCTCGATTGGTAGCAGAAACTACAAATGATTATCATTTATCACAAGAAACCAGTGCCGTTAGCACATTTTCACATCGAAATAGGCAGAAATTTAAGGTTTAAGGCCTCGCCTATTGATCCCGCACAGTTTCAGCTTGATTGGCGACACCGACTTGCAAAGATAATTCATGTCACAAGGTTCGAGTGCCTCAACCACAATGACGCATTTTCGTCTTCAAGAAAGCTGCAAAGCGTCTTTTCGGCCTGACCTTTTTGTCCCGCAAAGTTTTAGATCGCATAGTGACAAAGACTACAAAGGTAATCATTAATCACAAGACACAATTGCCTTCAACACAAAATCGCATTTTCGCATTAATTGGTGCCAAAAGGCATAATTTACGCCCAAGAATTGTAAAATCGCACAGTTTTGGTTGGATTTGTGACACTGACTTTCAAAAGCAATTTAAACCACAAGACCCAAGTGCCTTAAACACAAAGTCGCATTTTCTTTTAGAAATGAGCTGAAAAGCGTGTTTTTGGGCCTGGCCTGTCGATTCCGCATAGTTTTAGCTTAATTTGTAACAACTTCATACGGAGATAAATCTTGTCACAAAAAACGAGTGCCTTTTTCACAAAGTCGCATTTTCGCTATGATATATGCCGAAATTCAAGAATAATGCCCTCGCCTATTAAACCCGCATTCTCGAATCACGCTGTGTCACGCTGTCACACAGTGTCACACTATCACGCTGTCACCCAGTGTTTCGCTGTCACGCACTCTCACAATGTCACGCATTGTCCGGCTGTCACATTGGGTTACGCTCTCACGCAGTGTTACGCTGTGTCGTGGTGTCACATCTGTCACGCTGTCGCGAAGTGTTACGCTGTCACGCAATGTCACGCTGTCACCCTGTGTCACACTGTTAAGCAGTGTCACGCAGTCACGCAGTGTCACGCTGCAACAAAAAGTCACGCTGTAACGCAATGTCACGATGTCACGCAATGTCACGATGTTACACATTGTCACGCTGTCATGCAGTGTCACGCAGTCACGAAGTTTCACGTAGTGTCAGTCAGTGTCACGGAGTGTCACGCAGTGTCACGGAGTGTCAGCACGTGTCACGCTGTCATGCAGTGTCAAACAGTCACGAAGTGTCACGCTGTCACGCAGTGTCACGCTGCAACAAAAAGTCACGCTGTCACGCAATGTCACGATGTCACGCAATGTCACGATGTTACACATTGTCACGCTGTCATGCAGTGTCACGCAGTCACGAAGTGTCAGCCAGTGTTACGCTGTCACGTAGTGTCACTCGGTGTCACGCTGTTACGCAGTGTCACGCTGTCACGCTGTCATGCAGTGTCACGCAGTCACAAAGTTCACGCAGTGCTACACTGTCGCGCAGTGTCACGCTGTCACGCACTGTCATGCTGTCATGCAGTGTCATGCAGTCACGAAGTGTCATAAAGTGTCATGCAGCCTACAAAGTGTCACGCAGTGTCACGCTGTCACGCAGTGTACTGCTGTCACGAAGTGTCAAGATGCAACACAGTGTCATGCAGTCATACAATGTCACGATGTCACACATTGTCACGCTGTTATGCAGTATTACGCAGTCACGAAGTTTCACGTAGTGTCACGCAGTGTCACGGAGTGTCACGCAGTGTCACGGAGTGTCACGCAGTGTCACGGAGTGTCACGCAGTGTCACGGAGTGTCACGCAGTGTCACGGAGTGTCACGCAGTGTCACGGAGTGTCACGCAGTGTCACGCTGTCATGCAGTGTCACGCTGTCACGCAGTGCCACGCAGTGTCAAGGTGTCTTACACAGTACGCTACAACGCAGTTTCACGCTGCAACACAGTGTCATGCTAAAACACAGTGTCGTGCTCTCGCACATTGTCACGCTGTCATGCAGTGTCGCGCAGTCATAAAGTGTCACGTAGTGTCACGCAGTGTCAGCCAGTTTCAGGAGGTGTCACGCCGTGTCACCCAGTGTCACGCAGTGTCACGTTGTCACGAAGTGTCAAGAATTGTCACGCTGCCACATTTGTCACGCTGTCACGCAAGTCACTCTGTCACGCAGTGTTAGGCTGTTAAGCAGTGTCTCGCAGTGTCACGCTGCAACGCAGAGTCACGCTGCAACACAGTGTCACGCTGCATTGCAGTGTCACGCTGCAATGCAGTGTTACGCTTCGACGCCGTGTCACGCTGCAATGCAATGTCACGCTGTCTCGCAATATTCTGATGTCACACAGTGTCACGCCGTCATGCAGTGACATGCAGTAACGAAGTGTCATGCATTGTCACGGTGTCACGCAGTGTCACTTCGCATCTCAGCAGTGTGACGTTGGCACTTAGTGTCACACTGTCATGCTGTCACGCAGTGTCACGCTGTAACTCATTTCCAGAATGTGACGCTGTCACGCAATGTCTCAGGCATGATAAGACGGACACGCGGTGTCACGCTGTTACGCAGTGTCACGCTGCAACACGGTTACATGCTGTCACGCAATGTCACGATGACACACATTGTCACGCTGTCATGCAGTGTCACGCAGTCAAGAAGTGTTACGCAGTGTCCGGCTGTCACGCAGTGTCACGCTGTCATGCAGTGTCACGCAGCCACGAAGTATCACGCTTTCACGCAGTGTCATACTGTTACGCCACAGTGTGACACAGTCCCGATGTCATTAACTGATCGCAAACACGAAGTGTCGCGAAGTGTCACGGAGTGTCACGCTTTCTCGTAGTGTCACGCAGTGTCACGCTGTCACGCAGTGTCACGCTGTCGTGCAGGGTCACGCTGCAACACAGTGACATGCTGTCACGCAATGTCACGATTTCACGCAATGTCACGATGTCATGCAGTGTCACGCAGTCACGAAGTGTCTTGTAGTGACACGCTGTCACGCTGTCACGCAGTGTCACGCTGCAACGCAGTTTCATGCTGTCACGCAATGTCACGATGACACACATTGTCACGCTCTTATGCAGTGTCACGCAGTCAAGAAGTAATACGCAGTGTCCAGCTGTCACGCAGTGTCACGCTGTCATACAGTGTCACGCAGCTTCGAAGTATCACGCTGTCACGCAGTGTCACACTGTTACGCCACAGTGTGACACTGTCCCAATGTCATTAACTGATCGCAAACACGAAGTGTCGCGAAGTGTCACGTAGTGTCACGCAGTGTCACGGAGTGTCACGCTGTCTCGTAGTGTCACGCAGTGTCACGCTGTCATGCAGTGTCACGCTGTCACGCAATGTCACGCTGTCACGCAGTGTCACGTTGTTATTCAGTGTCACGCTGCTATGCGGTGTCACACAGCCACGAAGTGTCAAGGTGTCATACAGTTTTACGCTGCAACGCAGTGTCATGCTGCAACACAGTGTCATGCTAAAACACAGTGTCATTCTGTCACGCAATGTCACGATATCAAACTGTGTCAGGCTGTCTTGGAGCGTTAAGCAATGTCTTACGCATGATCAAAACGTCACGCACTGTCTCGCTGTCATTCAATGTTCATCTGTCACGAAGAAACAGGCAGTCGCGAAGTGTCACACAGTGTTACGCTATCACGTGGTGTTATGCTGCCATGCAGTGTCACGCAGTCACGATGTGTCACGTAGTGTCACGCAGTGTCACGCTGTCAAGCAGTGGTACGCTGTCACGCGGTGTCACGCAGTGTCACGCTGTCACGCAGTGTAACGCTGTCATGCAGCGTCACGCTGGAACACAGTGTTATGCTGTCACGCAATGTCACGATGTCACGCAATGTCACGATGTCACGCAATGTCACGATGTCATGCAGTGTCACGCAGTCACGAAGTGTCATGTAGGTTCACGCAGTGTCACGCTGTCACGCAGTGTCACACCGTTACGCCACAGTGTCACACTGTCCCGATGTCATTAAGTGATCGCAAACACGAAGTGTCATGCAGTGTCACGCTGTCCCGCAGTGTCACGCTCTTACGTCACAGTGTCACACTGTCTCGATGTCATTAAGTGATCGCAGCTCCAAAGTGTCACGCAAAGTCGCGCAGTCACGAAGTGTCACGTAGTGTAACGCAGTGTCACGCTGTCTCGCAGTGAAACGCTGTCATGCAGTGTCACGCTGCAACACAGTGTCATGCTGTCACGCAATGTCACGATGTCACGCAATGTCACGATGTTACACATTGTCATGCTGTCATGCAGTGTCACGCAGTCACGAAGTGTCATGTAGTGACGAGCTGTCACGCACTGTCACGCTGTCATGCAGTGTCATGCAGTCACAAGTGTCACAAAGTGTCAGGCAGCCACAAAGTGTCACGCAGTGTCACGCTGTCATGCAGTGTCACGCAGTTACAAAATGACACGCAGTGTCACACAGTTACACGCAGTCGATGCGTCCTAGGAATAAGCGCCGAAGTCCCCAGCTGCCGAACCATAAGGTCCGATGTCTGCAGCCGCCGAACCAAAAGGTCTGATGTCCCCAGCTGCTGAACTAAAAGTCCCGATGTTTTTAACCCTATATTCCCCGCCTTTTTGCAATCGTTTCCTAAGCTTTTCCTGAATGAAACAGATGATAAGGCAGTGAAAATGTCAATCTTTCAAGTGTGCACAATCCGAAGGTATAGGGAGAAATATGCTCCTAAGTCTGGAGAAGCAAGGGAAACGATTTCAAAGTGGCGAAAAATATGGGGTTAAAAACATCGGACCTTTTAGTTCAGCAGCTGGAGACATCGGACCTTTTGGTTCGGCGGCTGCAGACATCGGACCTTATGGTTCGGCAGCTGGGGACTTCGGCGCTTATTCCTAGGACGCATCGCCAGTGTCACGCTTTTACGCAATGCCACTCTGTCACGCAGTGTCACGCAGTGTCCCGCAGTGTCAGGCAGTGTCACGCAGTTTCACGCTGTCACGCAGTGTCACGCTGTCACGCAGTGTACTGCTGTCACGCAATGTCACAATGCAACACAGTAACCTGCTGTCTCGCAATGTCACGATGTCACACATTGTCACGCTGTTATGCAGTGTCAGGCAGTCACGAAGTGTCACGTAGTGTCATGCAGTGTCACAAGGTGTCACGCAGTGTCACGCTGTCAAGCAGTGTCACGCTGTCATGCAGTGTCATGCTGTCATTCAGTGTCACGCTGTCACGCAGTGTCACACTGCAACTCAGTGTCACGCTGCAACACAGTGTCATGCTGTCACGCATTGTCGCAATGTCACGCAGTGTCACGCTGTCCAGCAGTGTCACGCTGCAACGCACTATCACGCTGTCACGCAATGTCGCGATGTCACACAACGTCACGATGTCATGGAGTGTCACGCTGTCATGCAGTGTAACGCAGTCACAATTTGTCACGCAGTGTCACGCTGTCATTTAGTGCCACGCTGTCACGCAGTGTCACACTGCAACACAGTGTCCTGCTGTCACGCAATGTCACGATGTCACACATTGTCACGCTGTTATGCAGTGTCAGGCAGGCACGGAGTGTCACGCTGTCACGCAGTGTCACACTGCAACACAGTGTCATGCTGTCACGCATTGTCACTATTTCACGCAGTGTCACGCTGTCCCGCAGTGTCACGCTGCTACGCACTGTCACGCTGCTACGCACTGTCACGCTGTCAGAAAGTGTCACGCTGTCATGCAGTGTCACGCAGGCACAAATTGTCACGCAGTGTCACTTAGTCACACGCAGTGTCACGGTGTCATTCAGTGCCACGCTGTCACGCAGTGTCACACTGAACTCAGTGTCAAGCTGCAACACAGTGTCATGCTGTCACGCAATGTCACAACGTCACGCATTGTCACGCTGTCGCGCAGTGTCACGCAGTGTTACGCTGTCCCGCGGTGTCACGCTGCAACGCACTGTCACGCTGTCACGCAATGTCGCGATGTCACACAGCGTCACGCTGTCATGAAGTGTCAAGCTGCCATGCAGTGTCACGCAGTGTGACGCTGTCACGCAGTGTCACGCTGTCACGCAGTTTCACGCTGTCATGCAGTGTCACGCAGTCACAAAATGACACGCAGTGTCACACAGTTACACGCAGTCGATGCGTCCTAGGAATAAGCGCCGAAGTCCCCAGCTGCCGAACCATAAGGTCCGATGTCCCCAGCCGCCGAACCAAAAGGTCCGATGTCCCCAGATGCCGAACTAAAAGGTCCGATGTTTTTAACCCTATATTTCCCGCCTCTTTGCAATCGGTCCTTTGCTTTTCCTGAATGAAACGGATGATAAGGCAGTGAAAATGACAATCTTTCAAGTGTGCACAATCCGAAGGTATAGGGAGAAATATGCTCCTAAGTCTGGAGAAGCAAGGGAAACGATTTCAAAGTGGCAAAAAATATGGGGTTAAAAACATCGGACCTTTTAGTTTGGCAGCTGGAGACATCAGAGCTTTTGGTTCGGCGGCTGCAGACATCGGACCTTATGGTTCGGCAGCTGGGGACTTCGGCGCTTATTCCTAGAACGCATCGCCAGTGTCACGCTTTTACGCAACGCCACGCAGTCACGCAGTGTCCCGCAGTGTCCCGCAGTGTCACGCAGTGTCACGCAGTGTCACGCAGTCACTCAGTGTCACGCAGTGTCGCGCAGTGTCACGCAGTGTCGCGCAGTGTCACGCAGTGTCGCGCAGTGTCACGCAGTGTCACGCAGTGTCACGCAGTGTCAAGCAGTTTCACGCTGTCACGCAGTGTCACGCTGTCACGCAGTGTACTGCTGTCACGCAATGTTACGATGCAACAGAGTGTCCTGCTGTCTCGCAATGTCACGAAGTCACACATTGTCACGCTGTAATGCAGTGTCAGGCAGTCACGAAGTGTCACGAAGTGTCATGCAGTGTCACAAGGTGTCACGCAGTGTCACAGAGTGTCACGCAGTGTCACGCTGTCATGAAGTGTCACGCTGTCATTCAGTGTCACGCTGTCACGCAGTGACACACTGCAACTCAGTGTCACGCTGCAACACAGTGTCATGCTGTCACGCATTGTCACAATGTCACGCAGTATCACGCTGTGCCGCAGTGTCACGCTGCAACGCACTATCACGCTGTCACGCAATGTCGCGATGTCACACAACGTCACGCTGTCAAAGAGTGTCACGCTGCAACGCAATGTCACGCTTCAACACAGTGTCATGCTGTCACCCAATGTCACGATGTCAGAAAGTGTCACGCTGAAAAGCAGTGTCACGCAGTCACAAATTGTCACGCAGTGTCACGCTGTCATTCAGTGCCACGCTGTCACGCAGTGTCACACTGCAACACAGTGTCCTGCTGTCACGCAATGACACGATGTCACACATTGTCACGCTGTTATGCAGTATCAGGCAGTCACGAAGTGTCACGTAGTGTCATGCAGTGTCACAGAGTGTCACGCAGTGTCACAGACTGTCACGCAGTGTCACGCTGTCACGCAGTGTCACGCTGTCATGCAGTGTCACGCTGTCATTCAGTGTCACGCTGTCACGCAGTGTCACACTGCAACTCAGTGTCACGCTGCAACACAGTGTCATGCTGTCACGCATTGTCACTATTTCACGCAGTGCCACTCTGTCCCGCAGTGTCACGCTGCCACGCAGTGTCACGCGGTTTGACGCTGTCACGCAGTGTCACGCAGTTTCACGCAGTGTCAAGCAGGTTCACGCTGTCACGCAGTGTCACGGTGTCACGCAGTGTACTGCTGTCACGCAATGTCACGATGCAACACAGTGTCCTGCTGTCTCGCAATGTCACGAAGTCACACATTGTCACGCTGTTATGCAGTGTCAGGCAGTCACGAAGTGTCACGAAGTGTCATGCAGTGTCACAAGGTGTCACGCAGTGTCACAGAGTGTCACGCAGTGTCACGCTGTCATGAAGTGTCACGCTGTCATTCAGTGTCACGCTGTCACGCAGTGACACACTGCAACTCAGTGTCACGCTGCAACACAGTGTCATGCTGTCACGCATTGTCACAATGTCACGCAGTATCACGCTGTGCCGCAGTGTCACGCTGCAACGCACTATCACGCTGTCACGCAATGTCGCGATGTCACACAACGTCACGCTGTCATAGAGTGTCACGCTGCAACGCAATGTCACGCTTCAACACAGTGTCATGCTGTCACCCAATGTCACGATGTCAGAAAGTGTCACGCTGTCATGCAGTGTCACGCAGTCACAAATTGTCACGCAGTGTCACGCTGTCATTCAGTGCCACGCTGTCACGCAGTGTCACACTGCAACACAGTGTCCTGCTGTCACGCAATGTCACGATGTCACACATTGTCACGCTGTTATGCAGTGTCAGGCAGTCACGAAGTGTCACGTAGTGTCATGCAGTGTCACAGAGTGTCACGCAGTGTCACAGACTGTCACGCAGTGTCACGCTGTCACGCAGTGTCACGCTGTCATGCAGTGTCACGCTGTCATTCAGTGTCACGCTGTCACGCAGTGTCACACTGCAACTCAGTGTCACGCTGCAACACAGTGTCATGCTGTCACGCATTGTCACTATTTCACGCATTGTCACTCTGTCCCGCAGTGTCACGCTGCCACGCAGTGTCACGCGGTTTGACGCTGTCACGCAGTGTCACGCAGTTTCACGCTGTCACGCATTGCCACGCAGTGTCACGCAGTGTCACGCAGTGTCACGCAGTGTCACGCAGTGTCACGCAGTGTCACGCAGTGTCACGGTGTCACGCCGTGTACTGCTGTCACGCAATGTCACGATGCAACACAGTGTCCTGCTGTCTCGCAATGTCACGATGTCACACATTGTCACGCTGTTCTGCAGTGGCAGGCAGTCACGAAGTGTCACGTAGTGTCATGCAGTGTCACAAGGTGTCACGCAGTGTCACGCTGTTATGCAATGTCAGGCAGTCACGAAGTGTCACGTAGTGTCATGCAGCAACGCACTATCAAGCTGTCACGCAATTTCGCGATGTCACACAACGTCACTCTGTCATGGAGTGTCACGCTGCAACGCAATGTCACGCTTCAACACAGTGTCATGCTTTCACCCAATGTCACGATGTCAGAAAGTGTCACGCTGTCATGCAGTGTAACGCAGTCACAAATTGTCACGCAGTGTCTTGCTGTCATTCAGTGCCACGCTGTCACGCAGTGTCACACTGCAACACAGTGTCCTGCTGTCAGGCAATGTCACGAAGTCACACATTGTCACGCTGTTATGCAGTTTCAGGCAGTCACGAAGTTTCACGTAGTATCATTCAGTGTCACAGAGTGTCAAGCAGTGTCACAGAGTGTCACGCAGTGTCATGCTGTCACGTAGTGTCACGCTGTCTTGCAGTGTCACGCTGTCATTCAGTGTCACGCTGTCACGCAGTGTCACACTGCAACTTAGTGTCACGCTGCAACGCAGTGTCATGCTGTCACGCATTGTCACTATTTCACGCAGTGTCATGCTGTCACGCATTGTCACTATTTCACGCAGTGTCATGCTGTCACGCATTGTCACTATTTCACGCAGTGTCACGCTGCCACGCACTGTCACGCTGTCACGCAATGTCGCGATGTCACACAACGCCACGTTTTTTTGGAGTGTCCGCTGCAATGCAGTGTCACGCTTTAACACAGTGTCATGCTGTCACCCAATGTCAAGATGTCAGAAAGTGTCACGCTGTCATGCAGTGTCACGCAGTCACAAATTGTCACGCTCTTACGTCACAGTGTCACACTGTCTCGATGTCATTAAGTGATCGCAGCTCCAAAGTGTCACGCAAAGTCACGCAGTCACGAAGTGTCACGTAGTGTAACGCAGTGTCACGCTGTCTCGCAGTGAAACGCTGTCATGCAGTGTCACGCTGCAACACAGTGTCATGCTGTCACGCAATGTCACGATGTCACGCAATGTCACGATGTTACACATTGTCATGCTGTCATGCAGTGTCACGCAGTCACGAAGTGTCATGTAGTGACGAGCTGTCACGCACTGTCACGCTGTCATGCAGTGTCATGCAGTCACAAGTGTCACAAAGTGTCAGGCAGCCACAAAGTGTCACGCAGTGTCACGCTGTCATGCAGTGTCACGCAGTCACAAAATGACACGCAGTGTCACACAGTTACACGGAGTCGATGCGTCCTAGGAATAAGCGCCGAAGTCCCCAGCTGCCGAACCATAAGGTCCGATGTCTGCAGCCGCCGAACCAAAAGGTCTGATGTCCCCAGCTGCCGAACTAAAAGTCCCGATGTTTTTAACCCTATATTTCCCGCCTTTTTGCAATCGTTTCCTAAGCTTTTCCTGAATGAAACAGATGATAAGGCAGTGAAAATGTCAATCTTTCAAGTGTGCACAATCCGAAGGTATAGGGAGAAATATGCTCCTAAGTCTGGAGAAGCAAGGGAAACGATTTCAAAGTGGCGAAAAATATGGGGTTAAAAACATCGGACCTTTCAGTTCAGCTGCTGGAGACATCGGACCTTTTGGTTCGGCGGCTGCAGACATCGGACCTTATGGTTCGGCAGCTGGGGACTTCGGCGCTTATTCCTAGGACGCATCGCCAGTGTCACGCTTTTACGCAATGCCACGCTGTCACGCAGTGTCACGCAGTGTCCCGCAGTGTCAGGCAGTGTCACGCAGTTTCACGCTGTCACGCAGTGTCACGCTGTCACGCAGTGTACTGCTGTCACGCAATGTCACAATGCAACACAGTAACCTGCTGTCTCGCAATGTCACGATGTCACACATTGTCACGCTGTTATGCAGTGTCAGGCAGTCACGAAGTGTCACGTAGTGTCATGCAGTGTCACAAGGTGTCACGCAGTGTCACGCTGTCAAGCAGTGTCACGCTGTCATGCAGTGTCATGCTGTCATTCAGTGTCACGCTGTCACGCAGTGTCACACTGCAACTCAGTGTCACGCTGCAACACAGTGTCATGCTGTCACGCATTGTCGCAATGTCACGCAGTGTCACGCTGTCCAGCAGTGTCACGCTGCAACGCACTATCACGCTGTCACGCAATGTCGCGATGTCACACAACGTCACGATGTCATGGAGTGTCACGCTGTCATGCAGTGTAACGCAGTCACAATTTGTCACGCAGTGTCACGCTGTCATTTAGTGCCACGCTGTCACGCAGTGTCACACTGCAACACAGTGTCCTGCTGTCACGCAATGTCACGATGTCACACATTGTCACGCTGTTATGCAGTGTCAGGCAGGCACGGAGTGTCACGCTGTCACGCAGTGTCACACTGCAACACAGTGTCATGCTGTCACGCATTGTCACTATTTCACGCAGTGTCACGCTGTCCCGCAGTGTCACGCTGCTACGCACTGTCACGCTGTCACCCAATGTCACGATGTCAGAAAGTGTCACGCTGTCATGCAGTGTCACGCAGTCACAAATTGTCACGCAGTGTCACTTAGTCACACGCAGTGTCACGGTGTCATTCAGTGCCACGCTGTCACGCAGTGTCACACTGCAACTCAGTGTCAAGCTGCAACACAGTGTCATGCTGTCACGCAATGTCACAACGTCACGCATTGTCACGCTGTCGCGCAGTGTCACGCAGTGTTACGCTGTCCCGCGGTGTCACGCTGCAACGCACTGTCACGCTGTCACGCAATGTCGCGATGTCACACAGCGTCACGCTGTCATGACGATACCTCCTAAGCATATGCGCTCATCTGCTTTCATTCCCCCTCAACGCCGCTTAACTGCAGCGCGCGCTGCTCAACTCCGCTCAACTGCTAGCGCGCCCGGTCAACTCCGCTCATCTGCTTTCATTCCCCCTCAACTCCGCTTATCTGCAGCACGCGCTGGTCAACTCCGCTCAACTGCGTCTAGCGCTCCTCAACACCGCTCAAGTGCGATACCGCTGTTTTTCAGGAGACGTGAATGAAGTTTTAATGCAAGCCACAATTCGTGTTCATCGAAGTTCGCCGCGGTGTGTGTCGTTTCGGATTCTTTGTTATCTTAACTTTCGATCCATGTGCATTATGTTATGATTTTGTGTCTGATTCAATAAGATAAAACCAAGTATTGAAGCAGTGACACTGGCGACGTTCATCCTCGCTGTAATGTAAGGTTCAAACCTTTATACCTGTCTTAATGGCAAGATTGTTCGAGGTAAGTATTTAATTTTTTGGTAGATAATTTAGTTCTGTGTCTTTTTTCACTGTTGCAGGTGTTTAACAATGATCTGCATAATTAGATGGAGGTTAAGAAACCTTCGTGTTGTATGGCTACTAAACAGTTTAATTATTTTGCTTCACTTCCCAAAAAAATACCATTATTTATCAACTAGGAGGTAAAAATATTAAGTACAGCTTTCGTCGCCTTTAACTTGTTTGTGGTACTGTTAGGATGGTGCGTCTTATCTCGACGTCCAAATGATTTTGTTTTCTCGCATTAGACTACGATTGTCAGAAATTAGCAAAGTGTGTTTATTTGTGGTTTTATTGTTGTGTAATAAATTATGATTTTGTTGATGGTTTGATAAATAATAACAAAAGAAATACATTCTACAAATGTAGTTTTAATGAAACCTAAGTACAAGATCAACTTACATATTCTTAAATAATATCTTTAAACATATTAAAGACCAGATTTGTTGTCAGACTAGAATCAAAATACTGATAATAAAGAAACAAATCACACATTAAGCTAACTTCAAAGTTATCCATTGACTGAATTATCAAAACACATAAAAATTTGTATCACCCACTGATAAGACAATAGACTTAATGTCACACTAGAATTTAAAAAATCTAAGAAATAAAAGAACAAAGAAATTCAAGCAAAAGATTAAAATATGTTAACAAAAATAAACAACTAATTTCCTAATCAAGATCAGTCGGTACATCCAGAGCTCTTCTTTAACCATCCAAGTTGCCGTCTTCCTCTTCACTGTTTTCTTGTTCACCCTGTTGTGGATCAGGTTCATTTCCTTGACGTAGATCATCAGGCTCATCCTCTGCAGTGTCGTAGTCAATATCTGAAACTACTTCTTCTTCGACAGATTCGACACCAGCAAGAACATCTCTCAAGAAACCTTGCTTCTGGATGGGAACATAGTTCTTGTCACACAGCCAGGTGAGATGTTTTATTGTAGTAGCAGATAGAGGGATTCTGGATTCATAAGCCTGGGGAGGCTCAAACGTTTTCAAATTAACAGGGTGGCCTTGCCTGTTAGGACTAAGTGTCACATATGATTCAGCATCAAAGTCATACTTCAGTCTGACCAGATTTCCTTCTTGCCCATTTACATGGAACTCCCTAACTTTCTTCCAAGTCACAGTTTTGCGGGTTAAATCTTTTTCCCAATTCTGCTTGTCAACCAGAGATGCAAATGAAAATATCTTGCCTTTGGTCAACTTGTGTACTCTATACATAGGCAACTCTTCTTTGGCAGATTCAATCCATTTCACCCAAGTATCGAAGTCGTATATATCCTCCTTATCAGTAACTTTTTCAATTCGTGCATGAATTGAATCTGCTTCCATTTGTGTATGCCCTGTTTCCAAGTACCTGTGGGTGATTTTGATGCCGTACTTCACTGCAGCATACAAGTACATGGCGAACAAGAACCTATTTTTGTTCTGACCGCCACAATTATCTGACCAGAACCTTATGTCAGAGTACCCTTTTTGAACAAGTGTCTTGATGTATAGCAGCAGAGCACTGGCTATTTCACTGGAACCTTTTTTTCCAATACCTTCATGCCACAGGAAATTGTCGCCAAGTCTTTCAGTCATGTTAAAAACCGTAAAATTGTAAACTTTCAGCTTGGTTTTATAATAAAATACCCCGTCTTCAGACTTAGGACAGGATAGCTGCTTTTGCAAGTCAAAAGAGCATGCAACTACTTTCTTCTCAGTTAGACTCTCTTCAATATCTTTTGTTTTAAGTGCCCTGGATTTTTGCTTGTTCTTGATATGAGCAGCCCATTCATCTTTTCGCTTTTCTCTTAGCTGGCGAGTATTGCCCTTATTCTTCATTATAGAACAGAAACCACACTGATCTTTTTTAGGTTTGTAAAATCCTATGTTAAAATTAGCATTCAGTATGTCCCTGTATTGGCGTGATGATGCAATACAATTGGTAGGAATATCTTTTTCCATAGCCCAGGTTTTGTAGAGACGGGCCATTTTTTCAATGCTGAGTCCTTTTTCAAGATATTCTCTTTTGGTCCTCTTCCTACAATAATGAGAGGGCACCCTCGGAAATAGATTGATGTGCTCTTTGACACTATTCACTTTCATATTATTCAATAAACCATCCTTGGGTGTTTTGTATCCACCTCTTTTGTCAGGTGATACCGTATTACCCTTTTCTGGGTTAAGATGTGTGTAAGCAGAAGTTATCCAGCTGTCACTTATGGCAAGAGTCCTCATAAACATCTGCTTACAAATAGGCACCTGCTCTCCATTAATTGTAAAATGGTACACTCTGCTCACACTACGTTTCAAGATTTGTCCAGCATGCCTTGGTTTTGTTGCTTTACTGGTTGAATTCAATCGAATAAATTCCCATTGTCTTTCATGTTTACCAAGCGCCCAAAATTTTTTGAAGACTTGATGCCGTTGTTCTTCTTTCAAGCGGTGTCTGCAGTCCATTTTGCAGGCACAGGGACCCCTCATTTGCACTTCAGGGAACTCTTTTCCTTTGGAGGATGTGTATGCTTGTCCTGAGTTTTTCAATGTCTTGCGTACGTTGGATTTCCACAAATGTTCATTTGTTATCCGTTTTCTTTAAGGACTACCAGAGGACCCTCCAGACCTACTCTTCCTTTTCCTGGACCCAGGTGGTGGCGTGACAAAAGAAATCTCAGCTGCGTTAGATTCACTATCATCAACTGTGGGTGAGTTAAAGTCAGATACATCAGCTTTCTCAGGACTGTCATGATGTTCTTCCCAGAGAACTGTAAAAATAAAAAAAGATAAATATTAATGGAGATCTTTTTTTTTAAACTTTTGAACTACTTAAAATCATGTGATATTATAAAACCAAAATGAAATTATTTGGGTAACTAAGAGACAGTAAAAATTTTGTCAAAGGTATAAAACTAAAATAATTATTGAAGAAAACAGAAAATATAAGGTTAGTGTAAGGGCTCTTTTGTAATTTCTGACCTTATCTTTCCAAATAAATTTTTCAATTGCCAATTAAGAAGACTGATGGTACGTAGTTTCATTAAAATGAAGTATAGGTCCAATTAACAAGCAATGAACTAATGTTTACCTCGATGTTCTATTCCATCTTCTAATGTTGAGGGAGGCAAAACAATCACTGGGAGTATGAAATCTGCAACATCACCTGTTGGGAGAATAAAGTAAAACATTATGTGAAAGAAAATGTTTATTTATTTAATTACTAGTTAGCCAGAACTGTACTCACCTTCCTTAGCAATAAACTCATCAGTCTCATGAAGCAGATTAAATGAAGAAGAAACATCACTATCTGCAACCAAAATTTCAGATTATAATAAATCAGCTGTTAAAAGACATGCATCACAAGAAAACAAGCAAAGGTCCACACTGCAGCCACTAACCCATACCTAATTCTTTATCTGTATCCTTTGAGAACAGCACTCGCCTTGCAGTGTTCAAACTGTGCTCAAAATTGATGATTTTAGAATTTCCCTTTGTAATATTTGGCTCTGAAACAAACAATTCAAATGCATCAACATAAAAAACACACCCTATAAATAATTTGTCAAGAAAGAAATTGGACAGAAATAAAACCTTTATCAGCACATAGAGAAGTTGCAATTTCTTTTGCCGGGGAGTCTACAGCCTCAGCACTCACAGGTGGGAGCGGTGCAGCATCTTGTCGTGTTGGGATGGTTGCGCTTGCAGCCTCAACAATTACAGGTAGAGGCTGTGCAACTATTTCTCCTGTCGGGATGCTTGCACTTGTAATATTTGGCTCTGAAACAAACAATTCAAATGCATCAACATAAAAAACACACCCTATAAATAATTTGTCAAGAAAGAAATTGGACAGAAATAAAACCTGTATCAGCACATAGAGAAGTTGCAATTTCTTTTGCCGGGGAGTCTACAGCCTCAGCACTCACAGGTGGGAGCGGTGCAGCATCTTGTCGTGTTGGGATGGTTGCGCTTGCAGCCTCAACAATTACAGGTAGAGGCTGTGCAACTATTTCTCCTGTCGGGATGCTTGCACTTGTAATATTTGGCTCTGAAACAAACAATTCAAATGCATCAACATAAAAAACACACCCTATAAATAATTTGTCAAGAAAGAAATTGGACAGAAATAAAACCTTTATCAGCACATAGAGAAGTTGCAATTTCTTTTGCCGGGGAGTCTACAGCCTCAGCACTCACAGGTGGGAGCGGTGCAGCATCTTGTCGTGTTGGGATGGTTGCGCTTGCAGCCTCAACAATTACAGGTAGAGGCTGTGCAACTATTTCTCCTGTCGGGATGCTTGCACTTGTAATATTTGGCTCTGAAACAAACAATTCAAATGCATCAACATAAAAAACACACCCTATAAATAATTTGTCAAGAAAGAAATTGGACAGAAATAAAACCTTTATCAGCACACAGAGGTGTCGCAATTTCTTTTGCCGGGGAGTCTACAGCCTCAGCACTCACAGGTGGGAGCGGTGCAGCATCTTGTCGTGTTGGGATGGTTGCGCTTGCAGCCTCAACAATTACAGGTAGAGGCTGTGCAACTATTTCTCCTGTCGGGATGCTTGCACTTGTAATATTTGGCTCTGAAACAAACAATTCAAATGCATCAACATAAAAAACACACCCTATAAATAATTTGTCAAGAAAGAAATTGGACAGAAATAAAACCTTTATCAGCACACAGAGGTGTCACGCTTTTACGCAATGCCACGCTGTCACGCAGTGTCACGCAGTGTCCCGCAGTGTCAGGCAGTGTCACGCAGTTTCACGCTGTCACGCAGTGTCACGCTGTCACGCAGTGTACTGCTGTCACGCAATGTCACAATGCAACACAGTAACCTGCTGTCTCGCAATGTCACGATGTCACACATTGTCACGCTGTTATGCAGTGTCATGCAGTCACAAAATGACACGCAGTGTCACACAGTCACTCGCAGTGTCACGCTTTCACGCAGTTCCACGCTGTCACGCAGTGTCACGCAGTGTCACGCAGTGTCACGCTGTCACGCAGTGTCACGCAGTTTCAAGCAGTGTCACGCTGTCACGCAGTGTCACGCTGTCACGCAGTGTCACGATGCAACACATTGTCACGCTGTTATGCAGTTTGACGGTGACGGAGACTTCAAAAGATTATTCTTTATCACAAGAAACCAGTGCCTTATACCCAAACTCACATTTTCGCATAGAAATAGACAGAAATTAAAGAAATAATTCTTCGCTTATTGATCCCGCACAGTTTCAGCTCGATTGGTAACACTGGCTTGCATGTTAAAAAAAACATATATCTCAACTGCAAAGACGCACATTCGCCTAGAAATTAGCTTAGAAGCGTGTTTTTGGGCCCGGCCTTCTGGTTCCGCATAGTTTTAGCTCGATAAGTGACAGAGACTACAAAAGATAATTTTGAATACAAGACTTTAAAGCAAAATTGCATTTCGCATTGGAAAAAAGCAGAAGTTAGTGTTTCTAGGCCTTTAGTCGTGATTGTCGACAGTTTTAGCTCGATTGGAAACAGTAACTCTAAAAGAGTATTCTTGGGTCACGAGATATGACGATCCGAACCACAAAATCTTATTTTCGCATTGATTTATGCCAAAGAGCAAAATTTTAGGCCAAGCATTGTGATATCGCACAGTTTTAGCTCGATTTGTGACACCGACCCTAAAACACTATTCAAAGTGCTTCAAGCAGAAAGTTGCATTTTCTTTTAAAGATAAGCTAAAAAGCGTTTTTTTGGGCCTGCCCTGTTAATCCCGTATAGTTTCAAATTGATTTGTAACACCTATTATCAAAGATAAATCTTGAAACAAAAACCTGTTCCTACAACACAAAGTCGCATTTTCACATCAAAATAAGCAGAAATTCAAGGTTTAAGGCCTCGCTGTTGATCCCGCATAGTTGCAGCCCAATTGGTGACACCGACTTACAAAGATAATTCATGTCAAAAGAAACAAGTTGCTTCACAACAAAGACAAATTTGTCTATACAAATAGGCGAAAAAACGTGTTTTTGGGCCTTGTCTGTTGGTTTTGCATAGTTTAATCTTAATTGGTGGCAGACACTACCAAAGATTTTCCTTTATTACAAGAAACCAGTGCCTTAAACGCAAAGTCGCATGGTTGCATCGAAATAGACAGAAATAAAAGGATAAGGGCCTCACTTTTAAATCCCGCACAGTTTCAGCTCGGTTGGAAAAACTGGCTTGCAAAGATAACTCATGTTAAACGAAACAAATGCCTCAACCACAAAGACGAATTTTTGCATACAAAAAAGCCAAAAAGCGTGTTTTTTGAACTTGCCTGTTGGTCTTGCATTGTTGCAGCTCGATTGGTTACAGAGACTACAAAAGATTATTCTATCACAAGAAACCAGTGCCTTAAACGCAAAGTCGCATTTTCGCATAGAAATAAGCTAAAAAGCGTGTTTCTGGGCCTTGCCTGTTAGTCCCGCATAGTTTAAGCTGTATTGGCGACAGACGCTACAAAAGAATGTTCTTTATCACAAGAAACCAGTGCCTCATACACAAACCCGCATTTTCACATCGAAATAGACAGAAATAAAGAATTAAGGCCTCGCTTAATAAGCCCGCACAGTTTCAGCTCGATTGGTGACACTTGCTTGCATGTCAAAAGAAACAAGAGCCTCAACCACAGAGACGCATTTTCGCCAAGAAATAAGCTCATAAGCGTGTTTTTTGGCCCGGCCTTCTGGTCCGGCATAGGTTCAGCTCGATTAGTGACAGAGACTACAAAAGATAAATTTTATCACATGAGTCAAAGGCCTTCAAAACAAAATCGCATCGCTCATTGCAAAAATTAAAAGTTAGTGTTTTTTTGGCGTTTAGTCGTGATTGTCGACAGTTTTAGCCTGATTGGAAACAAAAACTCAAAAAGAGTATTCTTGGGTCACGAGATATGACGACTTAAAACACAAAATCTTATTTTTGCATTGATTAAGGCCAAAAAGCATAAGGCCAAGCATTGTGATATCGCACGGTTTTAGCTCGATTTGTGACACCGACCCTTAAAAAACAATTCAAACCGGAAGAAACAAGTGTTTTTAGCAGAAAGTCGCATTTTCTTTTAAGGATGAGTTGAAAAGCGTATTTTTGGGCCTGGCTTGTGTGGCAAGTTCCAGCTTGATTTGTAACACCTAGTTTCAAAGATAAATCTTGTCACAAGAAATCAGTACCTAAATCACAAATTCGCATTTCCACATCGAAATAAGCAGAAATTAAAGGTTTAAGGCCTTGCCTGCTGATCCCACTTAGTATCAGAGCGATTGGTGACACTGACTTACAATGATTGTTGAGGTCAAAAGAAACCAGTGCCTCAACCACAAAGACGCATTTTTGCATAGAAAAAGGCTTAAGAGCCTGTTTTGGGGCCTGGCCTGTCGGTCTTACATAGTTTTAGCTCGATTGGTGACACTGAATGTAAAAGACAATTCAATCAACAAGACACAAGTGCCTCACACACAAAGTTACTTTTTCCTTAAAAATTCAGCTGAAAAGCGTGTTTTTAGCCTTGGCCTGTTGATCCCGCATAGTTTCGGATGATTCGTAACACCTACTTACAAAGATGATTTTTTTGACAAGAAACCAGTGCCTAAAACACTTATTCGCATTTTCGCATCGAAATAAGCAGAAATTAAAGGTTTAAGGCCTTGCCTGCTGATCCCGCATAGTTTCAGCTCGATTAGTGACACTGACTCACAACGATAGTTTTGGTCATAAGAAACCAGTGCCTCAACCACAAAGACGCGTTTTTGTATAGAAAAAGGCTGAAAAGCCTGTTTTTGGGCCTGGCCTGTTGGTCTTGCATAGTTTCAGCTCGATTGGTGGCAGAGACTACAAAGGATTATCATTTATCACAAGAAGCCAGTGCCGTTAACACAAAGTCTCATTTCACAACGAAATAGGCAGAAATTAAGGCTTAAGTCCTTGCCTCTTGATCCCGCACAGTTTCAGCTTGATTGGCGACACCGACTTTCAAAGATTGTTTATGTCACAAGGTTCAAATACCTCAACACCAATGACGCATATTCGCCTACAAAAAAGCTGAAAAGCGTCTTTTCGACCTGACCTGTATGCCCACAAAGTTTTAGATCGCATAGTGACAAAGACTACAAAGGTAATCATTAATCACAAGACACAATTGCCTTCAACACAAAATCGCATTTTCACATTAATTAGTGCCAAAAGGCATAATTTACGCCCAAGCATTGTGAAATCGCAAGTTTTGCTCGATTTGTGACACTGACTTTCAAAAACAATTCAAACCACAAGACACAAGTGCCTCAAACACAAAGTCGCATTTTCCTTCAGAATTGAACTGAAAAGCGTGTTTTTAGGCCTGGCCTGTTGATCCCGCATAGTTTCGGCTTAAATAGTAACACCTCCTTACGAAGATAAATCTTGTGACAATAAACCAGTGCCTAAAACACAAATTCGCATTTTCACATCGAAATAAGCAGAAAATAAAGAACTAAGACCTCGCCTATTGATCCCGCATAGTTTCAGCTCGATTAGTGACACCGACTCTCAAAGATAATTTATGTCACAAGATTAAAGTGCTTCAACTACAATGACGCATTTTCGCCTACATAAAAGCTGAAAAGCGTCTTTTCGGCCTGACCTGTTGGTCCCGCATAGTTTTAGCTCGATTGGTAGCAGAAACTACAAATGATTATCATTTATCACAAGAAACCAGTGCCGTTAACACATTTTCACATCGAAATAGGCAGAAATTTAAGGTTTAAGGCCTCGCCTATTGATCCCGCACAGTTTCAGCTTGATTGGCGACACCGACTTGCAAAGATAATTCATGTCACAAGGTTCGAGTGCCTCAACCACAATGACGCATTTTCGTCTTCAAGAAAGCTGCAAAGCGTCTTTTCGGCCTGACCTTTTTGTCCCGCAAAGTTTTAGATCGCATAGTGACAAAGACTACAAAGGTAATCATTAATCACAAGACACAATTGCCTTCAACACAAAATCGCATTTTCGCATTAATTAGTGCCAAAAGGCATAATTTACGCCCAAGAATTGTAAAATCGCACAGTTTTGGTTGGATTTGTGACACTGACTTTCAAAAACAATTTAAACCACAAGACCCAAGTGCCTTAAACACAAAGTCGCATTTTCTTTTAGAAATGAGCTGAAAAGCGTGTTTTTGGGCCTGGCCTGTCGATTCCGCATAGTTTTAGCTTAATTTGTAACAACTTCATACGGAGATAAATCTTGTCACAAAAAACGAGTGCCTTTTTCACAAAGTCGCATTTTCGCTATGATATATGCCGAAATTCAAGAATAATGCCCTCGCCTATTAAACCCGCATTCTCGAATCACGCTGTGTCACGCTGTCACACAGTGTCACACTATCACGCTGTCACCCAGTGTTTCGCTGTCACGCACTCTCACAATGTCACGCATTGTCCGGCTGTCACATTGGGTTACGCTCTCACGCAGTGTTACGCTGTGTCGTGGTGTCACATCTGTCACGCTGTCGCGAAGTGTTACGCTGTCACGCAATGTCACGCTGTCACCCTGTGTCACGCTGTTAAGCAGTGTCACGCAGTCACGCAGTGTCACGCTGCAACAAAAAGTCACGCTGTAACGCAATGTCACGATGTCACGCAATGTCACGATGTTACACATTGTCACGCTGTCATGCAGTGTCACGCAGTCACGAAGTTTCACGTAGTGTCAGTCAGTGTCACGGAGTGTCACGCAGTGTCACGGAGTGTCAGCACGTGTCACGCTGTCATGCAGTGTCAAACAGTCACGAAGTGTCACGCTGTCACGCAGTGTCACGCTGCAACAAAAAGTCACGCTGTCACGCAATGTCACGATGTCACGCAATGTCACGATGTTACACATTGTCACGCTGTCATGCAGTGTCACGCAGTCACGAAGTGTCAGCCAGTGTTACGCTGTCACGTAGTGTCACTCGGTGTCACGCTGTTACGCAGTGTCACGCTGTCACGCTGTCATGCAGTGTCACGCAGTCACAAAGTTCACGCAGTGCTACACTGTCGCGCAGTGTCACGCTGTCACGCACTGTCATGCTGTCATGCAGTGTCATGCAGTCACGAAGTGTCATAAAGTGTCATGCAGCCTACAAAGTGTCACGCAGTGTCACGCTGTCACGCAGTGTATTGCTGTCACGAAGTGTCACGATGCAACACAGTGTCATGCAGTCATACAATGTCACGATGTCACACATTGTCACGCTGTTATGCATTATTACGCAGTCACGAAGTTTCACGTAGTGTCACGCAGTGTCACGGAGTGTCACGCAGTGTCACGGAGTGTCACGCAGTGTCACGGAGTGTCACGCAGTGTCACGGAGTGTCACGCAGTGTCACGGAGTGTCACGCAGTGTCACGCTGTCATGCAGTGTCACGCTGTCACGCAGTGCCACGCAGTGTCAAGGTGTCTTACACAGTACGCTACAACGCAGTTTCACGCTGCAACACAGTGTCATGCTAAAACACAGTGTCGTGCTCTCGCACATTGTCACGCTGTCATGCAGTGTCGCGCAGTCATAAAGTGTCACGTAGTGTCACGCAGTGTCACGCAGTTTCAGGAGGTGTCACGCCGTGTCACCCAGTGTCACGCAGTGTCACGTTGTCACGAAGTGTCAAGAATTGTCACGCTGCCACATTTGTCACGCTGTCACGCAAGTCACTCTGTCACGCAGTGTTAGGCTGTTAAGCAGTGTCTCGCAGTGTCACGCTGCAACGCAGAGTCACGCTGCAACACAGTGTCACGCTGCATTGCAGTGTCACGCTGCAATGCAGTGTTACGCTTCGACGCCGTGTCACGCTGCAATGCAATGTCACGCTGTCTCGCAATATTCTGATGTCACACAGTGTCACGCCGTCATGCAGTGACATGCAGTAACGAAGTGTCATGCATTGTCACGGTGTCACGCAGTGTCACTTCGCATCTCAGCAGTGTGACGTTGGCACTTAGTGTCACACTGTCACGCTGTCACGCAGTGTCACGCTGTAACTCATTTCCAGAATGTGACGCTGTCACGCAATGTCTCAGGCATGATAAGACGGACACGCGGTGTCACGCTGTTACGCAGTGTCACGCTGCAACACGGTGTCATGCTGTCACGCAATGTCACGATGACACACATTGTCACGCTGTCATGCAGTGTCACGCAGTCAAGAAGTGTTACGCAGTGTCCGGCTGTCACGCAGTGTCACGCTGTCATGCAGTGTCACGCAGCCACGAAGTATCACGCTTTCACGCAGTGTCATACTGTTACGCCACAGTGTGACACTGTCCCGATGTCATTAACTGATCGCAAACACGAAGTGTCGCGAAGTGTCACGGAGTGTCACGCTTTCTCGTAGTGTCACGCAGTGTCACGCTGTCACGCAGTGTCACGCTGTCGTGCATTGTCACGCTGCAACACAGTGACATGCTGTAACGCAATGTCACGATGTCACGCAATGTCACGATGTCATGCAGTGTCACGCAGTCACGAAGTGACTTGTAGTGACACGCTGTCACGCTGTCACGCAGTGTCACGCTGCAACACAGTTTCATGCTGTCACGCAATGTCACGATGACACACATTGTCACGCTGTCATGCAGTGTCACGCAGTCAAGAAGTGTTACGCTGTGTCCGGCTGTCACGCAGTGTCACGCTGTCATACAGTGTCACGCAGCCACGATGTACCACGCTGTCACGCAGTGTCACACTGTTACGCCACAGTGTGACACTGTCCCGATGTCATTAACTGATCGCAAACATGAAGTGTCGCGAAGTGTCACGTAGTGTCACGCAGTGTCACGGAGTGTCACGCTGTCTCGTAGTGTCACGCAGTGTCACGCTGTCACGCAGTGTCACGCTGTTACGTAGTGTCACGTTGTTATTCAGTGTCACGCTGCCATGCGGTGTCACACAGCCACGAAGTGTCAAGGTGTCATACAGTTTTACGCTGCAACGCAGTGTCACGCTGCAACACAGTGTCGTGCTGAAACACAGTGTCATGCTGTCACGCAATGTCACGATATCACACTGTGTCACGCTGTCTTGAAGCGTTAAGCAATGTCTTACGCATGATCAAAACGTCACGCATTGTCTCGCTGTCATTCAATGTTCATCTGTCACGAAGAAACACGCAGTCGCGAAGTGTCACACAGTGTTACGCTATCACGTAGTGTCATGCTGCCATGCAGTGTCACGCAGTCACGAAGGGTCACGTAGTGTCACGCAGTGTCACGCTGTCAAGCAGTGGTACGCTGTCACGCGGTGTCACGCAGTGTCACGCTGTCACGCAGTGTCACGCTGTCATGCAGCGTCGCGCTGGAACACAGTGTCATGCTGTCACGCAATGTCATGCTGTCACGCAATGTCACGATGTCACGCAATGTCACGATGTCATGCAGTGTCACGCAGTCACGAAGTTACATGTAGGTTCACGCAGTGTCACGCTGTCACGCAGTGTCACAACCGTTACGCCACAGTGTCACACTGTCCCGATGTCATATAAGTGATCGCAAACACGAAGTGTCATGCAGTGTCACGCTGTCCCGCAGTGTCACGCTCTTACGTCACAGTGTCACACTGTCTCGATGTCATTAAGTGATCGCAGCTCCAAAGTGTCCACGCAAAGTCGCGCAGTCACGAAGTGTCACGTAGTGTAACGCAGTGTCCACGCTGTCCTCGCAGTGAAACGCTGTCATGCAGTGTCACGCTGCAACACAGTGTCATGCTGTCACGCAATGTCACGATGTCACGCAATGTCACGATGTTACACATTGTCATGCTGTCATGCAGTGTCACGCAGTCACGAAGTGTCATGTAGTGACGAGCTGTCACGCACTGTCACGCTGTCATGCAGTGTCATGCAGTCACAAGTGTCACAAAGTGTCAGGCAGCCACAAAGTGTCACGCAGTGTCACGCTGTCATGCAGTGTCACGCAGTTACAAAATGACACGCAGTGTCACACAGTTACACGCAGTCGATGCGTCCTAGGAATAAGCGCCGAAAGTCCCCAGCTGCCGAACCATAAGGTCCGATGTCTGCAGCCGCCGAACCAAAAGGTCTGATGTCCCCAGCTGCCGAACTAAAAGTCCCGATGTTTTTAACCCTATATTCCCCGCCTTTTTGCAATCGTTTCCTAAGCTTTTTCCTGAATGAAACAGATGATAAGGCAGTGAAAAATGTCAATCTTTTTCAAGTGTGCACAATCCGAAGGTATAGGGAGAAATATGCTCCTAAGTCTGGAGAAGCAAGGGAAACGATTTCAAAGTGGCAAAAAATATGGGGTTAAAAACATCGGACCTTTTAGTTCGGCAGCTGGAGACATCGGACCTTTTGGTTCGGCGGCTGCAGGCATCGGACCTTATGGTTCGGCAGCTTGGGACTTCGGCGCTTATTCCTAGGAAGCATCGCCAGTGTCACGCTTTTACGCAATTGCCCACTCTGTCACGCAGTGTCAACGCAGTGTCCCCGCAGTGTCAGGCAGTGTTCACGCAGTTTCACGCTGTCACGCAGTGTCACGCTGTCCACGCAGTGTACTGCTGTCACGCAATGTCACAATGCAACACAGTAACCTGCTGTCTCGCAATGTTCACGATGTCACACATTGTTCACGCTGTTATGCAGTGTCAGGCAGTCACGAAGTGTCACGTAGTGTCATGCAGTGTCCACAAGGTGGTCCACGCAGTGTCACGCTGTCAAGCAGTGTCACGCTGTCATGCAGTGTCATGCTGTCATTCAGTGTCACGCTGTCACGCAGTGTCACACTGCAACTCAGTGTCACGCTGCAACACAGTGTCATGCTGGTCACGCATTGTCGCAATGTCACGCAGTGTCACGCTGTCCAGCAGTGTCACGCTGCAACGCACTATCACGCTGTCACGCAATGTCGCGATGTCACACAAACGTCACGATGTCATGGAGTGTCCACGCTGTCATGCAGTGTAACGCAGTCACAATTTGTCACGCAGTGTCACGCTGTTATTCAGTGCCACGCTGTCACGCAGTGTCACACTGCAACACAGTGTCCTGCTGTCACGCAATGTCACGATGTCACACATTGTCACGCTGTTATGCAGTGTCAGGCAGTCACAAAGTGTCACGCTGTCACGCAGTGTCACACTGCAACTCAGTGTGACGCTGCAACACAGTGTCATGCTGTCACGCATTGTCACTATTTCACGCAGTGTCACGCTGCTGCGCACTGTCACGCTGTCACCCAATGTCACGATGTCAGAAAGTGTCACGCTGTCATGCAGTGTCACGCAGGCACAAATTGTCACGCAGTGTCACTTAGTCACACGCAGTGTCCACCGGTGTCATTCAGTGCCACGCTGTCACGCAGTGTCACACTGAAACTCAGTGTCCAAGCTGCAACACAGTGTCATGCTGTCACGCAATGTCACAACGTCACGCATTGTCACGCTGTCGGCGCAGTGTCACGCAGTGTCACGCTGTCACGCAGTGTCACGCTGCAACGCAGTGTCACGCTGTCACGCAATGTCGCGATGTCACACAGTGTCACGCTGTCATGGAGTGTCACGCTGTCATGCAGTGTCACGCAGTGTGACGCTGTCACGCAGTGTCACGCCGTCACGCAGTTTCACGCTGTCATTGGCAGTGTCACGCAGTCACAAAATGACACGCAGTGTCACACAGTTACACGCAGTCGATGCGTCCCTAGGAATAAGCCGCCGAAGTCCCCAGCTGCCGAACCATAAGGTCCGATGTCCCCAGCCGCCGAACCAAAAGGTCCCGATGTCCCCAGATGCCGAACTAAAAGGTCCGATGTTTTTAACCCTATATTTCCCGCCTCTTTGCAATCGGTCCTTTGCTTTTCCTGAATGAAACGGATGATAAGGCAGTGAAAATGGACAATCTTTCAAGTGTGCACAATCCGAAGGTATAGGGAGAAATATGCTCCTAAGTCTGGAGAAGCAAGGGAAACGATTTCAAAGTGGCAAAAAAATATGGGGTTAAAAACATCGGACCTTTTAGTTCGGGCAGCTGGAGACATCAGAGCTTTTTGTTCGGCGGCTGCAGACATCGGACCTTATGGTTCGGCAGCTGGGGACTTCGGCGCTTATTCCTAGAACGCATTCGCCAGTGTCACGCTTTTACGCAACGCCACGCAGTCACGCAGTGTCCCGCAGTTGTCCCGCAGTGTCACGCAGTGTCACGCAAGTGTCACGCAGTCACTCAGTGTCACGCAGTGTCGCGCAGTGTCCACGCAGTGTCGCGCAGTGTCACGCAGTGTCGCGCAGTGTCACGCAGTGTCACGCAGTGTCACGCAGTGTCACGCAGTGTCACGCAGTGTCAAGCAGTTTTCACGCTGTCACGCAGTGTCACGCTGTCACGCAGTGTACTGCTGTCACGCAATGTTACGATGCAACAGAGTGGTCCTGCTGTCTCGCAATGTCACGAAGTCACACATTGTCACGCTGTAATGCAGTGTCAGGCAAGTCACGAAGTGTCACGAAGTGTCATGCAGTGTTCACAAGGTGTAACGCAGTGTCACAGAGTGCCACGCAGTGTCCACGCTGTCATGAAGTGTCACGCTGGTCATTCAGTGTCACGCTGTCACGGCAGTGACACACTGCAACTCAGTGTCACGCTGCAACACAGTGTCATGCTGTCACGCATTGTCACAATGTCCACGCAGTATCACGCTGTGCCGCAGTGTCACGCTGCAACGCACTATCACGCTGTCACGCAATGTCGCGAATGTCACACAACGTCACGCTGTCAAAGAGTGTCCACGCTGCAAACGCAATGTCACGCTTCAACACAGTGTCATGCTGTCACCCAATGTCACGATGTCAGAAAAGTGTCACGCTGAAAAGCAGTGTCCACGGCAGTCACAAATTGTCACGCAGTGTCACGCTGTCATTCAGGCCACGCTGTCACGCAGTGTCACACTGCACCACAGTTTCCTGCTGTCACGCAATGACACGATGTCCACACATTGTCACGCTGTTATGCAGTATCAGGCAGTCACGAAGTGTCACGTAGTGTCATGAAGTGTCCCAAGGTGTCACGCAGTGTCACACGCAGTGTCACGCTGTCACGCAGTGTCACGCTGAGATGCAGTGTCACGCTGTTATTCAGTGGCACGCTGTCACGCAGTGTCACACTGCAACTCAGTGTCACGCTGCAACACAGTGTCATGCTGTCACGCATTGTCACTATTTCACGCAATGTCACGCTGTCCCGCAGTTTCACGCTGCCACGCAGTGTCACGCGGTTTGACGCTGTCACGCAGTGTCACGCAGTTTCAACGCAGTGTCAAGCAGGTTCACGCTGTCACGCAGTGTCCACGGTGTCACGCAGTGTACTGCTGTCACGCAATGTTACGATGCAACAGAGTGTCTTGCTGTCTCGCAATGTCACGATATCACACATTGTCACGCTGTTATGCAGTGTCAGGCAGTCACGAAGTGTCACGAAGTGTCATGCAGTATCACAAGGTGTCACGCAGTGTCACAGAGTGTCACGCAGTGTCACGCTGTCATGAAGTGTCACGCTGTCATTCAGTGTCACGCTGTCACGCAGTGACACACTGCAACTCAGTGTCACGCTGCAACACAGTGTCATGCTGTCACGCATTGTCACAATGTCACGCAGTATCACGCTGTGCCGCAGTGTCACGCTGCAACGCACTATCACGCTGTCACGCAATGTCGCGATGTCACACAACGTCACGCTGTCATAGAGTGTCACGCTGCAACGCAATGTCACGCTTCAACACAGTGTCATGCTGTCACCCAATGTCACGATGTCAGAAAGTGTCACGCTGTCATGCAGTGTCACGCAGTCACAAATTGTCACGCAGTGTCACGCTGTCATTCAGTGCCACGCTGTCACGCAGTGTCACACTGCAACACAGTGTCCTGCTGTCACGCAATGTCACGATGTCACACATTGTCACGCTGTTATGCAGTGTCAGGCAGTCACGAAGTGTCACGTAGTGTCATGCAGTGTCACAGAGTGTCACGCAGTGTCACAGACTGTCACGCAGTGTCACGCTGTCACGCAGTGTCACGCTGTCATGCAGTGTCACGCTGTCATTCAGTGTCACGCTGTCACGCAGTGTCACACTGCAACTCAGTGTCACGCTGCAACACAGTGTCATGCTGTCACGCATTGTCACTATTTCACGCATTGTCACTCTGTCCCGCAGTGTCACGCTGCCACGCAGTGTCACGCGGTTTGACGCTGTCACGCAGTGTCACGCAGTTTCACGCTGTCACGCATTGCCACGCAGTGTCACGCAGTGTCACGCAGTGTCACGCAGTGTCACGCAGTGTCACGCAGTGTCACGCAGTGTCACGGTGTCACGCCGTGTACTGCTGTCACGCAATGTCACGATGCAACACAGTGTCCTGCTGTCTCGCAATGTCACGATGTCACACATTGTCACGCTGTTCTGCAGTGGCAGGCAGTCACGAAGTGTCACGTAGTGTCATGCAGTGTCACAAGGTGTCACGCAGTGTCACGCTGTTATGCAATGTCAGGCAGTCACGAAGTGTCACGTAGTGTCATGCAGCAACGCACTATCAAGCTGTCACGCAATTTCGCGATGTCCACACAACGTCACTCTGTCATGGAGTGTCACGCTGCAACGCAATGTCACGCTTCAACACAGTGTCATGCTTTCACCCAATGTCACGATGTCAGAAAGTGTCACGCTGTCATGCAGTGTAACGCAGTCACAAATTGTCACGCAGTGTCTTGCTGTCATTCAGTGCCACGCTGTCACGCAGTGTCACACTGCAACACAGTGTCCTGCTGTCAGGCAATGTCACGAAGTCACACATTGTCACGCTGTTATGCAGTTTCAGGCAGTCACGAAGTTTCACGTAGTATCATTCAGTGTCACAGAGTGTCAAGCAGTGTCACAGAGTGTCACGCAGTGTCATGCTGTCACGTAGTGTCACGCTGTCTTGCAGTGTCACGCTGTCATTCAGTGTCACGCTGTCACGCAGTGTCACACTGCAACTTAGTGTCACGCTGCAACGCAGTGTCATGCTGTCACGCATTGTCACTATTTCACGCAGTGTCATGCTGTCACGCATTGTCACTATTTCACGCAGTGTCATGCTGTCACGCATTGTCACTATTTCACGCAGTGTCACGCTGCCACGCACTGTCACGCTGTCACGCAATGTCGCGATGTCACACAACGCCACGTTTTTTTGGAGTGTCCGCTGCAATGCAGTGTCACGCTTTAACACAGTGTCATGCTGTCACCCAATGTCAAGATGTCAGAAAGTGTCACGCTGTCATGCAGTGTCACGCAGTCACAAATTGTCACGCTCTTACGTCACAGTGTCACACTGTCTCGATGTCATTAAGTGATCGCAGCTCCAAAGTGTCACGCAAAGTCACGCAGTCACGAAGTGTCACGTAGTGTAACGCAGTGTCACGCTGTCTCGCAGTGAAACGCTGTCATGCAGTGTCACGCTGCAACACAGTGTCATGCTGTCACGCAATGTCACGATGTCACGCAATGTCACGATGTTACACATTGTCATGCTGTCATGCAGTGTCACGCAGTCACGAAGTGTTCATGTAGTGACGAGCTGTCACGCACTGTCACGCTGTCATGCAGTGTCATGCAGTCACAAGTGTCACAAAGTGTCAGGCAGCCACAAAGTGTCACGCAGTGTCACGCTGTCATGCAGTGTCACGCAGTCACAAAATGACACGCAGTGTCACACAGTTACACGGAGTCGATGCGTCCTAGGAATAAGCGCCGAAGTCCCCAGCTGCCGAACCATAAGGTCCGATGTCTGCAGCCGCCGAACCAAAAGGTCTGATGTCCCCAGCTGCCGAACTAAAAGTCCCGATGTTTTTAACCCTATATTTCCCGCCTTTTTGCAATCGTTTCCTAAGCTTTTCCTGAATGAAACAGATGATAAGGCAGTGAAAATGTCAATCTTTCAAGTGTGCACAATCCGAAGGTATAGGGAGAAATATGCTCCTAAGTCTGGAGAAGCAAGGGAAACGATTTCAAAGTGGCGAAAAATATGGGGTTAAAAACATCGGACCTTTCAGTTCAGCTGCTGGAGACATCGGACCTTTTGGTTCGGCGGCTGCAGACATCGGACCTTATGGTTCGGCAGCTGGGGACTTCGGCGCTTATTCCTAGGACGCATCGCCAGTGTCACGCTTTTACGCAATGCCACGCTGTCACGCAGTGTCACGCAGTGTCCCGCAGTGTCAGGCAGTGTCACGCAGTTTCACGCTGTCACGCAGTGTCACGCTGTCACGCAGTGTACTGCTGTCACGCAATGTCACAATGCAACACAGTAACCTGCTGTCTCGCAATGTCACGATGTCACACATTGTCACGCTGTTATGCAGTGTCAGGCAGTCACGAAGTGTCACGTAGTGTCATGCAGTGTCACAAGGTGTCACGCAGTGTCACGCTGTCAAGCAGTGTCACGCTGTCATGCAGTGTCATGCTGTCATTCAGTGTCACGCTGTCACGCAGTGTCACACTGCAACTCAGTGTCACGCTGCAACACAGTGTCATGCTGTCACGCATTGTCGCAATGTCACGCAGTGTCACGCTGTCCAGCAGTGTCACGCTGCAACGCACTATCACGCTGTCACGCAATGTCGCGATGTCACACAACGTCACGATGTCATGGAGTGTCACGCTGTCATGCAGTGTAACGCAGTCACAATTTGTCACGCAGTGTCACGCTGTCATTTAGTGCCACGCTGTCACGCAGTGTCACACTGCAACACAGTGTCCTGCTGTCACGCAATGTCACGATGTCACACATTGTCACGCTGTTATGCAGTGTCAGGCAGGCACGGAGTGTCACGCTGTCACGCAGTGTCACACTGCAACACAGTGTCATGCTGTCACGCATTGTCACTATTTCACGCAGTGTCACGCTGTCCCGCAGTGTCACGCTGCTACGCACTGTCACGCTGTCACCCAATGTCACGATGTCAGAAAGTGTCACGCTGTCATGCAGTGTCACGCAGTCACAAATTGTCACGCAGTGTCACTTAGTCACACGCAGTGTCACGGTGTCATTCAGTGCCACGCTGTCACGCAGTGTCACACTGCAACTCAGTGTCAAGCTGCAACACAGTGTCATGCTGTCACGCAATGTCACAACGTCACGCATTGTCACGCTGTCGCGCAGTGTCACGCAGTGTTACGCTGTCCCGCGGTGTCACGCTGCAACGCACTGTCACGCTGTCACGCAATGTCGCGATGTCACACAGCGTCACGCTGTCATGACGATACCTCCTAAGCATATGCGCTCATCTGCTTTCATTCCCCCTCAACGCCGCTTAACTGCAGCGCGCGCTGCTCAACTCCGCTCAACTGCTAGCGCGCCCGGTCAACTCCGCTCATCTGCTTTCATTCCCCCTCAACTCCGCTTATCTGCAGCACGCGCTGGTCAACTCCGCTCAACTGCGTCTAGCGCTCCTCAACACCGCTCAAGTGCGATACCGCTGTTTTTCAGGAGACGTGAATGAAGTTTTAATGCAAGCCACAATTCGTGTTCATCGAAGTTCGCCGCGGTGTGTGTCGTTTCGGATTCTTTGTTATCTTAACTTTCGATCCATGTGCATTATGTTATGATTTTGTGTCTGATTCAATAAGATAAAACCAAGTATTGAAGCAGTGACACTGGCGACGTTCATCCTCGCTGTAATGTAAGGTTCAAACCTTTATACCTGTCTTAATGGCAAGATTGTTCGAGGTAAGTATTTAATTTTTTGGTAGATAATTTAGTTCTGTGTCTTTTTTCACTGTTGCAGGTGTTTAACAATGATCTGCATAATTAGATGGAGGTTAAGAAACCTTCGTGTTGTATGGCTACTAAACAGTTTAATTATTTTGCTTCACTTCCCAAAAAAATACCATTATTTATCAACTAGGAGGTAAAAATATTAAGTACAGCTTTCGTCGCCTTTAACTTGTTTGTGGTACTGTTAGGATGGTGCGTCTTATCTCGACGTCCAAATGATTTTGTTTTCTCGCATTAGACTACGATTGTCAGAAATTAGCAAAGTGTGTTTATTTGTGGTTTTATTGTTGTGTAATAAATTATGATTTTGTTGATGGTTTGATAAATAATAACAAAAGAAATACATTCTACAAATGTAGTTTTAATGAAACCTAAGTACAAGATCAACTTACATATTCTTAAATAATATCTTTAAACATATTAAAGACCAGATTTGTTGTCAGACTAGAATCAAAATACTGATAATAAAGAAACAAATCACACATTAAGCTAACTTCAAAGTTATCCATTGACTGAATTATCAAAACACATAAAAATTTGTATCACCCACTGATAAGACAATAGACTTAATGTCACACTAGAATTTAAAAAATCTAAGAAATAAAAGAACAAAGAAATTCAAGCAAAAGATTAAAATATGTTAACAAAAATAAACAACTAATTTCCTAATCAAGATCAGTCGGTACATCCAGAGCTCTTCTTTAACCATCCAAGTTGCCGTCTTCCTCTTCACTGTTTTCTTGTTCACCCTGTTGTGGATCAGGTTCATTTCCTTGACGTAGATCATCAGGCTCATCCTCTGCAGTGTCGTAGTCAATATCTGAAACTACTTCTTCTTCGACAGATTCGACACCAGCAAGAACATCTCTCAAGAAACCTTGCTTCTGGATGGGAACATAGTTCTTGTCACACAGCCAGGTGAGATGTTTTATTGTAGTAGCAGATAGAGGGATTCTGGATTCATAAGCCTGGGGAGGCTCAAACGTTTTCAAATTAACAGGGTGGCCTTGCCTGTTAGGACTAAGTGTCACATATGATTCAGCATCAAAGTCATACTTCAGTCTGACCAGATTTCCTTCTTGCCCATTTACATGGAACTCCCTAACTTTCTTCCAAGTCACAGTTTTGCGGGTTAAATCTTTTTCCCAATTCTGCTTGTCAACCAGAGATGCAAATGAAAATATCTTGCCTTTGGTCAACTTGTGTACTCTATACATAGGCAACTCTTCTTTGGCAGATTCAATCCATTTCACCCAAGTATCGAAGTCGTATATATCCTCCTTATCAGTAACTTTTTCAATTCGTGCATGAATTGAATCTGCTTCCATTTGTGTATGCCCTGTTTCCAAGTACCTGTGGGTGATTTTGATGCCGTACTTCACTGCAGCATACAAGTACATGGCGAACAAGAACCTATTTTTGTTCTGACCGCCACAATTATCTGACCAGAACCTTATGTCAGAGTACCCTTTTTGAACAAGTGTCTTGATGTATAGCAGCAGAGCACTGGCTATTTCACTGGAACCTTTTTTTCCAATACCTTCATGCCACAGGAAATTGTCGCCAAGTCTTTCAGTCATGTTAAAAACCGTAAAATTGTAAACTTTCAGCTTGGTTTTATAATAAAATACCCCGTCTTCAGACTTAGGACAGGATAGCTGCTTTTGCAAGTCAAAAGAGCATGCAACTACTTTCTTCTCAGTTAGACTCTCTTCAATATCTTTTGTTTTAAGTGCCCTGGATTTTTGCTTGTTCTTGATATGAGCAGCCCATTCATCTTTTCGCTTTTCTCTTAGCTGGCGAGTATTGCCCTTATTCTTCATTATAGAACAGAAACCACACTGATCTTTTTTAGGTTTGTAAAATCCTATGTTAAAATTAGCATTCAGTATGTCCCTGTATTGGCGTGATGATGCAATACAATTGGTAGGAATATCTTTTTCCATAGCCCAGGTTTTGTAGAGACGGGCCATTTTTTCAATGCTGAGTCCTTTTTCAAGATATTCTCTTTTGGTCCTCTTCCTACAATAATGAGAGGGCACCCTCGGAAATAGATTGATGTGCTCTTTGACACTATTCACTTTCATATTATTCAATAAACCATCCTTGGGTGTTTTGTATCCACCTCTTTTGTCAGGTGATACCGTATTACCCTTTTCTGGGTTAAGATGTGTGTAAGCAGAAGTTATCCAGCTGTCACTTATGGCAAGAGTCCTCATAAACATCTGCTTACAAATAGGCACCTGCTCTCCATTAATTGTAAAATGGTACACTCTGCTCACACTACGTTTCAAGATTTGTCCAGCATGCCTTGGTTTTGTTGCTTTACTGGTTGAATTCAATCGAATAAATTCCCATTGTCTTTCATGTTTACCAAGCGCCCAAAATTTTTTGAAGACTTGATGCCGTTGTTCTTCTTTCAAGCGGTGTCTGCAGTCCATTTTGCAGGCACAGGGACCCCTCATTTGCACTTCAGGGAACTCTTTTCCTTTGGAGGATGTGTATGCTTGTCCTGAGTTTTTCAATGTCTTGCGTACGTTGGATTTCCACAAATGTTCATTTGTTATCCGTTTTCTTTAAGGACTACCAGAGGACCCTCCAGACCTACTCTTCCTTTTCCTGGACCCAGGTGGTGGCGTGACAAAAGAAATCTCAGCTGCGTTAGATTCACTATCATCAACTGTGGGTGAGTTAAAGTCAGATACATCAGCTTTCTCAGGACTGTCATGATGTTCTTCCCAGAGAACTGTAAAAATAAAAAAAGATAAATATTAATGGAGATCTTTTTTTTTAAACTTTTGAACTACTTAAAATCATGTGATATTATAAAACCAAAATGAAATTATTTGGGTAACTAAGAGACAGTAAAAATTTTGTCAAAGGTATAAAACTAAAATAATTATTGAAGAAAACAGAAAATATAAGGTTAGTGTAAGGGCTCTTTTGTAATTTCTGACCTTATCTTTCCAAATAAATTTTTCAATTGCCAATTAAGAAGACTGATGGTACGTAGTTTCATTAAAATGAAGTATAGGTCCAATTAACAAGCAATGAACTAATGTTTACCTCGATGTTCTATTCCATCTTCTAATGTTGAGGGAGGCAAAACAATCACTGGGAGTATGAAATCTGCAACATCACCTGTTGGGAGAATAAAGTAAAACATTATGTGAAAGAAAATGTTTATTTATTTAATTACTAGTTAGCCAGAACTGTACTCACCTTCCTTAGCAATAAACTCATCAGTCTCATGAAGCAGATTAAATGAAGAAGAAACATCACTATCTGCAACCAAAATTTCAGATTATAATAAATCAGCTGTTAAAAGACATGCATCACAAGAAAACAAGCAAAGGTCCACACTGCAGCCACTAACCCATACCTAATTCTTTATCTGTATCCTTTGAGAACAGCACTCGCCTTGCAGTGTTCAAACTGTGCTCAAAATTGATGATTTTAGAATTTCCCTTTGTAATATTTGGCTCTGAAACAAACAATTCAAATGCATCAACATAAAAAACACACCCTATAAATAATTTGTCAAGAAAGAAATTGGACAGAAATAAAACCTTTATCAGCACATAGAGAAGTTGCAATTTCTTTTGCCGGGGAGTCTACAGCCTCAGCACTCACAGGTGGGAGCGGTGCAGCATCTTGTCGTGTTGGGATGGTTGCGCTTGCAGCCTCAACAATTACAGGTAGAGGCTGTGCAACTATTTCTCCTGTCGGGATGCTTGCACTTGTAATATTTGGCTCTGAAACAAACAATTCAAATGCATCAACATAAAAAACACACCCTATAAATAATTTGTCAAGAAAGAAATTGGACAGAAATAAAACCTGTATCAGCACATAGAGAAGTTGCAATTTCTTTTGCCGGGGAGTCTACAGCCTCAGCACTCACAGGTGGGAGCGGTGCAGCATCTTGTCGTGTTGGGATGGTTGCGCTTGCAGCCTCAACAATTACAGGTAGAGGCTGTGCAACTATTTCTCCTGTCGGGATGCTTGCACTTGTAATATTTGGCTCTGAAACAAACAATTCAAATGCATCAACATAAAAAACACACCCTATAAATAATTTGTCAAGAAAGAAATTGGACAGAAATAAAACCTTTATCAGCACATAGAGAAGTTGCAATTTCTTTTGCCGGGGAGTCTACAGCCTCAGCACTCACAGGTGGGAGCGGTGCAGCATCTTGTCGTGTTGGGATGGTTGCGCTTGCAGCCTCAACAATTACAGGTAGAGGCTGTGCAACTATTTCTCCTGTCGGGATGCTTGCACTTGTAATATTTGGCTCTGAAACAAACAATTCAAATGCATCAACATAAAAAACACACCCTATAAATAATTTGTCAAGAAAGAAATTGGACAGAAATAAAACCTTTATCAGCACACAGAGGTGTCGCAATTTCTTTTGCCGGGGAGTCTACAGCCTCAGCACTCACAGGTGGGAGCGGTGCAGCATCTTGTCGTGTTGGGATGGTTGCGCTTGCAGCCTCAACAATTACAGGTAGAGGCTGTGCAACTATTTCTCCTGTCGGGATGCTTGCACTTGTAATATTTGGCTCTGAAACAAACAATTCAAATGCATCAACATAAAAAACACACCCTATAAATAATTTGTCAAGAAAGAAATTGGACAGAAATAAAACCTTTATCAGCACACAGAGGTGTCACGCTTTTACGCAATGCCACGCTGTCACGCAGTGTCACGCAGTGTCCCGCAGTGTCAGGCAGTGTCACGCAGTTTCACGCTGTCACGCAGTGTCACGCTGTCACGCAGTGTACTGCTGTCACGCAATGTCACAATGCAACACAGTAACCTGCTGTCTCGCAATGTCACGATGTCACACATTGTCACGCTGTTATGCAGTGTCATGCAGTCACAAAATGACACGCAGTGTCACACAGTCACTCGCAGTGTCACGCTTTCACGCAGTTCCACGCTGTCACGCAGTGTCACGCAGTGTCACGCAGTGTCACGCTGTCACGCAGTGTCACGCAGTTTCAAGCAGTGTCACGCTGTCACGCAGTGTCACGCTGTCACGCAGTGTCACGATGCAACACATTGTCACGCTGTTATGCAGTTTGACGGTGACGGAGACTTCAAAAGATTATTCTTTATCACAAGAAACCAGTGCCTTATACCCAAACTCACATTTTCGCATAGAAATAGACAGAAATTAAAGAAATAATTCTTCGCTTATTGATCCCGCACAGTTTCAGCTCGATTGGTAACACTGGCTTGCATGTTAAAAAAAACATATATCTCAACTGCAAAGACGCACATTCGCCTAGAAATTAGCTTAGAAGCGTGTTTTTGGGCCCGGCCTTCTGGTTCCGCATAGTTTTAGCTCGATAAGTGACAGAGACTACAAAAGATAATTTTGAATACAAGACTTTAAAGCAAAATTGCATTTCGCATTGGAAAAAAGCAGAAGTTAGTGTTTCTAGGCCTTTAGTCGTGATTGTCGACAGTTTTAGCTCGATTGGAAACAGTAACTCTAAAAGAGTATTCTTGGGTCACGAGATATGACGATCCGAACCACAAAATCTTATTTTCGCATTGATTTATGCCAAAGAGCAAAATTTTAGGCCAAGCATTGTGATATCGCACAGTTTTAGCTCGATTTGTGACACCGACCCTAAAACACTATTCAAAGTGCTTCAAGCAGAAAGTTGCATTTTCTTTTAAAGATAAGCTAAAAAGCGTTTTTTTGGGCCTGCCCTGTTAATCCCGTATAGTTTCAAATTGATTTGTAACACCTATTATCAAAGATAAATCTTGAAACAAAAACCTGTTCCTACAACACAAAGTCGCATTTTCACATCAAAATAAGCAGAAATTCAAGGTTTAAGGCCTCGCTGTTGATCCCGCATAGTTGCAGCCCAATTGGTGACACCGACTTACAAAGATAATTCATGTCAAAAGAAACAAGTTGCTTCACAACAAAGACAAATTTGTCTATACAAATAGGCGAAAAAACGTGTTTTTGGGCCTTGTCTGTTGGTTTTGCATAGTTTAATCTTAATTGGTGGCAGACACTACCAAAGATTTTCCTTTATTACAAGAAACCAGTGCCTTAAACGCAAAGTCGCATGGTTGCATCGAAATAGACAGAAATAAAAGGATAAGGGCCTCACTTTTAAATCCCGCACAGTTTCAGCTCGGTTGGAAAAACTGGCTTGCAAAGATAACTCATGTTAAACGAAACAAATGCCTCAACCACAAAGACGAATTTTTGCATACAAAAAAGCCAAAAAGCGTGTTTTTTGAACTTGCCTGTTGGTCTTGCATTGTTGCAGCTCGATTGGTTACAGAGACTACAAAAGATTATTCTATCACAAGAAACCAGTGCCTTAAACGCAAAGTCGCATTTTCGCATAGAAATAAGCTAAAAAGCGTGTTTCTGGGCCTTGCCTGTTAGTCCCGCATAGTTTAAGCTGTATTGGCGACAGACGCTACAAAAGAATGTTCTTTATCACAAGAAACCAGTGCCTCATACACAAACCCGCATTTTCACATCGAAATAGACAGAAATAAAGAATTAAGGCCTCGCTTAATAAGCCCGCACAGTTTCAGCTCGATTGGTGACACTTGCTTGCATGTCAAAAGAAACAAGAGCCTCAACCACAGAGACGCATTTTCGCCAAGAAATAAGCTCATAAGCGTGTTTTTTGGCCCGGCCTTCTGGTCCGGCATAGGTTCAGCTCGATTAGTGACAGAGACTACAAAAGATAAATTTTATCACATGAGTCAAAGGCCTTCAAAACAAAATCGCATCGCTCATTGCAAAAATTAAAAGTTAGTGTTTTTTTTGGCGTTTAGTCGTGATTGTCGACAGTTTTAGCCTGATTGGAAACAAAAACTCAAAAAGAGTATTCTTGGGTCACGAGATATGACGACTTAAAACACAAAATCTTATTTTTGCATTGATTAAGGCCAAAAAGCATAAGGCCAAGCATTGTGATATCGCACGGTTTTAGCTCGATTTGTGACACCGACCCTTAAAAAACAATTCAAACCGGAAGAAGAAACAAGTGTTTTTAGCAGAAAGTCGCATTTTCTTTTAAGGATGAGTTGAAAAGCGTATTTTTGGGCCTGGCTTGTGTGGCAAGTTCCAGCTTGATTTGTAACACCTAGTTTCAAAGATAAATCTTGTCACAAGAAATCAGTACCTAAATCACAAATTCGCATTTCCACATCGAAATAAGCAGAAATTAAAGGTTTAAGGCCTTGCCTGCTGATCCCACTTAGTATCAGAGCGATTGGTGACACTGACTTACAATGATTGTTGAGGTCAAAAGAAACCAGTGCCTCAACCACAAAGACGCATTTTTGCATAGAAAAAGGCTTAAGAGCCTGTTTTGGGGCCTGGCCTGTCGGTCTTACATAGTTTTAGCTCGATTGGTGACACTGAATGTAAAAGACAATTCAATCAACAAGACACAAGTGCCTCACACACAAAGTTACTTTTTCCTTAAAAATTCAGCTGAAAAGCGTGTTTTTAGCCTTGGCCTGTTGATCCCGCATAGTTTCGGATGATTCGTAACACCTACTTACAAAGATGATTTTTTTGACAAGAAACCAGTGCCTAAAACACTTATTCGCATTTTCGCATCGAAATAAGCAGAAATTAAAGGTTTAAGGCCTTGCCTGCTGATCCCGCATAGTTTCAGCTCGATTAGTGACACTGACTCACAACGATAGTTTTGGTCATAAGAAACCAGTGCCTCAACCACAAAGACGCGTTTTTGTATAGAAAAAGGCTGAAAAGCCTGTTTTTGGGCCTGGCCTGTTGGTCTTGCATAGTTTCAGCTCGATTGGTGGCAGAGACTACAAAGGATTATCATTTATCACAAGAAGCCAGTGCCGTTAACACAAAGTCTCATTTCACAACGAAATAGGCAGAAATTAAGGCTTAAGTCCTTGCCTCTTGATCCCGCACAGTTTCAGCTTGATTGGCGACACCGACTTTCAAAGATTGTTTATGTCACAAGGTTCAAATACCTCAACACCAATGACGCATATTCGCCTACAAAAAAGCTGAAAAGCGTCTTTTCGACCTGACCTGTATGCCCACAAAGTTTTAGATCGCATAGTGACAAAGACTACAAAGGTAATCATTAATCACAAGACACAATTGCCTTCAACACAAAATCGCATTTTCACATTAATTAGTGCCAAAAGGCATAATTTACGCCCAAGCATTGTGAAATCGCAAGTTTTGCTCGATTTGTGACACTGACTTTCAAAAACAATTCAAACCACAAGACACAAGTGCCTCAAACACAAAGTCGCATTTTCCTTCAGAATTGAACTGAAAAGCGTGTTTTTAGGCCTGGCCTGTTGATCCCGCATAGTTTCGGCTTAAATAGTAACACCTCCTTACGAAGATAAATCTTGTGACAATAAACCAGTGCCTAAAACACAAATTCGCATTTTCACATCGAAATAAGCAGAAAATAAAGAACTAAGACCTCGCCTATTGATCCCGCATAGTTTCAGCTCGATTAGTGACACCGACTCTCAAAGATAATTTATGTCACAAGATTAAAGTGCTTCAACTACAATGACGCATTTTCGCCTACATAAAAGCTGAAAAGCGTCTTTTCGGCCTGACCTGTTGGTCCCGCATAGTTTTAGCTCGATTGGTAGCAGAAACTACAAATGATTATCATTTATCACAAGAAACCAGTGCCGTTAACACATTTTCACATCGAAATAGGCAGAAATTTAAGGTTTAAGGCCTCGCCTATTGATCCCGCACAGTTTCAGCTTGATTGGCGACACCGACTTGCAAAGATAATTCATGTCACAAGGTTCGAGTGCCTCAACCACAATGACGCATTTTCGTCTTCAAGAAAGCTGCAAAGCGTCTTTTCGGCCTGACCTTTTTGTCCCGCAAAGTTTTAGATCGCATAGTGACAAAGACTACAAAGGTAATCATTAATCACAAGACACAATTGCCTTCAACACAAAATCGCATTTTCGCATTAATTAGTGCCAAAAGGCATAATTTACGCCCAAGAATTGTAAAATCGCACAGTTTTGGTTGGATTTGTGACACTGACTTTCAAAAACAATTTAAACCACAAGACCCAAGTGCCTTAAACACAAAGTCGCATTTTCTTTTAGAAATGAGCTGAAAAGCGTGTTTTTGGGCCTGGCCTGTCGATTCCGCATAGTTTTAGCTTAATTTGTAACAACTTCATACGGAGATAAATCTTGTCACAAAAAACGAGTGCCTTTTTCACAAAGTCGCATTTTCGCTATGATATATGCCGAAATTCAAGAATAATGCCCTCGCCTATTAAACCCGCATTCTCGAATCACGCTGTGTCACGCTGTCACACAGTGTCACACTATCACGCTGTCACCCAGTGTTTCGCTGTCACGCACTCTCACAATGTCACGCATTGTCCGGCTGTCACATTGGGTTACGCTCTCACGCAGTGTTACGCTGTGTCGTGGTGTCACATCTGTCACGCTGTCGCGAAGTGTTACGCTGTCACGCAATGTCACGCTGTCACCCTGTGTCACGCTGTTAAGCAGTGTCACGCAGTCACGCAGTGTCACGCTGCAACAAAAAGTCACGCTGTAACGCAATGTCACGATGTCACGCAATGTCACGATGTTACACATTGTCACGCTGTCATGCAGTGTCACGCAGTCACGAAGTTTCACGTAGTGTCAGTCAGTGTCACGGAGTGTCACGCAGTGTCACGGAGTGTCAGCACGTGTCACGCTGTCATGCAGTGTCAAACAGTCACGAAGTGTCACGCTGTCACGCAGTGTCACGCTGCAACAAAAAGTCACGCTGTCACGCAATGTCACGATGTCACGCAATGTCACGATGTTACACATTGTCACGCTGTCATGCAGTGTCACGCAGTCACGAAGTGTCAGCCAGTGTTACGCTGTCACGTAGTGTCACTCGGTGTCACGCTGTTACGCAGTGTCACGCTGTCACGCTGTCATGCAGTGTCACGCAGTCACAAAGTTCACGCAGTGCTACACTGTCGCGCAGTGTCACGCTGTCACGCACTGTCATGCTGTCATGCAGTGTCATGCAGTCACGAAGTGTCATAAAGTGTCATGCAGCCTACAAAGTGTCACGCAGTGTCACGCTGTCACGCAGTGTATTGCTGTCACGAAGTGTCACGATGCAACACAGTGTCATGCAGTCATACAATGTCACGATGTCACACATTGTCACGCTGTTATGCATTATTACGCAGTCACGAAGTTTCACGTAGTGTCACGCAGTGTCACGGAGTGTCACGCAGTGTCACGGAGTGTCACGCAGTGTCACGGAGTGTCACGCAGTGTCACGGAGTGTCACGCAGTGTCACGGAGTGTCACGCAGTGTCACGCTGTCATGCAGTGTCACGCTGTCACGCAGTGCCACGCAGTGTCAAGGTGTCTTACACAGTACGCTACAACGCAGTTTCACGCTGCAACACAGTGTCATGCTAAAACACAGTGTCGTGCTCTCGCACATTGTCACGCTGTCATGCAGTGTCGCGCAGTCATAAAGTGTCACGTAGTGTCACGCAGTGTCACGCAGTTTCAGGAGGTGTCACGCCGTGTCACCCAGTGTCACGCAGTGTCACGTTGTCACGAAGTGTCAAGAATTGTCACGCTGCCACATTTGTCACGCTGTCACGCAAGTCACTCTGTCACGCAGTGTTAGGCTGTTAAGCAGTGTCTCGCAGTGTCACGCTGCAACGCAGAGTCACGCTGCAACACAGTGTCACGCTGCATTGCAGTGTCACGCTGCAATGCAGTGTTACGCTTCGACGCCGTGTCACGCTGCAATGCAATGTCACGCTGTCTCGCAATATTCTGATGTCACACAGTGTCACGCCGTCATGCAGTGACATGCAGTAACGAAGTGTCATGCATTGTCACGGTGTCACGCAGTGTCACTTCGCATCTCAGCAGTGTGACGTTGGCACTTAGTGTCACACTGTCACGCTGTCACGCAGTGTCACGCTGTAACTCATTTCCAGAATGTGACGCTGTCACGCAATGTCTCAGGCATGATAAGACGGACACGCGGTGTCACGCTGTTACGCAGTGTCACGCTGCAACACGGTGTCATGCTGTCACGCAATGTCACGATGACACACATTGTCACGCTGTCATGCAGTGTCACGCAGTCAAGAAGTGTTACGCAGTGTCCGGCTGTCACGCAGTGTCACGCTGTCATGCAGTGTCACGCAGCCACGAAGTATCACGCTTTCACGCAGTGTCATACTGTTACGCCACAGTGTGACACTGTCCCGATGTCATTAACTGATCGCAAACACGAAGTGTCGCGAAGTGTCACGGAGTGTCACGCTTTCTCGTAGTGTCACGCAGTGTCACGCTGTCACGCAGTGTCACGCTGTCGTGCAGGGTCACGCTGCAACACAGTGACATGCTGTCACGCAATGTCACGATTTCACGCAATGTCACGATGTCATGCAGTGTCACGCAGTCACGAAGTGTCTTGTAGTGACACGCTGTCACGCTGTCACGCAGTGTCACGCTGCAACGCAGTTTCATGCTGTCACGCAATGTCACGATGACACACATTGTCACGCTCTTATGCAGTGTCACGCAGTCAAGAAGTAATACGCAGTGTCCAGCTGTCACGCAGTGTCACGCTGTCATACAGTGTCACGCAGCTTCGAAGTATCACGCTGTCACGCAGTGTCACACTGTTACGCCACAGTGTGACACTGTCCCAATGTCATTAACTGATCGCAAACACGAAGTGTCGCGAAGTGTCACGTAGTGTCACGCAGTGTCACGGAGTGTCACGCTGTCTCGTAGTGTCACGCAGTGTCACGCTGTCATGCAGTGTCACGCTGTCACGCAATGTCACGCTGTCACGCAGTGTCACGTTGTTATTCAGTGTCACGCTGCTATGCGGTGTCACACAGCCACGAAGTGTCAAGGTGTCATACAGTTTTACGCTGCAACGCAGTGTCATGCTGCAACACAGTGTCATGCTAAAACACAGTGTCATTCTGTCACGCAATGTCACGATATCAAACTGTGTCAGGCTGTCTTGGAGCGTTAAGCAATGTCTTACGCATGATCAAAACGTCACGCACTGTCTCGCTGTCATTCAATGTTCATCTGTCACGAAGAAACAGGCAGTCGCGAAGTGTCACACAGTGTTACGCTATCACGTGGTGTTATGCTGCCATGCAGTGTCACGCAGTCACGATGTGTCACGTAGTGTCACGCAGTGTCACGCTGTCAAGCAGTGGTACGCTGTCACGCGGTGTCGCGCAGTGTCACGCTGTCACGCAGTGTAACGCTGTCATGCAGCGTCACGCTGGAACACAGTGTTATGCTGTCACGCAATGTCACGATGTCACGCAATGTCACGATGTCACGCAATGTCACGATGTCATGCAGTGTCACGCAGTCACGAAGTGTCATGTAGGTTCACGCAGTGTCACGCTGTCACGCAGTGTCACACCGTTACGCCACAGTGTCACACTGTCCCGATGTCATTAAGTGATCGCAAACACGAAGTGTCATGCAGTGTCACGCTGTCCCGCAGTGTCACGCTCTTACGTCACAGTGTCACACTGTCTCGATGTCATTAAGTGATCGCAGCTCCAAAGTGTCACGCAAAGTCGCGCAGTCACGAAGTGTCACGTAGTGTAACGCAGTGTCACGCTGTCTCGCAGTGAAACGCTGTCATGCAGTGTCACGCTGCAACACAGTGTCATGCTGTCACGCAATGTCACGATGTCACGCAATGTCACGATGTTACACATTGTCATGCTGTCATGCAGTGTCACGCAGTCACGAAGTGTCATGTAGTGACGAGCTGTCACGCACTGTCACGCTGTCATGCAGTGTCATGCAGTCACAAGTGTCACAAAGTGTCAGGCAGCCACAAAGTGTCACGCAGTGTCACGCTGTCATGCAGTGTCACGCAGTTACAAAATGACACGCAGTGTCACACAGTTACACGCAGTCGATGCGTCCTAGGAATAAGCGCCGAAGTCCCCAGCTGCCGAACCATAAGGTCCGATGTCTGCAGCCGCCGAACCAAAAGGTCTGATGTCCCCAGCTGCCGAACTAAAAGTCCCGATGTTTTTAACCCTATATTCCCCGCCTTTTTGCAATCGTTTCCTAAGCTTTTCCTGAATGAAACAGATGATAAGGCAGTGAAAATGTCAATCTTTCAAGTGTGCACAATCCGAAGGTATAGGGAGAAATATGCTCCTAAGTCTGGAGAAGCAAGGGAAACGATTTCAAAGTGGCGAAAAATATGGGGTTAAAAACATCGGACCTTTTAGTTCAGCAGCTGGAGACATCGGACCTTTTGGTTCGGCGGCTGCAGACATCGGACCTTATGGTTCGGCAGCTGGGGACTTCGGCGCTTATTCCTAGGACGCATCGCCAGTGTCACGCTTTTACGCAATGCCACTCTGTCACGCAGTGTCACGCAGTGTCCCGCAGTGTCAGGCAGTGTCACGCAGTTTCACGCTGTCACGCAGTGTCACGCTGTCACGCAGTGTACTGCTGTCACGCAATGTCACAATGCAACACAGTAACCTGCTGTCTCGCAATGTCACGATGTCACACATTGTCACGCTGTTATGCAGTGTCAGGCAGTCACGAAGTGTCACGTAGTGTCATGCAGTGTCACAAGGTGTCACGCAGTGTCACGCTGTCAAGCAGTGTCACGCTGTCATGCAGTGTCATGCTGTCATTCAGTGTCACGCTGTCACGCAGTGTCACACTGCAACTCAGTGTCACGCTGCAACACAGTGTCATGCTGTCACGCATTGTCGCAATGTCACGCAGTGTCACGCTGTCCAGCAGTGTCACGCTGCAACGCACTATCACGCTGTCACGCAATGTCGCGATGTCACACAACGTCACGATGTCATGGAGTGTCACGCTGTCATGCAGTGTAACGCAGTCACAATTTGTCACGCAGTGTCACGCTGTCATTTAGTGCCACGCTGTCACGCAGTGTCACACTGCAACACAGTGTCCTGCTGTCACGCAATGTCACGATGTCACACATTGTCACGCTGTTATGCAGTGTCAGGCAGGCACGGAGTGTCACGCTGTCACGCAGTGTCACACTGCAACACAGTGTCATGCTGTCACGCATTGTCACTATTTCACGCAGTGTCACGCTGTCCCGCAGTGTCACGCTGCTACGCACTGTCACGCTGTCACCCAATGTCACGATGTCAGAAAGTGTCACGCTGTCATGCAGTGTCACGCAGGCACAAATTGTCACGCAGTGTCACTTAGTCACACGCAGTGTCACGGTGTCATTCAGTGCCACGCTGTCACGCAGTGTCACACTGAACTCAGTGTCAAGCTGCAACACAGTGTCATGCTGTCACGCAATGTCACAACGTCACGCATTGTCACGCTGTCGCGCAGTGTCACGCAGTGTTACGCTGTCCCGCGGTGTCACGCTGCAACGCACTGTCACGCTGTCACGCAATGTCGCGATGTCACACAGCGTCACGCTGTCATGAAGTGTCAAGCTGCCATGCAGTGTCACGCAGTGTGACGCTGTCACGCAGTGTCACGCCGTCACGCAGTTTCACGCTGTCATGCAGTGTCACGCAGTCACAAAATGACACGCAGTGTCACACAGTTACACGCAGTCGATGCGTCCTAGGAATAAGCGCCGAAGTCCCCAGCTGCCGAACCATAAGGTCCGATGTCCCCAGCCGCCGAACCAAAAGGTCCGATGTCCCCAGATGCCGAACTAAAAGGTCCGATGTTTTTAACCCTATATTTCCCGCCTCTTTGCAATCGGTCCTTTGCTTTTCCTGAATGAAACGGATGATAAGGCAGTGAAAATGACAATCTTTCAAGTGTGCACAATCCGAAGGTATAGGGAGAAATATGCTCCTAAGTCTGGAGAAGCAAGGGAAACGATTTCAAAGTGGCAAAAAATATGGGGTTAAAAACATCGGACCTTTTAGTTCGGCAGCTGGAGACATCAGAGCTTTTGGTTCGGCGGCTGCAGACATCGGACCTTATGGTTCGGCAGCTGGGGACTTCGGCGCTTATTCCTAGAACGCATCGCCAGTGTCACGCTTTTACGCAACGCCACGCAGTCACGCAGTGTCCCGCAGTGTCCCGCAGTGTCACGCAGTGTCACGCAGTGTCACGCAGTCACTCAGTGTCACGCAGTGTCGCGCAGTGTCACGCAGTGTCGCGCAGTGTCACGCAGTGTCGCGCAGTGTCACGCAGTGTCACGCAGTGTCACGCAGTGTCACGCAGTGTCACGCAGTGTCAAGCAGTTTCACGCTGTCACGCAGTGTCACGCTGTCACGCAGTGTACTGCTGTCACGCAATGTTACGATGCAACAGAGTGTCCTGCTGTCTCGCAATGTCACGAAGTCACACATTGTCACGCTGTAATGCAGTGTCAGGCAGTCACGAAGTGTCACGAAGTGTCATGCAGTGTCACAAGGTGTCACGCAGTGTCACAGAGTGCCACGCAGTGTCACGCTGTCATGAAGTGTCACGCTGTCATTCAGTGTCACGCTGTCACGCAGTGACACACTGCAACTCAGTGTCACGCTGCAACACAGTGTCATGCTGTCACGCATTGTCACAATGTCACGCAGTATCACGCTGTGCCGCAGTGTCACGCTGCAACGCACTATCACGCTGTCACGCAATGTCGCGATGTCACACAACGTCACGCTGTCAAAGAGTGTCACGCTGCAACGCAATGTCACGCTTCAACACAGTGTCATGCTGTCACCCAATGTCACGATGTCAGAAAGTGTCACGCTGAAAAGCAGTGTCACGCAGTCACAAATTGTCACGCAGTGTCACGCTGTCATTCAGTGCCACGCTGTCACGCAGTGTCACACTGCACCACAGTGTCCTGCTGTCACGCAATGACACGATGTCACACATTGTCACGCTGTTATGCAGTATCAGGCAGTCACGAAGTGTCACGTAGTGTCATGCAGTGTCACAGAGTGTCACGCAGTGTCACAGACTGTCACGCAGTGTCACGCTGTCACGCAGTGTCACGCTGTCATGCAGTGTCACGCTGTCATTCAGTGTCACGCTGTCACGCAGTGTCACACTGCAACTCAGTGTCACGCTGCAACACAGTGTCATGCTGTCACGCATTGTCACTATTTCACGCAGTGCCACTCTGTCCCGCAGTGTCACGCTGCCACGCAGTGTCACGCGGTTTGACGCTGTCACGCAGTGTCACGCAGTTTCACGCAGTGTCAAGCAGGTTCACGCTGTCACGCAGTGTCACGGTGTCACGCAGTGTACTGCTGTCACGCAATGTCACGATGCAACACAGTGTCCTGCTGTCTCGCAATGTCACGAAGTCACACATTGTCACGCTGTTATGCAGTGTCAGGCAGTCACGAAGTGTCACGAAGTGTCATGCAGTGTCACAAGGTGTCACGCAGTGTCACAGAGTGTCACGCAGTGTCACGCTGTCATGAAGTGTCACGCTGTCATTCAGTGTCACGCTGTCACGCAGTGACACACTGCAACTCAGTGTCACGCTGCAACACAGTGTCATGCTGTCACGCATTGTCACAATGTCACGCAGTATCACGCTGTGCCGCAGTGTCACGCTGCAACGCACTATCACGCTGTCACGCAATGTCGCGATGTCACACAACGTCACGCTGTCATAGAGTGTCACGCTGCAACGCAATGTCACGCTTCAACACAGTGTCATGCTGTCACCCAATGTCACGATGTCAGAAAGTGTCACGCTGTCATGCAGTGTCACGCAGTCACAAATTGTCACGCAGTGTCACGCTGTCATTCAGTGCCACGCTGTCACGCAGTGTCACACTGCAACACAGTGTCCTGCTGTCACGCAATGTCACGATGTCACACATTGTCACGCTGTTATGCAGTGTCAGGCAGTCACGAAGTGTCACGTAGTGTCATGCAGTGTCACAGAGTGTCACGCAGTGTCACAGACTGTCACGCAGTGTCACGCTGTCACGCAGTGTCACGCTGTCATGCAGTGTCACGCTGTCATTCAGTGTCACGCTGTCACGCAGTGTCACACTGCAACTCAGTGTCACGCTGCAACACAGTGTCATGCTGTCACGCATTGTCACTATTTCACGCATTGTCACTCTGTCCCGCAGTGTCACGCTTCCACGCAGTGTCACGCGGTTTGACGCTGTCACGCAGTGTCACGCAGTTTCACGCTGTCACGCATTGCCACGCAGTGTCACGCAGTGTCACGCAGTGTCACGCAGTGTCACGCAGTGTCACGCAGTCTCACGCAGTGTCACGGTGTCACGCCGTGTACTGCTGTCACGCAATGTCACGATGCAACACAGTGTCCTGCTGTCTCGCAATGTCACGATGTCACACATTGTCACGCTGTTCTGCAGTGGCAGGCAGTCACGAAGTGTCACGTAGTGTCATGCAGTGTCACAAGGTGTCACGCAGTGTCGCGCTGTTATGCAATGTCAGGCAGTCACGAAGTGTCACGTAGTGTCATGCAGCAACGCACTATCAAGCTGTCACGCAATTTCGCGATGTCACACAACGTCACTCTGTCATGGAGTGTCACGCTGCAACGCAATGTCACGCTTCAACACAGTGTCATGCTTTCACCCAATGTCACGATGTCAGAAAGTGTCACGCTGTCATGCAGTGTAACGCAGTCACAAATTGTCACGCAGTGTCTTGCTGTCATTCAGTGCCACGCTGTCACGCAGTGTCACACTGCAACACAGTGTCCTGCTGTCAGGCAATGTCACGAAGTCACACATTGTCACGCTGTTATGCAGTTTCAGGCAGTCACGAAGTTTCACGTAGTATCATTCAGTGTCACAGAGTGTCAAGCAGTGTCACAGAGTGTCACGCAGTGTCATGCTGTCACGTAGTGTCACGCTGTCTTGCAGTGTCACGCTGTCATTCAGTGTCACGCTGTCACGCAGTGTCACACTGCAACTTAGTGTCACGCTGCAACGCAGTGTCATGCTGTCACGCATTGTCACTATTTCACGCAGTGTCATGCTGTCACGCATTGTCACTATTTCACGCAGTGTCATGCTGTCACGCATTGTCACTATTTCACGCAGTGTCACGCTGTCCCGCAGTGTCACGCTGCCACGCACTGTCACGCTGTCACGCAATGTCGCGATGTCACACAACGCCACGCTTTCTTGGAGTGTCCGCTGCAATGCAGTGTCACGCTTTAACACAGTGTCATGCTGTCACCCAATGTCAAGATGTCAGAAAGTGTCACGCTGTCATGCAGTGTCACGCAGTCACAAATTGTCACGCTCTTACGTCACAGTGTCACACTGTCTCGATGTCATTAAGTGATCGCAGCTCCAAAGTGTCACGCAAAGTCACGCAGTCACGAAGTGTCACGTAGTGTAACGCAGTGTCACGCTGTCTCGCAGTGAAACGCTGTCATGCAGTGTCACGCTGCAACACAGTGTCATGCTGTCACGCAATGTCACGATGTCACGCAATGTCACGATGTTACACATTGTCATGCTGTCATGCAGTGTCACGCAGTCACGAAGTGTCATGTAGTGACGAGCTGTCACGCACTGTCACGCTGTCATGCAGTGTCATGCAGTCACAAGTGTCACAAAGTGTCAGGCAGCCACAAAGTGTCACGCAGTGTCACGCTGTCATGCAGTGTCACGCAGTCACAAAATGACACGCAGTGTCACACAGTTACACGGAGTCGATGCGTCCTAGGAATAAGCGCCGAAGTCCCCAGCTGCCGAACCATAAGGTCCGATGTCTGCAGCCGCCGAACCAAAAGGTCTGATGTCCCCAGCTGCCGAACTAAAAGTCCCGATGTTTTTAACCCTATATTTCCCGCCTTTTTGCAATCGTTTCCTAAGCTTTTCCTGAATGAAACAGATGATAAGGCAGTGAAAATGTCAATCTTTCAAGTGTGCACAATCCGAAGGTATAGGGAGAAATATGCTCCTAAGTCTGGAGAAGCAAGGGAAACGATTTCAAAGTGGCGAAAAATATGGGGTTAAAGACATCGGACCTTTTAGTTCAGCTGCTGGAGACATCGGACCTTTTGGTTCGGCGGCTGCAGACATCGGACCTTATGGTTCGGCAGCTGGGGACTTCGGCGCTTATTCCTAGGACGCATCGCCAGTGTCACGCTTTTACGCAATGCCACGCTGTCACGCAGTGTCACGCAGTGTCCCGCAGTGTCAGGCAGTGTCACGCAGTTTCACGCTGTCACTCAGTGTCACGCTGTCACGCAGTGTACTGCTGTCACGCAATGTCACAATGCAACACAGTAACCTGCTGTCTCGCAATGTCACGATGTCACACATTGTCACGCTGTTATGCAGTGTCAGGCAGTCACGAAGTGTCACGTAGTGTCATGCAGTGTCACAAGGTGTCACGCAGTGTCACGCTGTCAAGCAGTGTCACGCTGTCATGCAGTGTCATGCTGTCATTCAGTGTCACGCTGTCACGCAGTGTCACACTGCAACTCAGTGTCACGCTGCAACACAGTGTCATGCTGTCACGCATTGTCGCAATGTCACGCAGTGTCACGCTGTCCAGCAGTGTCACGCTGCAACGCACTATCACGCTGTCACGCAATGTCGCGATGTCACACAACGTCACGATGTCATGGAGTGTCACGCTGTCATGCAGTGTAACGCAGTCACAATTTGTCACGCAGTGTCACGCTGTCATTTAGTGCCACGCTGTCACGCAGTGTCACACTGCAACACAGTGTCCTGCTGTCACGCAATGTCACGATGTCACACATTGTCACGCTGTTATGCAGTGTCAGGCAGGCACGGAGTGTCACGCTGTCACGCAGTGTCACACTGCAACACAGTGTCATGCTGTCACGCATTGTCACTATTTCACGCAGTGTCACGCTGTCCCGCAGTGTCACGCTGCTACGCACTGTCACGCTGTCACCCAATGTCACGATGTCAGAAAGTGTCACGCTGTCATGCAGTGTCACGCAGTCACAAATTGTCACGCAGTGTCACTTAGTCACACGCAGTGTCACGGTGTCATTCAGTGCCACGCTGTCACGCAGTGTCACACTGCAACTCAGTGTCAAGCTGCAACACAGTGTCATGCTGTCACGCAATGTCACAACGTCACGCATTGTCACGCTGTCGCGCAGTGTCACGCAGTGTTACGCTGTCCCGCGGTGTCACGCTGCAACGCACTGTCACGCTGTCACGCAATGTCGCGATGTCACACAGCGTCACGCTGTCATGACGATACCTCCTAAGCATATGCGCTCATCTGCTTTCATTCCCCCTCAACGCCGCTTAACTGCAGCGCGCGCTGCTCAACTCTGCTCAACTGCTAGCGCGCCCGGTCAACTCCGCTCATCTGCTTTCATTCCCCCTCAACTCCGCTTATCTGCAGCACGCGCTGGTCAACTCCGCTCAACTGCGTCTAGCGCTCCTCAACACCGCTCAAGTGCGATACCGCTGTTTTTCAGGAGACGTGAATGAAGTTTTAATGCAAGCCACAATTCGTGTTCATCGAAGTTCGCCGCGGTGTGTGTCGTTTCGGATTCTTTGTTATCTTAACTTTCGATCCATGTGCATTATGTTATGATTTTGTGTCTGATTCAATAAGATAAAACCAAGTATTGAAGCAGTGACACTGGCGACGTTCATCCTCGCTGTAATGTAAGGTTCAAACCTTTATACCTGTCTTAATGGCAAGATTGTTCGAGGTAAGTATTTAATTTTTTGGTAGATAATTTAGTTCTGTGTCTTTTTTCACTGTTGCAGGTGTTTAACAATGATCTGCATAATTAGATGGAGGTTAAGAAACCTTCGTGTTGTATGGCTACTAAACAGTTTAATTATTTTGCTTCACTTCCCAAAAAAATACCATTATTTATCAACTAGGAGGTAAAAATATTAAGTACAGCTTTCGTCGCCTTTAACTTGTTTGTGGTACTGTTAGGATGGTGCGTCTTATCTCGACGTCCAAATGATTTTGTTTTCTCGCATTAGACTACGATTGTCAGAAATTAGCAAAGTGTGTTTATTTGTGGTTTTATTGTTGTGTAATAAATTATGATTTTGTTGATGGTTTGATAAATAATAACAAAAGAAATACATTCTACAAATGTAGTTTTAATGAAACCTAAGTACAAGATCAACTTACATATTCTTAAATAATATCTTTAAACATATTAAAGACCAGATTTGTTGTCAGACTAGAATCAAAATACTGATAATAAAGAAACAAATCACACATTAAGCTAACTTCAAAGTTATCCATTGACTGAATTATCAAAACACATAAAAATTTGTATCACCCACTGATAAGACAATAGACTTAATGTCACACTAGAATTTAAAAAATCTAAGAAATAAAAGGACAAAGAAATTCAAGCAAAAGATTAAAATATGTTAACAAAAATAAACAACTAATTTCCTAATCAAGATCAGTCGGTACATCCAGAGCTCTTCTTTAACCATCCAAGTTGCCGTCTTCCTCTTCACTGTTTTCTTGTTCACCCTGTTGCGGATCAGGTTCATTTCCTTGACGTAGATCATCAGGCTCATCCTCTGCAGTGTCGTAGTCAATATCTGAAACTACTTCTTCTTCGACAGATTCGACACCAGCAAGAACATCTCTCAAGAAACCTTGCTTCTGGATGGGAACATAGTTCTTGTCACACAGCCAGGTGAGATGTTTTATTGTAGTAGCAGATAGAGGGATTCTGGATTCATAAGCCTGGGGAGGCTCAAACGTTTTCAAATTAACAGGGTGGCCTTGCCTGTTAGGACTAAGTGTCACATATGATTCAGCATCAAAGTCATACTTCAGTCTGACCAGATTTCCTTCTTGCCCATTTACATGGAACTCCCTAACTTTCTTCCAAGTCACAGTTTTGCGGGTTAAATCTTTTTCCCAATTCTGCTTGTCAACCAGAGATGCAAATGAAAATATCTTGCCTTTGGTCAACTTGTGTACTCTATACATAGGCAACTCTTCTTTGGCAGATTCAATCCATTTCACCCAAGTATCGAAGTCGTATATATCCTCCTTATCAGTAACTTTTTCAATTCGTGCATGAATTGAATCTGCTTCCATTTGTGTATGCCCTGTTTCCAAGTACCTGTGGGTGATTTTGATGCCGTACTTCACTGCAGCATACAAGTACATGGCGAACAAGAACCTATTTTTGTTCTGACCGCCACAATTATCTGACCAGAACCTTATGTCAGAGTACCCTTTTTGAACAAGTGTCTTGATGTATAGCAGCAGAGCACTGGCTATTTCACTGGAACCTTTTTTTCCAATACCTTCATGCCACAGGAAATTGTCGCCAAGTCTTTCAGTCATGTTAAAAACCGTAAAATTGTAAACTTTCAGCTTGGTTTTATAATAAAATACCCCGTCTTCAGACTTAGGACAGGCTAGCTGCTTTTGCAAGTCAAAAGAGCATGCAACTACTTTCTTCTCAGTTAGACTCTCTTCAATATCTTTTGTTTTAAGTGCCCTGGATTTTTGCTTGTTCTTGATATGAGCAGCCCATTCATCTTTTCGCTTTTCTCTTAGCTGGCGAGTATTGCCCTTATTCTTCATTATAGAACAGAAACCACACTGATCTTTTTTAGGTTTGTAAAATCCTATGTTAAAATTAGCATTCAGTATGTCCCTGTATTGGCGTGATGATGCAATACAATTGGTAGGAATATCTTTTTCCATAGCCCAGGTTTTGTAGAGACGGGCCATTTTTTCAATGCTGAGTCCTTTTTCAAGATATTCTCTTTTGGTCCTCTTCCTACAATAATGAGAGGGCACCCTCGGAAATAGATTGATGTGCTCTTTGACACTATTCACTTTCATATTATTCAATAAACCATCCTTGGGTGTTTTGTATCCACCTCTTTTGTCAGGTGATACCGTATTACCCTTTTCTGGGTTAAGATGTGTGTAAGCAGAAGTTATCCAGCTGTCACTTATGGCAAGAGTCCTCATAAACATCTGCTTACAAATAGGCACCTGCTCTCCATTAATTGTAAAATGGTACACTCTGCTCACACTACGTTTCAAGATTTGTCCAGCATGCCTTGGTTTTGTTGCTTTACTGGTTGAATTCAATCGAATAAATTCCCATTGTCTTTCATGTTTACCAAGCGCCCAAAATTTTTTGAAGACTTGATGCCGTTGTTCTTCTTTCAAGCGGTGTCTGCAGTCCATTTTGCAGGCACAGGGACCCCTCATTTGCACTTCAGGGAACTCTTTTCCTTTGGAGGATGTGTATGCTTGTCCTGAGTTTTTCAATGTCTTGCGTACGTTGGATTTCCACAAATGTTCATTTGTTATCCGTTTTCTTTAAGGACTACCAGAGGACCCTCCAGACCTACTCTTCCTTTTCCTGGACCCAGGTGGTGGCGTGACAAAAGAAATCTCAGCTGCGTTAGATTCACTATCATCAACTGTGGGTGAGTTAAAGTCAGATACATCAGCTTTCTCAGGACTGTCATGATGTTCTTCCCAGAGAACTGTAAAAATAAAAAAAGATAAATATTAATGGAGATCTTTTTTTTTAAACTTTTGAACTACTTAAAATCATGTGATATTATAAAACCAAAATGAAATTATTTGGGTAACTAAGAGACAGTAAAAATTTTGTCAAAGGTATAAAACTAAAATAATTATTGAAGAAAACAGAAAATATAAGGTTAGTGTAAGGGCTCTTTTGTAATTTCTGACCTTATCTTTCCAAATAAATTTTTCAATTGCCAATTAAGAAGACTGATGGTACGTAGTTTCATTAAAATGAAGTATAGGTCCAATTAACAAGCAATGAACTAATGTTTACCTCGATGTTCTATTCCATCTTCTAATGTTGAGGGAGGCAAAACAATCACTGGGAGTATGAAATCTGCAACATCACCTGTTGGGAGAATAAAGTAAAACATTATGTGAAAGAAAATGTTTATTTATTTAATTACTAGTTAGCCAGAACTGTACTCACCTTCCTTAGCAATAAACTCATCAGTCTCATGAAGCAGATTAAATGAAGAAGAAACATCACTATCTGCAACCAAAATTTCAGATTATAATTAATCAGCTGTTAAAAGACATGCATCACAAGAAAACAAGCAAAGGTCCACACTGCAGCCACTAACCCATACCTAATTCTTTATCTGTATCCTTTGAGAACAGCACTCGCCTTGCAGTGTTCAAACTGTGCTCAAAATTGATGATTTTAGAATTTCCCTTTGTAATATTTGGCTCTGAAACAAACAATTCAAATGCATCAACATAAAAAACACACCCTATAAATAATTTGTCAAGAAAGAAATTGGACAGAAATAAAACCTTTATCAGCACATAGAGAAGTTGCAATTTCTTTTGCCGGGGAGTCTACAGCCTCAGCACTCACAGGTGGGAGCGGTGCAGCATCTTGTCGTGTTGGGATGGTTGCGCTTGCAGCCTCAACAATTACAGGTAGAGGCTGTGCAACTATTTCTCCTGTCGGGATGCTTGCACTTGTAATATTTGGCTCTGAAACAAACAATTCAAATGCATCAACATAAAAAACACACCCTATAAATAATTTGTCAAGAAAGAAATTGGACAGAAATAAAACCTTTATCAGCACATAGAGAAGTTGCAATTTCTTTTGCCGGGGAGTCTACAGCCTCAGCACTCACAGGTGGGAGCGGTGCAGCATCTTGTCGTGTTGGGATGGTTGCGCTTGCAGCCTCAACAATTACAGGTAGAGGCTGTGCAACTATTTCTCCTGTCGGGATGCTTGCACTTGTAATATTTGGCTCTGAAACAAACAATTCAAATGCATCAACATAAAAAACACACCCTATAAATAATTTGTCAAGAAAGAAATTGGACAGAAATAAAACCTGTATCAGCACATAGAGAAGTTGCAATTTCTTTTGCCGGGGAGTCTACAGCCTCAGCACTCACAGGTGGGAGCGGTGCAGCATCTTGTCGTGTTGGGATGGTTGCGCTTGCAGCCTCAACAATTACAGGTAGAGGCTGTGCAACTATTTCTCCTGTCGGGATGCTTGCACTTGTAATATTTGGCTCTGAAACAAACAATTCAAATGCATCAACATAAAAAACACACCCTATAAATAATTTGTCAAGAAAGAAATTGGACAGAAATAAAACCTTTATCAGCACACAGAGGTGTCGCAATTTCTTTTGCCGGGGAGTCTACAGCCTCAGCACTCACAGGTGGGAGCGGTGCAGCATCTTGTCGTGTTGGGATGGTTGCGCTTGCAGCCTCAACAATTACAGGTAGAGGCTGTGCAACTATTTCTCCTGTCGGGATGCTTGCACTTGTAATATTTGGCTCTGAAACAAACAATTCAAATGCATCAACATAAAAAACACACCCTATAAATAATTTGTCAAGAAAGAAATTGGACAGAAATAAAACCTTTATCAGCACACAGAGGTGTCGCAATTTCTTTTGCTGGGAAGTCTAAAGCCTCAGCACTCACAGGTGGGAGCCGTGCAGCTTCTCCTATGGAAGTTTGAGCCCGAACAAGTTTGGGACCTGGAAGTGATCCAACAGTTAATTAAAAACAAAAAAGAAAATATTTGATTCTAATGTAAAATGAAATTTGCTTTTTCTAAGCGGATTTAAATTATTATTAATAGTGAATCCTTAGCTAATAAGAACAAAAACTTACCAATTTTTAATGTGGATGCTGATGGTTGTCTTTGTTGTGGTTTTGGACGAGAAGAACTGCCACCAACTGAAAGAATAATAAGATATGTTTACTGCCTATGGTGACTGATAATAATACACAAGAATGCAGCAAAGCCATTAATGATATTTATCAAGCACAAGGACAGTCAAGACATAGTTGTTTAAAACCAAAACATGAGCAGTAGGAGAACCACAAAAACATTGCAAAACTGTTCATTCAAAGCACACAGTCAGAGACAGGGATAACAGAAGAATATTTAAGCCAGGCCAGAAAGCAACTTCTTGAAGAGAACTATATAAGAAGCTGGGTTGCACGGCAGAGCACTCTCTCCATGTAAATAAAACAAACACAAATATTGCGAGTAGTAGGACTCACTTTGGAAGGCGACACTGAGCTGGTGATAAAGGAGATGATTAACCGTTCATAAGTGAAATAAATAATTAATGAAACCATAGTGAATCGCACTTTAATCCAATCTTGTTTCATTTAACTTGATCAATAATAAAATGTATTGAACAACTTAGGTTTTATCATTGTTTTACTTCACTTAAGAAAGTTTCCCTATCATTTCAAATTAGAGCTGTAAGATATAAAAATTACAGACAAAGTTGCTTGCAAAAATTATGAGTGAAAATATCCTCTTGGGCATTGACACTCGGATATCACAGATACGTACCCAATACTCTCTTGAATGCCATAAAGTCATTCTCATTGATTGAAGGGCAAGGGCTTTCTGGTGCCGATAAAGATCCTGCAAGCCTTGAAGGCTCTTTACGTGCAGTCCCTGCTGCTGATCTTTGTTTCGGTCTCGGTCTTAATACTGATGACGCAGTTCCTTCGACAGCAGGACCTACAAAGGCACAAAACCTTCTCATTACCACATTTCCACATACATAATAAAAATTCAAAATCAAACATTGCAAGTGCTTGAGTGAAAATAAATAGTTAAATCTTAATAAATTTTTAATAACCTCTAGTCATGTGGTTACCCAGACAACAAAATGTGTACATTGGTTAAAACGGTGTAAAGAGTAACAATATTGGATTAAGCAAAGGAAGCAAACAAAATAAATTGTCACGTTGACTTTAAATAGATGCAAAAGTCATACTTCAACACTCTGGCTGCGAAGCCGTCTTAAATAGAGGAGTGTTTACACACGACACATTGGGTGACGATGCAGACTTTGTCTAACCTCTAATAACGGCAACGTATGAGTAATGAGAGAAACGCACAGATTTTCAATTTCTATGATTGTGAGTAACGGTCGTAAAAGTAATTGCCGTTTACATTTATTTACCCACTAAAAGAGATCGTTTCGTGAGAAGGCTAAGAGGTTAAGTTGCTATGAATATCTACGTTATTTGTAAAATCATGCGAAAGAACAGAAGCAAGACTATTTTAAGTTCGTACCTTTTCTCGTCTTGGGCTCTAGAGCCATATTCAAAATCGACATGCTTCGTTTCATCTTGTTAAAAACAAGTCCCTCGGGGCCAAGCAGGCAGAGCCCGTCCTCCGCCTCGGTGGGCACGCAACAACGCTACCGCCGCTGCAGCGCCGCCGCGCCGTCCGCCGGGGAGCGGGAGCATTTGAGCTGTTCTGATCGGGAAGCGTTTGACCAGGTTTGAGGTTAGTCCGATCTTTAAGACTAAACCACACTGAAACGGTGCACTTTAGCGCTATTCGCCGTGAACATTGGTAAAGATGGTAAAATGCATCAACAGATTCAGTTAAAACATTTGTTTTGCCAAAATTGCACTTGAGCGGTGTTGAGGAGCGCTAGACGCAGTTGAGCGGAGTTGACCAGCGCGCGCTGCAGATAAGCGGAGTTGAGGGGGAATGAAAGCAGATGAGCGGAGTTGACCGGGCGCGCTTGCAGTTGAGCGGAGTTGAGCAGCGCGCGCTGCAGTTAAGCGGCGTTGAGGGGGAATGAAAGCAGATGAGCGCATATGCTTAGGAGGTATCGATGAAGTGTCAAGCTGCCATGCAGTGTCACGCAGTGTGACGCTGTCACGCAGTGTCACGCTGTCACGCAGTTTCACGCTGTCATGCAGTGTCACGCAGTCACAAAATGACACGCAGTGTCACACAGTTACACGCAGTCGATGCGTCCTAGGAATAAGCGCCGAAGTCCCCAGCTGCCGAACCATAAGGTCCGATGTCCCCAGCCGCCGAACCAAAAGGTCCGATGTCCCCAGATGCCGAACTAAAAGGTCCGATGTTTTTAACCCTATATTTCCCGCCTCTTTGCAATCGTTTCCTTTGCTTTTCCTGAATGAAACGGATGATAAGGCAGTGAAAATGACAATCTTTCAAGTGTGCACAATCCGAAGGTATAGGGAGAAATATGCTCCTAAGTCTGGAGAAGCAAGAGAAACGATTTCAAAGTGGCAAAAAATATGGGGTTAAAAACATCGGACCTTTTAGTTCGGCCGCTGGAGACATCAGAGCTTTTGGTTCGGCGGCTGCAGACATCGGACCTTATGGTTCGGCAGCTGGGGACTTCGGCGCTTATTCCTAGAACGCATCGCCAGTGTCACGCTTTTACGCAACGCCACGCAGTCACGCAGTGTCCCGCAGTGTCACGCAGTGTCACGCAGTGTCACGCAGTCACTCAGTGTCACGCAGTGTCGCGCAGTGTCACGCAGTGTCGCGCAGTGTCACGCAGTGTCGCGCAGTGTCACGCAGTGTCACGCAGTGTCACGCAGTGTCAAGCAGTTTCACGCTGTCACGCAGTGTCACGCTGTCACGCAGTGTACTGCTGTCACGCAATGTTACGATGCAACAGAGTGTCCTGCTGTCTCGCAATGTCACGAAGTCACACATTGTCACGCTGTAATGCAGTGTCAGGCAGTCACGAAGTGTCACGAAGTGTCATGCAGTGTCACAAGGTGTCACGCAGTGTCACAGAGTGTCACGCAGTGTCACGCTGTCATGAAGTGTCACGCTGTCATTCAGTGTCACGCTGTCACGCAGTGACACACTGCAACTCAGTGTCACGCTGCAACACAGTGTCATGCTGTCACGCATTGTCACAATGTCACGCAGTATCACGCTGTGCCGCAGTGTCACGCTGCAACGCACTATCACGCTGTCACGCAATGTCGCGATGTCACACAACGTCACGCTGTCAAAGAGTGTCACGCTGCAACGCAATGTCACGGTTCAACACAGTGTCATGCTGTCACCCAATGTCACGATGTCAGAAAGTGTCACGCTGTCATGCAGTGTAACGCAGTCACAAATTGTCACGCAGTGTCACGCTGTCATTCAGTGCCACGCTGTCACGCAGTGTCACACTGCAACACAGTGTCCTGCTGTCACGCAATGACACGATGTCACACATTGTCACGCTGTTATGCAGTGTCAGGCAGTCACGAAGTGTCACGTAGTGTCATGCAGTGTCACAGAGTGTCACGCAGTGTCACAGAGTGTCACGCAGTGTCACGCTGTCACGCAGTGTCACGCTGTCATGCAGTGTCACGCTGTCATTCAGTGTCACGCTGTCACGCAGTGTCACATTGCAACTCAGTGTCACGCTGCAACACAGTGTCATGCTGTCACGCATTGTCACTATTTCACGCAGTGCCACTCTGTCCCGCAGTGTCACGCTGCCACGCAGTGTCACGCGGTTTGACGCTGTTACGCAGTGTCACGCAGTTTCACGCAGTGTCAAGCAGGTTCACGCTGTCACGCAGTGTCACGGTGTCACGCAGTGTACTGCTGTCACGCAATGTCACGATGCAACACAGTGTCCTGCTGTCTCGCAATGTCACGAAGTCACACATTGTCACGCTGTTATGCAGTGTCAGGCAGTCACGAAGTGTCACGAAGTGTCATGCAGTGTCACAAGGTGTCACGCAGTGTCACAGAGTGTCACGCTGTCATGAAGTGTCACGCTGTCATTCAGTGTCACGCTGTCACGCAGTGACACACTGCAACTCAGTGTCACGCTGCAACACAGTGTCATGCTGTCACGCATTGTCACAATGTCGCGCAGTATCACGCTGTGCCGCAGTGTCACGCTGCAACGCACTATCACGCTGACACGCAATGTCGCGATGTCACACAACGTCACGCTGTCATAGAGTGTCACGCTGCAACGCAATGTCACGCTTCAACACAGTGTCATGCTGTCACCCAATGTCACGATGTCAGAAAGTGTCACGCTGTCATGCAGTGTCACGCAGTCACAAATTGTCACGCAGTGTCACGCTGTCATTCAGTGCCACGCTGTCACGCAGTGTCACACTGCAACACAGTGTCCTGCTGTCACGCAATGTCACGATGTCACACATTGTCACGCTGTTATGCAGTGTCAGGCAGTTACGAAGTGTCACGTAGTGTCATGCAGTGTCACAGAGTGTCACGCAGTGTCACAGACTGTCACGCAGTGTCACGCTGTCACGCAGTGTCACGCTGTCATGCAGTGTCACGCTGTCATTCAGTGTCACGCTGTCACGCAGTGTCACACTGCAACTCAGTGTCACGATGCAACACAGTGTCATGCTGTCACGCATTGTCACTATTTCACGCATTGTCACTCTGTCCCGCAGTGTCACGCTGCCACGCAGTGTCACGCGGTTTGACGCTGTCACGCAGTGTCACGCAGTTTCACGCTGTCACGCATTGCCACGCAGTGTCACGCAGTGTCACGCAGTGTCACGCAGTGTCACGCAGTGTCACGCAGTGTCACGGTGTCACGCAGTGTACTGCTGTCACGCAATGTCACGATGCAACACAGTGTCCTGCTGTCTCGCAATGTCACGATGTCACACATTGTCACGCTGTTCTGCAGTGGCAGGCAGTCACGAAGTGTCACGTAGTGTCATGCAGTGTCACAAGGTGTCACGCAGTGTCACGCTGTTATGCAGTGTCAGGCAGTCACGAAGTGTCACGTAGTGTCATGCAGCAACGCACTATCAAGCTGTCACGCAATTTCGCGATGTCACACAACGTCACTCTGTCATGGAGTGTCACGCTGCAACGCAATGTCACGCTTCAACACAGTGTCATGCTTTCACCCAATGTCACGATGTCAGAAAGTGTCACGCTGTCATGCAGTGTAACGCAGTCACAAATTGTCACGCAGTGTCTTGCTGTCATTCAGTGCCACGCTGTCACGCAGTGTCACACTGCAACACAGTGTCCTGCTGTCAGGCAATGTCACGAAGTCACACATTGTCACGCTGTTATGCAGTGTCAGGCAGTCACGAAGTTTCACGTAGTATCATTCAGTGTCACAGAGTGTCAAGCAGTGTCACAGAGTGTCACGCAGTGTCACGCTGTCACGTAGTGTCACGCTGTCTTGCAGTGTCACGCTGTCATTCAGTGTCACGCTGTCACGCAGTGTCACACTGCAACTCAGTGTCACGCTGCAACGCAGTGTCATGCTGTCACGCATTGTCACTATTTCACGCAGTGTCATGCTGTCACGCATTGTCACTATTTCACGCAGTGTCACGCTGTCCCGCAGTGTCACGCTGCCACGCACTGTCACGCTGTCACGCAATGTCGCGATGTCACACAACGTCACGCTTTCATGGAGTGTCCGCTGCAATGCAGTGTCACGCTTTAACACAGTGTCATGCTGTCACCCAATGTCAAGATGTCAGAAAGTGTCACGCTGTCATGCAGTGTCACGCAGTCACAAATTGTCACGCAGTGTCACTTAGTCACACGCAGTTACTCGCTGTCATTCAGTGCCACGCTGTCACGCAGTCTCACACTGCAACTCAGTGTCACGCTGCAACACAGTGTCATGCTGTCACGCAATGTCACAACGTCATACAGTGTCACGCTGTCGCGCAGTGTCGCGCAGTGTTACGCTGTCCCGCGGTGTCACGCTGCAACGCACAATCACGCTGTCACGCAATGTCGCGATGTCACAGAGCGTCACGCTGTCATGGAGTGTCAAGCTGCCATGCAGTGTCACGCGGTGTGTCGCTGTCACGCAGTGTCACGCTGTCACGCAGTGTCACGCTGTCACGCAGTGTCACGCTGTCACGCAGTGTCACGCTGTCACGCACTGTCACGCTGTCATGCAGTGTCATGCAGTCACAAGTGTCACAAGGTGTCAAGCAGCAACAAAGTGTCACGCAGTGTCACGCTGTCATGCAGTGTCATGCAGTCACAAAATGACACGCAGTGTCACACAGTTACACGCAGTCGATGCGTCCTAGGAATAAGCGCCGAAGTCCCCAGCTGCCGAACCATAAGGTCCGATGTTCCCAGCCGCCGAACTAAAAGGTCCGATGTCCCCAGCTGCCGAACTAAAAGGTCCGATGTTTTTAACCCTATATTTCCCGCCTCTTTGCAATCGTTTCCTTAGCTTTTCCTGAATGAAACGGATGATAAGGCAGTGAAAATGACAATCTTTCAAGTGTGCACAATCCGAAGGTATAGGGAGAAATATGCTCCTAAGTCTGGAGAAGCAAGGGAAACGATTTCAAAGTGGCGAAAAACATAGGGTTAAAAACATCAGACCTTTTAGTTCGGCAGCTGGAGACATCGGACCTTTTAAGTTCGGCGGCTGCAGGCATCGGATCTTATGGTTCGGCAGCTTAGGACTTCGGCGCTTATTCCTAGGACGCATCGCCAGTGTCACGCTTTTACGCAACGCCACGCTGTCACGCAGTGTCACGCAGTGTCCCGCAGTGTCACGCAGTGTCACGCTGTTACGCATTGTCACGCTGTCATGCAGTGTCACGCTGTCATTCAGTGTCACGCTGTCACGCAAAATCACACTGCAACTCAGTGTCACGCTGCAACACAGTGTCATGCTGTCACGCATTGTCACTATTTCACGCAGTGTCACGATGTCCCGCAGTGTCACGCTGCAACGCACTGTCACGCTGTCACGCAATGTCGCGATGTCACACAACGTCACGCTGTCATAGAGTGTCACGCTACAACGCAGTGTCACGCTTCAACACAGTGTCATGCTGTCACCCAATGTCACGATGTCAGAAAGTGTCACGCTGTCATGCAGTGTCACGCAGTCACAAACTGTCACGCAGTGTCACTTAGTCACACGCAGTGTCACGCTGTCATTCAGTGCCACGCTGTCACGCAGTGTCACACTGCAACTCAGTGTCACGCTGCAACACAGTGTCGTGCTGTCACGCAATGTCACAACGTCACGCAGTGTCACGCTGTCACGCAGTGCCACGCAGTGTCACGGTGCCATACATAGTACGCTGCAACGCAGTGTCACGCTGCAACACAGTGTCATGCTGAAACACAGTGTCATGCTGTCACGCAATGTCACGAAGTCACACATTGTCACGCTGTCATGCAGTTTCACGCAGTCACGAGGTGTCACGTTGTGTCACGCATCGTCACGCAGTGTCACGGTGTCACTATGTGACGAAGTTTCACGCATTGTCACGCAGTGTCCCACTGACACGCACTGTAACGCTGTCAAGCAGTTTCACGCTGTCACACAGTGTCACGCTGCAACGCAGTGTCACGCTGCATTGCTGTGTCATGCTCCAACGCAATGATACGCTTTCACCCAATGTCTTGATGTCACACAGTGTCACCATGTCAGACAGTGTCACGCTGTCCTCCAGTGTCACGTAGACACAAAGTGTCACGCTGTCATGCAGTGTCACGCAGTCACAAAGTGTCACGCAGTGTCACACAGTATCACGCAGTTTTACGCTGTCATGCAGTGTCACGCAGTCACGAAGTGTCACGCAGTGTCCCGCTTTCTGGCACTTTCACGCACTGTCATGCTGTCGCGCAGTGTCACGCTGTCACGCAGTGTCAAGCTGTAATGCAGTGTCACGCATTGACGAAGTGTCACGCAGTGTCACTGTGTCATGCAGTGTCAAGCTGCAACGCAGTGTCACGCTGTCACGCAATGTCGCGATGACACACAGCGTCACGCTGTCATGCAGTGTGATGCAGTCCTGAAGTGTCACGCAGTAACGAGCCGTCACGCAGTGTCACGCTTTAACGCCATGTCAAGCTGCAACACAGTGTTATGCTGTCATGCAATGTCACGATTTGTCATAGTGTTACGATGTCGGCAGTGTCACGCTGTCATGAAGTGTCACGCAGTCACAAAGTGTCACGCAGTGTCACACAGTCACACGCAGTGTCACGCTTTCACGCAGGATCACGCTGTCAGAAAGTGTCACGCAGTGTCTCGCTGTCAAGCAGTGTCACGGATCGTCACGGTGTAAAACAGTGTCCCGCAGTCACGCACTGTCATGCTGACACGCAGTGTCACGATTCAACACAGTTTCATGCTGTCACGCAATGTCACGATGTCACACATTGTCACGCTGTCATGCAGTGTCACGCAGTCATGAAGAGACACGCAGCGTCACGGTTTCTCGCAGGGTCACGCTTCAACACAGTGTCATGATGTCACCCAATGTCACGATGTCAGAAAATGTTACGGTGTCATGCAGTGTCATGCAGTAACAAATCGTCACGCAGTGTCACTTAGTCACACGCAGTGTCACGCTGTCATTCAGTGTCACGCTATCACGCAGTGTCACACTGCAGCTCAGTGTCACGCTGCAACACAGTGTCATGCAATCACGCAATGTCGCGATGACACACAGCATCACGCTGTCATGCAGTGTCACGCCTCAACCCACTGTCACGCTGTCACGCAATGTCGCGAAGTCACACAGCGTCATGCTGTCATGGAGTGTCACGCTGCCACGCAGTGTCACGCGGTTTCACGCTGTCACGCAGTGTCACGCAGTGTCTCGCTGTCATGCAGTGTCACGCAGTCTCAAAATGACACGAAGTGTCACACAATCACACGCAGTGTCACGCTTTCACGCAGTGCCACGCTGTCATGCAGTGTCACGCAGTGTCACGAAGTGTCACGCAGTGTCACGCTGTCACGCAGAGTCCGCAGTGTCACGCAGTGTCACGCAGTTTCAAGCAGTGTCACGCTGTCTCGCAGTGTCACGCTGTCACGCAGTGTACTGCTGTCACGCATTGTCACGATGCAACACAGTGTCATGGTGTCACGCAATGTCACGATGTCACACATTGTCACGCTGTTATGCAGTGTCACGCAGTCACGAAGTGTCACGTAGTGTCATGCATTGTCACGGAGTGCCACGGAGTGTCACGGAGTGTCACGCAGTGTCACGATGTCGCGCCGTGTCACGCTGCAACGCACTGTCACGCTGCCACGCAATGTCGCGATGTCGCACAACGTCACGCTGTCATGGAGTGTCACGCTGCCACGCAGTGTCACGCGGTGTGACGCTGTTACGCAGTGTCACGCTGTCAAGCCCTGTCACGCTGTAATGCAGTGTCATGCAGTCACAAAGTGTCACAAAGTGTCATGCAGCCACAAAGTGTCACGCAGTGTCACGCTGTCATGCAGTGTCACGCAGTCACAAAATGACACGCAGTGTCACACAGTCACTCGCAGTGTTACGCTTTCACGCAATGCCACGCTGTCACGCAGTGTAAGGCTGTCACGCAGTGTCACGCAGTGTCACGCAATGTCAAGCAATGTCACACTGTCACGCTGTCTCACGCTGTCACGCAGTGTCACGCTGTCACGCAGTGTCACGCTGTCACGCAATGTCACGATGTCACACAGTGTCACCATGTCAGACAGTGTCACGCTGTCATGCAGTGTCACGCAGTGTCACGCTGTCACGCAGTGTCACGCAGTGTCACGCAGTGTCAAGCAGTGTCACGCTGTCACGCAGTGTCACGCTGTCACGCAGTGTTCTGCTGTCACGCAGTGTCACGATGCTACACAGTGTCATGCTGTCACGCAATGTCACGATGTCAAACATTGTCACGCTGTTATGCAGTGTCACGCAGTCACTCAGTGTCACGGAATGTCACGCATTGTCACGCTGTCACGCAGTGTTACGCTGTCACGCAGTGCCACGAAGTGTTACGGTGTCATACAAAGTACGCTGCAACGCAGTGTCACGCTGCAGCACTGTGTCATGCTGAAACACAGTGTCATGCTGTCACGCAATGTCACGATGTCACACATTGTCACGCTGTCATGCTGTGTCGCGCAGTCACGAAGTGTCACGAAGTCTCACGCAGTGTCACCCAGTGTCACGTTGTCAAGAAGTGTCACAAAATGTCACGCTGCCACATTTGTCACGCTGTCACGCAATGTCGATCTGTCACGCATTGTCAGGCTGTTAAGCAGCGTCACGCAGTCCCGCAGTGTCACGAAGTGTCAGCAAGTGTCACGCTGTCACGCAATGTCTCGCAGTGTCACGCTGTCACGCAGTGCGACGCTGTCCTGCAGTGTCATTCAGTCACGATTTGTCACGCGGTGTCACGCTGCCATGCAGTGACACGCATCAACGCAGTGTCACGCTGCAACGCAGTGACACGCTGCAACGCAGTGTCACGCTTCAACACAGTGTCATGCTGTCACACAATGTCACGATGTCAGGAAGTGTCACGCTGTCATGCAGTGTCACGCACACACAAATCGTCACGCACTGTCACTTAGTGACACGCAGTGTCACGCCGTCATTCAGTGTCGCGCTGACACGCAGTGTCACACTGCAACTCAGTGTCACGCTGTACACTGGTGTAAATGCCATCAGAATTTCAATCAGAAAAAAACAATCAGAAATATGCCTGATTGAAAAATCCAGATATATTTTCGCGCACCTCTGATTGGTTTTTCCTGATTGATCAAACCTGATGGATTTTCTGATTGGTACTTCCTGATTGGTACTTCCTGATTGGTACATTCTGATTGGGTTTTCCTGACTGGTTGGTTTCTGATTGGTTTGTCCTGACTGGTTGGTTTCTGATTGGTTTGTCCTGACTGGTTACCTGAAGTGATTCCCTGAGGGGGGTACCTTCAATGATGTGTTTCTAATGGGCTTGATTGGAAGGTGACCTACATGCTGGGGCTACAGATTCTAACTGAGCCCTAGGACTGGTTTGGTTCCTCCCCCTCCATTCTTGCATAGCTGCTTACCAAGAAATTGCGTGCACAGAATTGGAAAAGCAGGTGGAAAAGTCTTACAGAAATATGAAATAAAGAAATGTATTTATGCAAACAACATAAAACTGATAACACTTAAAACTGTTCCACACATAAAAATGTTACTAACATATCAGTAGTATTAAATGTGATGGCAAATTAAAGTAATCCAATTACTATTAAAAAAAAGTAAGTACAATTTTTTTAAAAAAATGTGATGTCAATTGTTGACAATACAAACAAACTTATACAATACAATACAAATTTTCAAAAATCACTACTGGTCCCTTTTCTGTAATCAATAATTTACAAGAGCATTAATAACACTAGAAATAAACAAAATTCAACCCGATGCGTTTTTTGATAACATACCTTTGCTTGAGCGCCATCTTGTGAAAATTTGTCTCCAATAGCCTTTCTACAGGCCTTAAGATTGGCAGCCATGCCCACCCCTTCTCTGTCTCCTTGGTGCATTAAATGGGCCTTAACAACACCTGAAAAATGGAGAAAATATTACAAGCCCATAGCCTTCAGATATTTTTTAACAGACAGACAAATATAAATAAAATTCACAAACCCAGGCATGCATTAACTTTGCAAGGAGTAGCTGCCTTCTTGGCAGGGGCGTCAGGAAATCTGTTGTTTTTTCCACCAGTTAGAGAGCGTTCTTCCCTCTGAGACATTGTCCAAGTTAAAGCTGTCACGCCCTTAGAAATTTTGGCTATGTCTCCCTTACTATCCTTTAACACCCTCTCAAGCGCTTCCTTGTCAATTTTTATGTCAAAGCCAAAATCAACCTGCAGAATAAAAGAAGTACAAGAGTTATTAGAAAATGAAACTCAAATAATGATGAAAATTAATATGTAAGACAGAAAAATCAAAGTAGAGCATTTATGAAATGACTACATAGTTACACATACATAGCCTTTTTCATCGGCCTGAAGTTCATGAGTTCCTTGGAGGTGCTTCAGCACCAAGTCACTCACAGCCATCACAACGTCGTTGGTCATGTCATTATGGTCTGCAATGTACCCAAGAATAAAGATTAATGTAATAAAACCATAACATTAAGGCAGATTATAGTAGAAAGCTATTTAAATGAGAAATACCTTTCTTTTTCTTGATCTTCTTTTGGCTATTACCTTCACTGCCAGAACGAGTGCTTGAAGCAGGTGATGCATCCGATAACTTCCGTTTCTTTGGAGTTGATTCACTTGCATCCGATGGTTTTCGTTTCTTGGGAGTTGATTCACTTGCATCCGATGGCTTTCGTTTCTTGGGAGTAGATTCACTTGCATCCGATGGCTTTTGTTTCTTGGGAGTTGATTCACTTGCATCCGTTAGCTTTTGTTTCTTGGGAGTTGAATCACTTGCATCCGATAGCTTTAGTTTCTTAGGGGTTGATTCACTGCCAGAATCTAGTAAACAGAGACGGCTTATTATAATCAACTATCGACTAACACATGAGATAAATAGAAATGATTATAATTTTGACTTACTTAGAGTGCTTGGAGATTTTAGTGGAGAAGAATAAGCGGTTTGAACATCATCCCAATCAAAATCAAACAAATCAGAACTGTCCTTCGTTTCTCTCTTGAATGGAGTTGAAGAAATCACTAATTTCTTCTCCTTCTTTACTGGATCCCTCTTTGAAGCATCGGTCAAGGAATTATTCAGACTTTTATCTTTATGTTTCACTGAGCTCCCCTTATTTCCTCGCTTGCAATCTTGGGAAGATAACAAAGAAGAATTATATAAGAAAAAATCAGAAAGAAGAACTGCTAACAAGAGACTCATAACTCAGGAACTTACCAAACTTTACAGAGAGCATGTCCTGCAGGTTAAGATTCTTCTGGCGCAGTGTCTCAATTTCCCTCTTTTGAGATTCTACAGTAGCTGTCAGTTTCTCCTGACCCCTTAAATGAGCTACACGGAGGTTATTCGCAAGAGTCAAGTCTCTGTTAGAATCAGAAAGGAGCTGTTTAGTTTGGCGCAACGCCTTCTTCAGTTTCTCATTCTCTGAGGACAACTTTGAAACTTCATCTTCACTAGTATCACTTCCACTAGCAGAATCAGACTCTTCACTAGATGATGAAGCAGAATGCATACTTGATATACTATTATTGAGTCTTTGTGTCTCATCCAATTCCTCCTGAAAAGTAAAATAAAAATAAAAACATGCTAAACTTTACTTGACACTCCATAATTTGCCAACTTTACCTCTGAATCAGACTGGCCAGTAGCATTCTGTTGATCAGGAGGTTTGCATTCTTGGTCAACTCCATAAGACTCGTTCCCACTCTATTGAAACAAAAAAAGCAGAATAAAATACTGCACCGTACCAACAACTTTAGGACCAACATGAAAACAGTCAGCACTCCCAATGACAATCAAACCAATATTTAAAGTTGCTACTGACCTTGGTGTTCTCTTCTGTTTCTTCAGTCATTAGAGAATTCACAATCAGATTTGGAGAGCCTTTGATGACTGAAGCAGAATCCGCCTCCAGATTTACAGAGCCTTTGATTTCTGAAGAAGAATCCGCCTCAAGATTTGGAGAGCCGCCAATGTCTGAATGGTCGTTGACTGCAGAGTCATCAACTGTAGAGCCTGATTCATTACTCTGTAAATAATTTAAAAAGATAGGGTAAAAGTTACTGAAAGATTCCCCTGTTTAAGTAGTAACTAGTACTTTACCTGAAGCAATGGGTTTGTACTCATTGCCAAGTTACATTGGGCTGTAGTGCGTTCCAACGCAACTTTGTTCAATTTCAACCTCTTTTTTTTAATGGAAGTACCAGTTTCACTGTCCTAAAAGAAGTAGAACAAAAGAATTAGAGGACAGCTATGATATGGTACAGAATTCGATTTAATTTCATATATTATTCAAATTACCTTAGAGCCCGACTTCTTGAGCTTTGAATTTTGATCTCGGCTTCTAGACTTGGATCCAGAACTTGACCTTGGCTGCGGCTGGGAGTTGGAACTAGGGCATGAGTTTGATGGAGACTTCACAGACATAGAGGGCCTCAGCTTCAGCTCAGAATTGTTGGTAACAGACTTGCTGCGTTCCTCCTTCATAGACTCAGACGTATGGTTACCTTTGCGCCTCTGTAAGTAGAATAAAAGATAAATTACAAGTCCATTTGGAAAATAATAATATGGATGGTAATGTACTCCTCATGTTTAACTTACACGACTCTTCTTGGGATTGGCATCAGCAGACGAGGATGCTGAAGAAAGACTAAGAACACCAGGGTACAGCTTTATGCCCATTTCAGCTGCTTTTGCCTCGGCTGTTTTAACACTTCCTGCAAAACAATTAGAACATGAAAGAGACGTTTCATAAGGAGCCCCAAGAAACAGTGGAGAAGAATGAAAACCACAACCCTAAGCAGGCAGCACACCGCCCAAGACAGTAACATTTCTCGTGCTGACCTAACCTCACTTGCCGCGTCCTCAGAATAACGGTCACATCAATTTAGCGTGTCTCAACTGGTTAAATGCAATCGAAGGTAACTCTGAACGAATCTAAGACGATAAGTCAGTTAATTTGTTTGCAAGGAGATGGCCCGAGCCAAAGCCGATCGGCTCAAACGGCCGTTAACTTTACAATCATCTCTAACGGTAAAGCTGTGGCACATGATGCGCGAACGAATTTTCCTTGGTGCAATTCAAAAAGCACCCAAGTTGAACTTACCAGCTAGAGCCAAGAGTTCGGCTTCGAAGTACCCATCCGATGAGAAGCTTCCAGAATCGAGGCTCTTCTGCCATTTCACTTTTACGTTGCCCTCAGGCAAATCCTTCGCCGCCTTAGGCACAAATTTCTTGTTATCAAGCAGTTTTACAGACTCCGTACACGTAATTCTACCATTAGTCTCGTCTTTAAACCTTATTACAGAGTAAGAAGTCATATTGGTTCCTTGCTCAGACAAAACGACGGACCGGCGTTGCCTCCACTCACTCACACGCACACAGTTGGGGCGATGAGCGGTGGCTCGGTGGTGTGAGTGGAGTGAGTTAGGTAGTGCCAACCTGCAATCCATAAATTGTTAATTTACAACTGGAGGCTCAATGTTTTTGACGGACCAATGCAATATATTTTAATTTATTATTACGAATGTTGATTTTGATTTTTATTCAATATTGGCTCGGCCTTTATTTTAAGTCTTTTAATTTTTTTTAAATTTTGGCTTTGAAGTTGGTATGGCAGGGAAAACCCAAATTGATCCACTTAAAATATCTTGATTTCATATTATATTGAGAACTATGAAATTTTTAAATCTGGAATGTGAGTGAGTTTTATTTTTTCACCTGGGAGCAATGAAAACAAAAATCAGGTTGAAATAATGTAACAGGTGAAGGAAAAAAAGAGATTTGAGCAGGAACTGCGAATACAATGAAAGCAACCTGTCAATAATCCCTTCGTAGTGCGATCAAGCGAATCAAAACAAACACAAATCTTCTATCACAACTAACCTAACCACAACCACAACCTGCGTTGCTCGCGCAGAACTTTCTGACAGTCTTCTCTCAAGAAAAGCAAAACTGAATGTAATAACTACCTGCTAGTTACTTCCCAAGCCCTGGCGCTAGAATTTTATGTTATTGTAGATCTCCTGGCTTGTCAACAACAATAGCAAAGGTACTGTCAGCAGATTTTTTCCCCCCTTTGTGCTTAGTCTGTTCGGTTACATTGCTAATTTTAAACTTTTTCTTTTTGTCAGGAGAATTTCCTTGAAAAATGCCACGCCCTAAGAAAGACAGACCAAAGCGGTACAAATCTTACAACCATGCTTTTGGAGAGGAGAATGTGGTCTGTGAAATCCCTGAATCAACCTTGCGATCACAGACTTATAAAAAAAGGAAAAGAGGTGACGATTCTTCCAGCAATTCAGTAAGTTCATAATCTCTCAAAGATATTTAAAGATAGATCAAATTTATTCATAAAGATACTATGGAGTAATCTTGAAGTAAAACCTATTCTCATAATATTGTTCTCATTTTAGACAGATAGTGGAAATGAAGTAAATGAAGCTGGAGATGCTGTTGTCTGTGAAATCCCTGAATCAACCTTGCGATCACAGACTTATAAAAGAAGGAAAAGAGGTGACGATTCTTCCAGCAATTCAGTAAGTTCATAATCCCTCAAAGATATTTAAAGATAGATCAAAGTTATTCATAAAGATACTGTGGAGTAATCTTGAAGTAAAACCTATTCTCATAATATTGTTCTCATTTTAGACAGATAGTGGAAATGAGGTAAATGAAGCTGGAGATGCTGTTGTCTGTGAAATCCCTGAGTCAACCTTGCGATCACAGACTTATAAAAAAAGGAAAAGAGGTGACGATTCTTCCAGCAATTCAGTAAGTTCATAATCTCTCAAAGATATTTAAAGATAGATCAAAGTTATTCATAAAGATACTATGGAGTAATCTTGAAGTAAAACCTATTCTCATAATATTGTTCTCATTTTAGACAGATAGTGGAAATGAAGAAAATGAAGCTGGAGATGCTGTACGATTTGACTGCGAGGACTTGGATGGATTCCCTGAAGAAGCAGAGGGTGATCAGCATTCAAACCATCAATCTAGTGAGGTGATTAAACTATTCTTTTTGTTTAATTCTAGTGAGTGAATTTCCTTTAATTTAAGAAAAATAAAATTACAGACAAGCAACGAACCTGAATCGGATTGTGATGGAAGTAATAGTGTACATTCAGAGAGCAGCCGGATAGATTATCACTCAGAAGAAGAAAATGGTAGCTCAGAGTCTGACCATCTCCACGCAAACCATCGAACTAATGAGGTAATTAAGACTACAATTGTTTTCTTGTTTTCATTTTAGTGCATGACTTTCTATGGGTTTTTGTCTTGAATTCCAGACCAATAGCGAACCTACATCAAATGGTGATGAAAGTGACACAGAACATTCTGAGGTCAGTTACTCAGATGACCAGCAAGAAGGTGGTGGCTCACAGAATGGACATCAAAACTGGAACCATCAATCTAGTGAGGTGATTAAACTACAGTTCTTGTTTTGTGTGTAACTTTTTTTATTTAAAATGTATTAAATAAAGACACACATCTTCCTATCTAAGAACTTGTCCAACATAACTGAATTAATTGTATTTATAATGTCACATTAATTGAATTGATTACAACATAAGATACAGTAAAATATAGGCCAAATGAGACAATACGATAAAGATTATACTTTGTTTGACAAATAGTGCCACTCGTTATTAAACTTGACTGTTTATGTTGCAGACAAACAGTGGGAATGAATCTGACGGTGCCAGTGATAATGTGCATTCAGACAGCCATGATCACCATGACACAGGAGGTGAAAGCTCAGGAAATGAACATTCCAACTCCATCCATCAAACTACCCCAGTAATAAGAAATTATTTTTGTCGTCTTTCATGTGTGTTGTTTTTGTGGTTTCTTATCATACGTTTCTTTATTCCAGACAAATAGTGATAGTGAATTGGATCACCATGGATCTGATGGTGGGCTTTCAGATAGCGACCAATCATCTGACCAGCAGGAAGGAGATGAAGACGGAGGCCCTCAAGACTCAGGAAATGAACAAGAACAGGATGAAAATGGTGGTAGTGAGGTGATTAAACCACAGTTCTTGTTTTGTGTCTAACTTTTTTTATTTAAAATGTAGTAAATAAAGACACACATCTTCCTATCTAAGAACTTGTCCAACATAACTGAATTAATTGTATTTATAATGTCACATTAATTGAATTGATTACAACATAAGATACAGTAAAATATAGGCCAAATGAGGCAACACGATAAAGATTATACTTTGTTTGACAAATAGTGCCACTCGTTATTAAACTTGACTGTTTATGTTGCAGACAAACAGTGGGAATGAATCTGACGGTGCCAGTGATAATGTGCATTCAGACAGCCATGATCACCATGACACAGGAGGTGAAAGCTCAGGAAATGAACATTCCAACTCCATCCATCAAACTACCCCAGTAATAAGAAATTATTTTTGTCGTCTTTCATGTGTGTTGTTTTTGTGGTTTCTTATCATACGTTTCTTTATTCCAGACAAATAGTGATAGTGAATTGGATCACCATGGATCTGATGGTGGGCTTTCAGATAGCGACCAATCATCTGACCAGCAGGAAGGAGATGAAGACGGAGGCCCTCAAGACTCAGGAAATGAACAAGAACAGGATGAAAATGGTGGTGTTCGTAATATTGAACCCTTCAGGAAACTCAGGACAAAACTGCAGGAAGAGTTTCAGAATCCACTGAACAAAACAGTAAACTTAACTTTAGGAGAAATTTTAACAAATGTTTTGAGCTTGGTAAAGAAGCATAATTGGAATCACACCGAGAAAGAAGACTTGATGAAGTTAATAAATTCTCTTTTCGATGAGAATGCTGTTCCTGGTACACGATACCTCTTAGATCAGTACTTTTATTCAAAGGAAGGAATGACTTATCATTTTTTTTGTTCTGCATGTACCAATATGTTACTTAGTACACCTGCTGCTACCCACTCAGAAACCCAGATTGTTTGTCCGAATCCTTCATGCTTAAAAGTTAACTTTATTTCTGACCTACAGAAAGCCTCTTTCTTTGTAACATTTGATTTACCTTACCAGTTAAAACTTTTGTTGGATGATCCTGCTATCCGCAGCAAATTAGTTAATCCTATTGATTTCAAATCAGAGCCAGAAGACAAAGTTATGAGAGACTTGTACCATGGTTCATCATATAGATTATTTGCAAACTATGTGCATAAACTCTCCGATACTACAACAAAGTTTCTGTCATTCTCCCTGTCTGTTGATAGTGCAGCATTATGTAGTGGATTCAGTGGTCAATCTATTTGTCCATGCTTCATCATGTTGAATGAGCTGCCCCCTGTGATAAGAATGAAACATTTGTTAATAGCTGGACTGTGGTTTGGAGTGCAAAAGGAGAAACTTGATTTGTTTCTTCCTCCCATTGTAAAGCACATAACTGAGCTCAGTTCTCCAGGATTTTGTTTACAACTTAGAGATGTGACATGGAATGTAAAAGCTTTTTTGATCGCTTGTGTTGCAGACTCAGTTGCTCGTTGTGATGTTCAGGGTATTCATGCACACAGGGGTGATTTTCCATGTAGCTGGTGTTTATGTGAAGGAGAAGAAACTGCGTCTTGCCGCATATTCCCATATACTGAAACTTTACCTCCACCAAGAACCATTGAAGAGCTGCTGCAAGATTCGAGGCAAGCTGAGAGGGAAAAAAGATTTGTTCGAGGAGTAAAATATATGTGCCTTTTATCAGCAGCCCCCATGTTTCATCCAGTGCATGGCTTTATTTGTGACCAAATGCATGCAAAGGATGAGGGCACGACAAAAGCATTTCTGAACTCTTGGTTGGGAGAGGATGGGAAAACTTCTTACTACCTTGGACGGCCTAACATCAGGAAGATCAACGGCTTTCTAAGTGAGGTCAAGGTTCCGAGAGAACTACGGAAAGGTGTTAGGAGCTTATCACATATAAGCTACTTCACTGGACGAGAGTTGGAAAATTGGTCCTTTTTCCTTAGCCTTGCTGTGCTACCAGGTAGTTTGCCTGATAGGTTTCTGAAGCACTGGGCACTGTATGTGCAGGGAACATACCTCCTGCTCTGCTCAGAAGTACACTCAGATGTTGTGAAACTTGCTCAGGACTTACTTGAAGACTTTTGCAGGAAGACTCAAGGTCTCTATGGTCGCCATATGATGCGATTCAATATGCACATCCTTCGCCACTTTCCTGAAAATTGTAGCCGATGGGGTCCATTGTTTGCACTTTCAGCTTATGCAAATGAAGCAGGTAACCAGTCTTTAAAAAATCTGGTTCACGACTGCAATGGAATTCCAAACCAAATCTGCCGTGGAATATCTGAAGATAATGCATTATTTATACTGAAGGACTCCTGTGATAGTGATGTGACTCGTTCTTTTGCCAAGTCTATTGAACCAAAGAGCCATGTAAACAAAGTTCAATTGGTTGGAAAAATAGAACTTAAAGGATTTCCTAAATCATTTAAGGCATCAGAAGAAGAAAAGTGGCATTTTGATGAACTAGATGTGAATGTAACGGATTGTGTTGAATTTCCACTTCTCAAGAAGGACGGCTGTCATTTTGGACCAGGATCTTCACACCGGCAGTCAAAGACTGACAACTCCTACGCCAGACTACAAAACACAAACATTGTGCGTATTGCAAAAATAATCTTTAATGAGAAAACCAAAGATATTTGGATTGTAGCAAATAGGATGAGATGTGAGCCTTCTCCTTACTGCCCCCTGTCAGTTGTCAGATATGACTGTAGCTTATGCTGTCAGTATGTAGTTAACTCAATAGATGAGGATATAATTGTTTTTGATGTAAAAGAACTTTCTACTGTTTGTGTTAATTTACCATTTGAGCATGGGCATTACATCACACCAATGCCCAACATTTTCAACATGTATTGAGAGTGAGATGAGAAATGTGTCTCCATAAGGACATTTTATGTGTTAACTCCTATTCTTAAGCAGCTATGTAAAATACTGAAGACTTAAGGGCTGTGATTGAAACCAAAGTAATTTATTGACTGATTCTTTTATTCTGTATTTTAAGAAAGTACTTAGAATAAACACAAAAAATAAAATAATGCCAATAAAAATTATAATTTTTTTTAAATTACAATGCCGGCTATTTAAAAACAGGATAGCATCGCAACATTGAGATACCTCCCAGAAATAACACTTTAAGTGAACTTTATTTACACACTCTATTTTGCCCTCTCTTATCACAAGCCATCCCAGCATTTGAAAAATGTGAAAGGGCACTATCTACCCAGGAATCACATATGCTTAAGGTGTTCTTAAACATCATCTTACAAACTCTCTTACGGGCCCCACAAACTAAAAAATGGTAAGTCCTACTTGAAAATTTCTCACCCTTGACCCCAGAAGCAGAAGTTTTATTTTTTGGAGCAACACAAGATACTACACTTTTTATGAATATCCACTGTTTTACATGGTCTTTCAATGACCAAAACTCATTGTTAATTTGAAGTCTTTCACTCTGACTAAGTTTGGGTATCGCACACCGCTTGCAAGATTCTTTGCAGGAAGGCTTGAGTGAACGAGCTCTCTTGAGGGTCCCCTTGATTGTGAAATGTTCTATGCCTGCATTTAAAGCAAATTTTGCTGCCATAATTTTACTTTGGGAAGGGTAGAGAAGTTGCAACCCAGATGTAGTTTTACCACAGTCAGAAAGATTTGGTGTTGCTTCAGAGTCATCTGCAAGCAAGACAAAGTTCAATTTTAATGGATTAAGAGATTTGATGACAGAAAATAACATAATTGTATATGAACACTAATTTCACAAACCAGATTTTTTAAAATCTAAACCTTCAGCCTGGTTTGTCAATTTCTCAATACTGTTGATGACAGATCCAGTCTCACATGAAAGGACTTCAGCAACATCTGAAAGTTACGCACACATGTTAAAATAACAGCAGAGGCACCAGAGTGTCTTTAGATGAAGCAAAGAATTTACCAACCTAATTGAGTTGTTTGACACTTTTTGTCATCAGGTGTTGAGAGAAGTTTAGATGCAGCCGGAGAAGACTTGCATGGAATATTGTCAATGGGTGCAGTCACAAATTTGTCTGAAAATGCAGCAACTGGAGACTTGTTTAAAATATTATCTTTGGATGTTAAGGAAAGCTTCGATGGATTAGCTGGAGTCTCACATGGAGTACCATCATCTGCAAATGGAAGCAGCCAGCGTAAACATTGATAAGACGCAAGAAGAAATTTATTTATTTCTGAATTAAACTATAATAAAGTAATAAGGAAGAAAGTCCGTACACATCAGATATTCAGTAAAATTTCAGATTCTTTTCTATTAATTATACAGGCACTTTTGGGATTGTGAATGCAAATATTACCTTTTACTGGAGAGAAACATAATTTTCTTTTGACTGAATTGACGCTTTTTGTAGAGGGAAAGTTAGTGCGGCAGCTGGGCTGTATGATATCTGAAGCTTCAAAAATATTGTCCCACCATGATGAAACAGGAGCTGTGACAAAAGAAAAACAATCGGGCATTGAGGGATATACTGTTTTCCAGCAAATGGACCAATAAATAAGCTGGTATGAGATAAATAACTTTAAAAAATAGGCATATAGGTTAAAGCAAAGTGTCCAAAATAAAAAAAATTCTGAAAATAATAGTGCGAAGCTGGTATGAATATAATTTAAGGAGCGATTTAACTTACATATTGTAGAGCAGCTCGACATAGGAGATGACAATTTGGTAGGCGATGATACATTTTCACATAAAGCTACCAGGTTTTGAGCTCTTTTAGAGCAGAGAGTACTTCTCAGTGGCATGGCAGCTGACTTAGACAAAGTTGCAATTGCAGTTTTAACCTGGCACTACCCAAACGTTTGTCAATAACTTGATATAGATTTTACGGTCATGTTAACACAAATGATCAGAATAATACAATAACAATAGAGCAGAAGCACGATTTCGAGTTGATCGGATTCTTTAGAGAGGCTCTCATTGGCCACTAAGTTGATCGTTTTCATAACTGACTTCTCATTGGTCAACGAGTTGATCGGATTCTTTAGTAAGCGTTTCATTGGTAATGCGTCGGTATTCTTTACGTTGAATTAGTTTTCACCTCCCCGAACTTTGTTTTGTATGAAAGCAGGTTAATTGGGCAGAAGATTAATCCCGCTCTGTTTAACCGTTTTGTGTTACGGCCCGGCTCTCTGCTCTCTCCCGTTTTGGGAGCGGGAAAGAGGAGGGCAAGCGTCCCGATGCCACGCAGCGCACGCATGCCGTAGGTGTTGCCTACCCCGTCGGCGCTATTTGTAACGCGCGGCGTGAAATGCCGGTCCGGCCGCAAAGTGCCGGAAAAGTATAGAAAACCAAACTATGAACATATCAGAAAACCAATCAGGAAATGTCCATTGGGGGTCAGGCTTCAGAGTGAACCAGTCAGAGAATATCTGATTGAAAATCAGACTTTAGAGAGCCATTCAGGACATGTCCATCAGAAATCAGAAAACCCATCAGGACTGTCTGATTGCCCATCAGAAATCAGAAATAATTTCTGATTGCCATCAGCAATCAGAAATCATTCCTGATTGACAATCAGAAATCAGAAATCATTCCTGATTGACAATCAGAAATCAGAAATCATTCCTGATTGACAATCAGAAATCAGAAATAATTTCTGATTGACAATCAGAAATCAGAAAAATCAATCAGGAAAAACCTGATTTCTGATTGGAAATCAGAAATTCAATCAGAAAATCCTGATGGCATTTACACCAGTGTAATGCAGTGTCACGCTGTCATGCAGTGTCATGCAGTGTCACGGCGTCATACAGTGTCACGTTGCAACGCAGTGTCAAGCTACAACACAGTATCATGCTGAAACACAGTGCCATGTTGTCACGCAATGTCACGATGTCACACAGTGTCACGCTGTCATATACTGTCACGCAGTCACGAGGTGACATGTAGTGTCCCGCTGTGTCACGCAGCGTCACGCTGTCACGATGTGACAAAGTGTCACGCATTGTCAGGCAGTGTCACGTTGTCACGCACTGTAACGCTGTCAAGCAGTTTCACGCTGTCACGAAGGGACACGCTGTCGCGAAGTAACACACAGTGCTACGCTCTAACCCAGTGTCATGCTGTCATTCAGTTTCACGCTGTCACGATGTGTCACGTAGTGTCACGCATCGTCACGCAGTGTAACGCTGTCACGATGTGACAAAGTGTCACGCATTGTCACGCAGTGCCCCGCTGACACGCACTGTAACCCTGTCAAGCAGTTTCACGCTGTCACACAGTGTCACGCTGCAACGCAGTGCCACGCTGCAACGCTATGTCACGCTGCAATGCAATGTCTAACTGCAACGCACTGTCAAGCTTTCACGCAGTGTCATGCTCCAACGCAATGATACGCTTTCACCCAATGTCTTGATGTCACACAGTTTCACCATGTCAGACAGTGTCACGCTGTCATGCAGTGTCATGCAGTCACAAAGTGTCACGCTGTCTTGCAGTGTCACGCAGTCAAAAAGTGTCACGCAGTGTCACACAGTATCACGCAGTTTCACGCTCTCATGCAGTGTCACGCAGTCACGAAGTGTCACGCAGTGTCCCGCTGTCATGCAGTGTCATGCAGTCACAAAATGACACGCAGTGTCACACAGTCACTCGCAGTGTCACGCTTTCACGCAGTTCCACGCTGTCACGCAGTGTCACGCAGTGTCACGCAGTGTCACGCTGTAAGCCAGTGTCACGCAGTTTCAAGCAGTGTCACGCTGTCACGCAGTGTCACGCTGTCACGCAGTGTCACGATGCAACACATTGTCACGCTGTTATGCAGTGTGACGGTGACAGAGACTTCAAAAGATTATCCTTTATCACAAGAAACCAGTGCTTTATACCCAAACTCACATTTTCGCATGGAAATAGACAGAAATTAAAGGAATATTTCTTCGCTTATTGATCCCGCACAGTTTCAGCTTGATTGGTGACACTGGCTTGGATGTTAAAAAAAACATATTTCTCAACTGCAAAGACGCACCTTCGCCTAGAAATTAGCTTAGAAGCGTGTTTTTGGGCCCGGCCTTCTGGTTCCGCATAGTTTTAGCTCGATAAGTGACAGAGACTACAAAAGATAATTTTTATCACAAGACTCAAAAGCAAAATTGCATTTCGCATTGGAAAAACGCAGAAGTTAGTGTTTCTAGGCCTTTTGTCGTGATTGTCGACAGTTTTAGCTCGATTGGAAACAGTAACTCTAAAAGAGTATTCTTGGGTCACGAGATATGACGATCCGAAACACAAAATCTTATTTTCGCATTGATTTATGCCGAAGAGCAAAATTTCAGGTCAAGCATTGTGATATCGCACAGTTTTAGCTCGATTTGTGACACCGACCCTAAAAAACTATTCAAAGCACAAGAAACAAGTGCTTCAAGCAGAAAGTTGCATTTTCTTTTAAAGATAAGCTGAAAAGCGTTTTTTTTTTGGGCCTGGCCTGTTAATCTTGTATAGTTTCGGATTGATTTGTAACACCTATTCTCAGAGATAAATCTTGTCACAAAAACCAGTGCCTAAAACACAAAGTCGCATTTTCGCAATGAAATAAGCAGAAATTCAAGGTTTAAGGCCTTGCTGTTGATCCCGCATAATTGCAGCGCAATCGGTGACACCGACTTGCAAAGATAATTCATGTCAAAAGAAACAAGTGCCTCAACACCAAAGACGAATTTTTCCATAAAAATAAGCAAAAAAGGGTTTTTTTTTGGACTGGCCTGTTTGTTTTTCATAGTTGCAGCTCGATTGGTGACGGAGACTATAAAAGATTATCCTTCTTCACAAGAAACCAGTGCCTTAAACACAAAGTCGCATTTTTGCATACAAATAAGCGAACAAGCTAGGGCCCGCCCTTCCGTCGAACCGAGTTGCCAGCTCCGCTTCGCTGCGCCGGCATTTCGGTTCGACAGGGGGCCGGCCCAGCTTGGCCTGCCGGCGGCCTTTCCTCGGGCCTTCGGCCCTCGCATCAGACCCAACTTGGCCAGTCGAAGGCCCGGGCCTTCGGCCCGCTCTCATCAAACACCCCGTGAGCGGGTAAGGCAAAGTTATCGATGTACCATCGTGACTTAGGCCCGCCAATTCACAATATGCAAAAGTCCTTACACTTTTTACTCCAACTGTCCTTAGAATATGCCCATTTCATTTGTCTCTTAGCCCTCATTCCGAAAATACTCATATTTGCCATGCTACTGCAACTCCTTGCAATGGAGGCACAGCAGGAGCGCAAAACGAGCCCGTCGCACTTTTTCACATAACTCATGAAGGCGGGCTCCTGGACCCCCCTTCCGACCCCTCGTTGAGGAGGTCTTGCCAAGACCTATCGAAAACTTAAGTAAAAATTTTCAGTCGGTCGACCCCCTTTTTTCAAGATCCTGATGTGACTAATAGGCGAAGTCGGGCTCCTGGACCCCCTTTCCGACCCCTCGTTGAAAAGGTCTTGCTGAGACCAATCGAAATCTGCAATAAATTTTTTTAGTCGGTCGACCCCCTTTTTTGAAGATCCTGATCTGGCCAACTTGTTAAAGCGGCCGATGGGGTCGGGACCAGGTCCATTCATCTTGTCTCGTCGCCCTGATTCCAAAAATACCCCTATGTGCCCTGCTAGCACCAATAATGGTGGAAATCCCCCTCCCGCCCATGCAAACCATGATGCAGCTGCTGCAGGCCTTGCGCGGGTCGGAAAGGGATTTGCACCACCGGATTGTTTGTTCGGACGGCCCTCCTGAAGTACCCTCCAAATCTGGTCACTCCAGCTCAACTCCTTCCTTGTACACAGACGACGACAACAACGACGACGACGACGACACACAGACACAAAGGCAAATGCATATGCCCTCCCCCTATTTTTTGAATAGAAGGGCGGGCCAAAAAACGTGTTTTTGGGCTTTGCCTGTTGGTCCAGCGTAGTTTAAGCTTAATTGGTGACAGAGACTACCAAAGATTATCCTTTATCATAAGAAACCAGTGCCTTAAACGCAAAGTCGCATGTTCGCATCGAAATAGACAGGATATAAAAGGATTAGGGCCTCGCTTAATGATCCCGCACAGTTTCAGCTCGGTTGGTTAAACTGGCTTGCATAGATAACTCATGTTAAATGAAACAAGTGCCTAAACCACAAAGACGAATTTTTGCATAGAAATAAGCCAAAAAGCGTGTTTTTTGAACTTGCCTATTGGTCTTGCATTTTTGCAGCTCGATTGGTTACAGAGACTACAAAAGATTATCCTATCACAAGAAACCAGTGCCTTAAAGTCTAAGTCGCATTTTCGTATAGAAATGAGCTAAAAAGCGTGTTTCTGGGCCTTGCATAGTCCCACATAGTTTAATCTGAATTGGCGACAGGGACTACAAAAGAATATCATTTATCACAAGAAACCAGTGCCTCATACACAAACCCGCATTTTCGCATCGAAATAGACAGAAATAAAAGGATTGAGGCCGCACAGTTTCAGCTCGATTGGTGACATTGGCTTGCATGTCAAAAGAAACTAGTGCCACAACCACAAAGACGCATTTTTGCCTAGAAATAAGCTCATAAGCGTGTTTTTGGGCCGAGCCGTTTGGTATCGCATAGTTTCAGCTCGATTTGTGACAGAGACTACAAAAGATTTTTTTTTTTCACAAGAATCAAAAGCCTTCAAAGCAAAATTGCATTTCGCATTGAAAAAAAACAGAAGTTTGTGTTTCTCGGCGTTTAGGCGTGATTGTCGACAGTTTTAGCTCGATTGGAAACAAAAACTCAAAAAGAGTATTCTTGGGTCACGAGATATGACGATCCGAAACACAAAATCTTATTTTCGCATTGATTTATGCCAAAGAGCAAAATTTCAGGCCAAGCATTGTGATATCGCACAGTTTTAGCTCGATTTTTGACACCGACCCTAAAAAACTATTCAAAGTGCTTCAAGCAGAAAGTTGCATTTTCTTTTAAAGATAAGCTAAAAAGCGTTTTTTTGGGCCTGCCCTGTTAATCCCGTATAGTTTCAAATTGATTTGTAACACCTATTCTCAAAGATAAATCTAGTAACAAAAACCTGTTCCTACAACACAAAGTTGCATTTTCACATCAAAATAAGCAGAAATTCAAGGTTTAAGGCCTCGCTGTTGATCCCGCAGAGTTGCAGCCCAATTGGTGACACCGACTTGCAAAGATGATTCATGTCAAAAGAAACAAGTGGCTTCACAACAAAGACAAATTTTTCTATTCAAATAGGCGCTAAAACGTGTTTTTGGGCCTTGTCTGTTGGTTTTGCATAGTTTAATCTTAATTAGTGGCAGACACTACCAAAGATTTTCCTTTATTACAAGAAACCAGTGCCTTAAACGCAAAGTCGCATGGTTGCATCGAAATAGACAGAAATAAAAGGATAAGGGCTTCACTTTTAAATCCCGCACAGTTTCAGCTCGGTTGGAAAAACTGGCTTGCAAAGATAACTCATGTTAAACGAAACAAATGTCTCAACAACAAAGACGAATTTTTGCATACAAAAAAGCCAAAAAGCGTGTTTTTTGAACTTGCCTGTTGGTCTTGCATTGTTGCAGCTCGTTTGGTTACAGAGACTACAAAAGATTATTCTATCACAAGAAACCAGTGCCTTAAACGCAAAGTCGCATTTTCGCATAGAAATAAGCTAAAAAGCGTGTTTCTGGGCCTTGCCTGTTAGTCCCGCATAGTTTAAGCTGTATTGGCGACAGACGCTACAAAAGAATGTTCTTTATCACAAGAAACCAGTGCCTCATACACAAACCCGCATTTTCGCATCGAAATAGACAGAAATAAAGAATTAAGGCCTCGCTTAATAAGCCCGCACAGTTTCAGCTCGATTGGTGACACTTGCTTGCATGTCAAAAGAAACAAGAGCCTCAACCACAGAGACGCATTTTCGCCAAGAAATAAGCTCATAAGCGTGTTTTTGGGCCCGGCCTTCTGGTCCGGCATAGGTTCAGCTCGATTAGTGACAGACACTACAAAAGATAAATTTTATCACAAGAGTCAAAAGCCTTAAAAAAAAAATCGCATCGCTCATTGCAAAAACTAAAAGTTAGTGTTTTTTTGGCGTTTAGTCGTGATTGTCGACAGTTTTAGCCTGATTGGAAACAAAAACTCAAAAAGAGTATTCTTGGGTCACGAGATATGACGACTTAAAACACACAGTCTTATTTTCGCATTGATTAAGGCCAAAAAGCATAAGGCCAAGCATTGTGATATCGCACGGTTTTAGCTCGATTTGTGACACCGACCCTTAAAAAACAATTCAAACCGAAAGAAACAAGTGTTTTTAGCAGAAAGTCGCATTTTCTTTTAAGGATGAGTTGAAAAGCGTATTTTTGGGCCTGGCTTGTGTGGCAAGTTTCAGCTTGATTTGTAACACCTAGTTTCAAAGATAAATCTTGTCACAAGAAATCAGTACCTAAATCACAAATTCGCATTTCCACATCGAAATAAGCAGAAATTAAAGGTTTAAGGCCTTGCCTGCTGATCCCACTTAGTATCAGAGCGATTGGTGACACTGACTTACAATGATTGTTGAGGTCAAAAGAAACCAGTGCCTCAACCACAAAGACGCATTTTTGCATAGAAAAAGGCTTAAAAGCCTGTTTTGGGGCCTGGCCTGTTGGTCTTACATAGTTTTAGCTCGATTGGTGACACTGAGTGTAAAGGACAATTCAATCAACAAGACACAAGTGCCTCACACACAAAGTTACATTTTCCTTTAAAATTCAGCTGAAAAGCGTGCTTTTAGCCTTGGCCTGTTGATCCCGCATAGTTTCGGATGATTCGTAACACCTACTTACAAAGATGATTCTTTTGACAAGAAACCAGTGCCTAAAACACTTATTCGCATTTTCGCATCGAAATAAGCAGAAATTAAAGGTTTAAGGCCTTGCCTGCTGATCCCGCATAGTTTCAGCTCGATTAGTGACACTGACTCACAAAGATAGTTTTGGTCATAAGAAACCAGTGCCTCAACCACAAAGACGCGTTTTTGTATAGAAAAAGGCTGAAAAGCCTGTTTTTGGGCTTTGCCTGTTGGTCCCGCATAGTTTCAGCTCGATTGGTGGCGGAGACTACAAAGGATTATCATTTATCACAAGAAGCCAGTGCCGTGAACACAAAGTCTCATTTTCACAACGAAATAGGCAGAAATTAAGGCTTAAGGCCTTGCCTCTTGATCCCGCACAGTTTCAGCTTGATTGGCGACACCGACTTTCAAAGATTGTTTATGTCACAAGGTTCAAACATGAGATTAGGGCTTTATGGATCGGCAACGGATGGTCCCGGGGACGCCGTCTTGCGTCCTTAATGTCACCCTATTTCGTGAACGGCTGTGAATATTGCGACATGTGACGGCTCGATGGATAGCTAAAAGTCAAATCTAGGGCCCAAATTCCAGAAACATGTCGAAATCATTCGTGACACCGACCTGGATCTACTTAAACAGCTGCCCGGGCTGATTCGGCTAGGCGGCCGGGCGGGGGGCTGGAGCGCTCTCGAACAGGTCGGGAAACGTTCTTTTGCGGTTTCGCGAGTTACGGTATTTCGCGATACAAAACGAATGCCAACGGTCATAATAAAGTTTATTTTAATTTTTCTTATACTTTTTTACCTATTTCAATTGTTATTTCGCGTTATTTCGCGTTTTGTGTACAGTCGCGCGGGTGAGGTTAGGACGGCCATGTTTGGCAGACCGAAGTTATTGTTTGGCACTTGCCGCGGAAACAAATCGGCTCCTTTATCGCGTCTATTTTAACGCAGGTGAGACACTTTACTGCCCGTTTTGTCAAAATTATCTTGCAGGACGCCTAATTAGGTGTCCTGTTACGATAACGCACTGTTGTCTTTGCGAAATAAGCGCCGAAATGATCAAAATCGGCCTCGATCTCCCGAGTCTACGCCATAACCCTCTAACCCTTCGTTTCTCCTTCATTTTGCAGGAACATTTCAGTATGGATGAAGACGAAGAGCTAGTGCCTGACGATGATAGTGTTTTCGATGGAATTGTTAACGAGTCATTGGAAATCAACAGCGACGCTTTAGTGGATGATAGTTTCGCCTCTGTGCTTGGCTCAACTCCAGCAAAAACAAAGAAGAAGAGTAAAGGAATGTCCTCACAACAAGTGTCACCTCCTAGAAGTTCGTCTTCCAGACTGGCTCAGCGGTCAAGCTCACCTAGTCCTGCTCCAGCTAGCTCTTCACAAGTATCGTCACCTAGTCGTTCTTCTTCCAGACTGGCACAGCGCTCAAGCTCGCCTAGTCCTGCTCTAGCCAGCTCTTCTCAAGTATCGTCACCCAGGCGTTCTTCTTCCAGACTGGCACAGCGTTCCAGCTCGCCAAGTCCTGCTCCAGCCAGCTCTTCACAAGTATCGTCGTCACCCAGGCGTTCTTCTTCCAGACTGGCACAGCGTTCCAGCTCGCCTAGTCCTGCTGCAGCTAGCTCTTCACAAGTATCGTCACCCAGGCGTTCTTCTTCCAGACTGGCACAGCCGAGGGGGTTTTCACTCGCGTAATACTCCGTAGGTCCTGAGCGTAATAACGCGTAATAACGCGTAATAACGCGTAATAAGCGTAATAACGCGTAATAATGCGTAATAACGCGTAATACCGCGTAATAACGCGTAATACCGCGTAATAACGCGTAATACCGCGTAATAACGCGTAATCAGGCATGGGCACGGTACTCCACAATCGGTACCGCAGTACTTTACCGGTACTACCGAAAAATATGGTACCGCGGTACTTTACCGGTACTACCGAAAACTATGGTACCGCGGTTCTTTACCGGTACTATCGAAATTTTCGGTGCCGCGGTACTTTACAGGTACCTTCGAAAGTACCGACGGTACTTGACGTACCCATGGGTACCACGGACTCCATGCGCTGCAAACCGCTGTACAGCAGCGCATCCAACAAAAGAACTTGGAGGGAAAAAAAAGAAGAAAAAATACGATTTCACGAAATCCTGGTAGTCACGAAGTTAATTTTCATTTATGTTCTGGTTTAACAAAGATAACTAAGGCTAGGACTGCGTTGTGTATAGTTCTGTTTATGTTTGTCAGACCATTATAAATAATACTAAAACTTACGTAAAGACCAGCTGCGTATCAATTTGTGTCAAAAAACAGACATTTGAGACAGTCTCATAATACCTGAAGGACAAGTTATTCACAGAAACGTGCAGTAAAATAGTCCAGTTCACCCAGCTTTAAGGTTAGAAAAAAGCACAGCCCCGTGTCTAAATCGTTTCGTCTTAGATTCAGAAGTACCATCAAACCTCGCTACAAGGTGCAGCTACACGCCCACTGTTTTCGGAAAGGGACTTATAGTCACACTCAAACTAAGTTAGGGATAGTTTTTTCACAAATGCATTTGCACAGGCACGCAGTTTAATGTCCTATTTCACTCCGATTCAAAGAGTTTAGAACATTTAGGGTTGGTATTTTTGAAAACAACAGGGCCTGCGCGCAGCGGCGCGGGACACTCTGGCCAACAATCACCGACCGACCGGCCGATCCAAATGGCCACGTTCGAAAACAACGTCTATACCATTGTTGGAGCTCTTCTAGCTGCAGTAAAAGACAATTTTGATTCGAACGCGCTTTTTCAAGGGAGCGAGCGTTTTTGGTGTAAGCTGTACAGAGGCGAAAAGGAGCGCTGCTATTGGTCGGATTCCATTTCCGGTGGCTCGGCTCCCCCCTCTCCCTCTGTTTTTCGCTGACGAGTCGAGTTTTGCCATGGTAACGGCGATTTCAACTCAAAATTTCTCAAAATTGGCCCTACACTTTTCAACCACATTTCACCACTGAAATCAGGGTACAAAGTTCTACCACTCTGCCAAATCTCATCAAAATCGTATAGAAAATTTCGGATTTGCATAAGGGGCCAGACTGACAATAAAAATAAAAAAAAAAAAAAAAACCCAACCCCGGTGAGGCTATAAGGCTACTTCGTGCCTAAAAATGGGGGCCCTTCTCCCACCTCCCCACACAGTAGGGAGGACCACCTGCAACTTCGGTGGATCGGGGGAACCGGTGCATTCCAGGCGGCGACCCCAGGGGTTCTCATCTGATGTGGGCCGGGTGAAGGGCGGGGGTTGAGAGCCTTTGGTTTTCGCGGGGTGGTCAGTGGTACCCACAGTGGTACCCCCGCTGTCCGGCGCTCTCTACCGAACATGCAGTGTGAAGGGCCAGCTTCAAAGGACTTATCAACTCCAAACCGACGAATCAGAATGGACCCACTCGCGACCAATTGCGAGTGGCTGGAACGACCGGGGATCGAACCAGTGCCGAGGCCAATCCGCCGAAGCGGACTGCTTTTTAGACACCCAAGCATAGTGGACGACAAATGATCTAGACCACTACGCTATCACGACTGCACGTCTGCCGAGTGTCGGACGACGGGTTTGAGTCGCATTGGGATGAGGGAGGCAGTCGTAAAATGTATTGAAATGTTGGGATTCGATCCCCGGACCTTACTGTTCAAGTCCGACGCCTTAGCGATCTCAGCCACCACGGCTCATGATAGATGCGGCGTCAGCCGGGCTCTAGACGCGGCAGGGATGGAGCCGCAGTGAGCGGGTCATTCGAAAAATGTTGTGAAAAAGTGGGACTCGATCCGTCGACCCCGGTACCGGGAACCGACGCCTATACCACCTCGACCACCACGACTCATGATTGGGGACGGGTAATGTCAACGCCTTTGAACCGCACTGGGAGTGCGGTCCGCACTGCTGCACCCCGAGTGCGGCTCAAAAGACATGACATCACTTGGGCTAATCACAGGCCGTGGTGGTCGAGGTGGTATAGGCGTCGGTTCCCGGTACCGGGGTCGACGGATCGAGTCCCACTTTTTCACAACATTTTTCGAATGACCCGCTCACTGCGGCTCCATCCCTGCCGCGTCTAGAGCCCGGCTGACGCCGCATCTATCATGAGCCGTGGTGGCTGAGATCGCTAAGGCGTCGGACTTGAACAGTAAGGTCCGGGGATCGAATCCCAACATTTCAATACATTTTACGACTGCCTCCCTCATCCCAATGCGACTCAAACCCGTCGTCCGACACTCGGCAGACGTGCAGTCGTGATAGCGTAGTGGTCTAGATCATTTGTCGTCCACTATGCTTGGGTGTCTAAAAAGCAGTCCGCTTCGGCGGATTGGCCTCGGCACTGGTTCGATCCCCGGTCGTTCCAGCCACTCGCAATTGGTCGCGAGTGGGTCCATTCTGATTCGTCGGTTTGGAGTTGATAAGTCCTTTGAAGCTGGCCCTTCACACTGCATGTTCGGTAGAGAGCGCCGGACAGCGGGGGTACCACTGTGGGTACCACTGACCACCCCGCGAAAACCAAAGGCTCTCAACCCCCGCCCTTCACCCGGCCCACATCAGATGAGAACCCCTGGGGTCGCCGCCTGGAATGCACCGGTTCCCCCGATCCACCGAAGTTGCAGGTGGTCCTCCCTACTGTGTGGGGAGGTGGGAGAAGGGCCCCCATTTTTAGGCACGAAGTAGCCTTATAGCCTCACCGGGGTTGGGTTTTTTTTTTTTTTTTTATTTTTATTGTCAGTCTGGCCCCTTATGCAAATCCGAAATTTTCTATACGATTTTGATGAGATTTGGCAGAGTGGTAGAACTTTGTACCCTGATTTCAGTGGTGAAATGTGGTTGAAAAGTGTAGGGCCAATTTTGAGAAATTTTGAGTTGAAATCGCCGTTACCATGGCAAAACTCGACTCGTCAGCGAAAAACAGAGGGAGAGGGGGGAGCCGAGCCACCGGAAATGGAATCCGACCAATAGCAGCGCTCCTTTTCGCCTCTGTACAGCTTACACCAAAAACGCTCGCTCCCTTGAAAAAGCGCGTTCGAATCAAAATTGTCTTTTACTGCAGCTAGAAGAGCTCCAACAATGGTATAGACGTTGTTTTCGAACGTGGCCATTTGGATCGGCCGGTCGGTCGGTGATTGTTGGCCAGAGTGTCCCGCGCCGCTGCGCGCAGGCCCTGTTGTTTTCAAAAATACCAACCCTAAATGTTCTAAACTCTTTGAATCGGAGTGAAATAGGACATTAAACTGCGTGCCTGTGCAAATGCATTTGTGAAAAAACTATCCCTAACTTAGTTTGAGTGTGACTATAAGTCCCTTTCCGAAAACAGTGGGCGTGTAGCTGCACCTTGTAGCGAGGTTTGATGGTACTTCTAAATCTAAGACGAAACGATTTAGACACGGGGCTGTGCTTTTTTCTAACCTTAAAGCTGGGTGAACTGGACTATTTTACTGCACGTTTCTGTGAATAACTTGTCCTTCAGGTATTATGAGACTGTCTCAAATGTCTGTTTTTTGACACAAATTGATACGCAGCTGGTCTTTACGTAAGTTTTAGTATTATTTATAATGGTCTGACAAACATAAACAGAACTATACACAACGCAGTCCTAGCCTTAGTTATCTTTGTTAAACCAGAACATAAATGAAAATTAACTTCGTGACTACCAGGATTTCGTGAAATCGTATTTTTTCTTCTTTTTTTTCCCTCCAAGTTCTTTTGTTGGATGCGCTGCTGTACAGCGGTTTGCAGCGCATGGAGTCCGTGGTACCCATGGGTACGTCAAGTACCGTCGGTACTTTCGAAGGTACCTGTAAAGTACCGCGGCACCGAAAATTTCGATAGTACCGGTAAAGTACCGCGGTACCATAGTTTTCGGTAGTACCGGTAAAGTACCGCGGTACCATATTTTTCGGTAGTACCGGTAAAGTACTGCGGTACCGATTGTGGAGTACCGTGCCCATGCCTGATTACGCGTTATTACGCGGTATTACGCGTTATTACGCGGTATTACGCGTTATTACGCGGTATTACGCGTTATTACGCATTATTACGCGTTATTACGCTTATTACGCGTTATTACGCGTTATTACGCGTTATTACGCTCAGGACCTACGGAGTATTACGCGAGTGAAAACCCCCTCGGTTCGAGTGCCTCAACCACAATGACGCATTTTCGTCTTCAAGAAAGCTGCAAAGCGTCTTTTCGGCCTGACCTTTTTGTCCCGCAAAGTTTTAGATCGCATAGTGACAAAGACAACAAAGGCAATCATTAATCACAAGACACAATTGCCTTCAACACAAAATCGCATTTTCACATTAATTAGTGCCAAAAGGCATAATTTACGCCCAAGCATTGTGAAATCGCAAGTTTTGCTCGATTTGTGACACTGACTTTCAAAAACAATTCAAATTACAAGACACAAGTGCCTCAAACACAAACTTGCATTTTCCTTCAGAATTGAGCTGAAAAGCGTGTTTTTAGGCCTGGCCTGTTGATCCCGCATAGTTTCGGCTTAAATAGTAACACCTCCTTACGAAGATGAATCTTGTGACAATAAACCAGTGCCTAAAACACAAATTCGCATTTTCACATCGAAATAATCAGAAAATAAAGAACTAAGACCTCGCCTATTGATCCCGCATAGTTTCAGCTCGATTAGTGACACCGACTTTCAAAGATAATTAATGTCACAAGATTAAAGTGCCTCAACTACAATGACGCATTTTCGCCTACATAAAAGCTGCAAAGCGTCTTTTCAGCCTGACCTTTTTGTCCCGCAAAGTTTTAGATCGCATAGTGACAAAGACTACAAAGGTAATCATTAATCACAAGACACAATTGCCTTCAACACAAAATCGCATTTTCGCATTAATTGGTGCCAAAAGGCATAATTTACGCCCAAGAATTGTAAAATCGCCCAGTTTTGGTTGGATTTGTGACACTGACTTTCAAAAACAATTTAAACCACAAGACCCAAGTGCCTTAAACACAAAGTCGCATTTTCTTTTAGAAATGAGCTGAAAAGCGTGTTTTTGGGCCTGGCCTGTCGATTCCGCATAGTTTTAGCTTAATTTGTAACAACTTCATACGGAGATAAATCTTGTCACAAAAAACGAGTGCCTTTTTCACAAAGTCGCATTTTCGCTATGATATATGCCGAAATTCAAGAATAATGCCCTCACCTATTAAACCCGCATTCTCGAGTCACGCTGTGTCACGCTGTCACACAGTGTCACACTATCACGCTGTCACCCAGTGTTTCGCTGTCACGCACTCTCACAATGTCACGCATTGTCCGGCTGTCACGTTGGGTTACGCTCTCACGCAGTGTTACGCTGTGTCGGGGTGTCACATCTGTCACGCTGTCGCGAAGTGTTACGCTGTCACGCAATGTCACGCTGTCACCCTGTGTCACGCTGTTAAGCAGTGTCACGCAGTCACGCAGTGTCACGAAGTGTCAGTCAGTGTCACGCTGTCGTGCAGTGTCAAAAAGTCACGAAGTGTCACGCTGTCACGCAGTGTCACGCTGAAACAAAAAGTCACGCTGTCACGCAATGTCACGATGTCACGCAATGTCACGATGTTACACATTGTCACGCTGTCATGCAGTGTCACGCAGTCACGAAGTGTCAGCCAGTGTTACGCTGTCACGTAGTGTCACTCGGTGTCACGCTGTTACGCAGTGTCACGCTGTCACGCTGTCATGCAGTGTCACGCAGTCACAAAGTTCACGCAGTGCTACACTGTCGCGCAGTGTCACGCTGTCACGCACTGTCACGCTGTCATGCAGTGTCATGCAGTCACGAAGTGTCACAAAGTGTCATGCAGCCACAAAGTGTCACGCAGTGTCCCACTGTCACGCAGTGTAACGCTTTTACGAAGTGTCACGATGCAACACAGTGTCATGCAGTCACGCAATGTCACGATGTCACACATTGTCACGCTGTTATGCAGTATCACGCAGTCACGAAGTTTCACGTAGTGTCACGCAGTGTCACGCAGTGTCACTGAGTGTCAGCCGTTGTCACGCTGTCATACAGTGTCAAATAGTCACGAAGTGTCACGCTGTCACGCAGTGTCACGCTGCAACAAAAAGTCACGCTGTCACGCAATGTCACGATGTCACGCAATGTCACGATGTTACACATTGTCATGCTGTCATGCAGTGTCACGCAGTCACGAAGTGTCAGCCAGTGTTACGCTGTCACGTAGTGTCACTCGGTGTCACGCTGTTACGCAGTGTCACGCTGTCACGCTGTCATGCAGTGTCACGCAGTCACATAGTTCACGCAGTGCTACACTGTCGCGCAGTGTCACGCTGTCACGCACTGTCACGCTGTCATGCAGTGTCATGCAGTCACGAAGTGTCACAAAGTGTCATGCAGCCACAAAGTGTCACGCAGTGTCCCGCTGTCACGCAGTGTAACGCTTTTACGAAGTGTCACGATGCAACACAGTGTCATGCAGTCATGCAATGTCACGATGTCACACATTTTCACGCTGTTATGCAGTATCACGCAGTCACGAAGTTTCACGTAGTGTCACGCAGTGTCACGCAGTGTCACGGAGTGTCACGCAGTGTCACGGAGTGCCAGCCGATGTCACGCTGTCATGCAGTGTCAAACAGTCACGAAGTGTCACGCTGTCACGCAGTGTCACGCTGCAACAAAAAGTCACGCTGTCACGCAATGTCACGATGTCACGCAATGTCACGATGTTACACATTGTCACGCTGTCATGCAGTGTCACGCAGTCACGAAGTGTCAGCCAGTGTTACGCTGTCACGTAGTGTCACTCGGTGTCACGCTGTTACGCAGTGTCACGCTGTCACGATGTCATGCAGTGTCACGCAGTCACAAAGTTCACGCAGTGCTACACTGTCGCGCAGTGTCACGCTGTCACGCACTGTCATGCTATCATCCAGTGTCATGCAGTCACGAAGTGTCATAAAGTGTCATGCAGCCTACAAAGTGTCACGTAGTGTCACGCTGTCACGCAGTGTACCGCTGTCACGAAGTGTCACGATGCAACACAGTGTCATGCAGTCATGCAATGTCACGATGTCACACATTGTCACGCTGTTATGCAGTATCACGCAGTCACGAAGTTTCACGTAGTGTCACGCAGTATCACGGAGTGTCACGCATGTCACGGAGTGTCACGCAGTGTCACGGAGTGTCACGCAGTGTCACGGAGTGTCACGCAGTGTCACGGAGTGTCATGCAGTGTCACGCTGTCATGCAGTGTCACGCTGTCACGCATTGCTACGCAGTGGCAAGGTGTCTTACACAGTACGCTACAACGCAGTTTCACGCTGCAACACAGTGTCATGCTAAAACACAGTGTCGTGCTGTCGCACATTGTCACGCTGTCATGCAGTGTCGCGCAGTCATGAAGTGTCACGTAGTGTCAAGCAGTGTCACGCAGTGTCAGGAGGTGTCACGCCGTGTCACCCATTGTCACGCAGTGTCACGTTGTTACGAAGTGTCACGAATTGTCACGCTGCCACATTTGTCACGCTGTCACGCAATGTCACTCTGTCACGCAGTGTTAGGCTATTAAGCAGTGTCTCGCAGTGTCATGCTGTCACGCAAGGTCACGCTGTCATGCAGTGTCATTCATTCGCGAAGTGTCACGCAGTGTCACGCTGCCATGCAGTGTCACGCTGCAACGCAGAGTCACGCTGCAACACAGTGTCACGCTGCAATGCAGTGTCACGCTGCAATGAAGTGTTACTCTTCGACGCTGTGTCACGCTGCAATGCAATGTCAAGCTGTCACGCAATATTCTGATGTCACACAGTGTCACGCCGTCATGCAGTGACACGCAGTCACGACGTGTCATGCATTGTCACGGTGTCACGCAGTGTCACTTCGCATCTCAGCAGTGTGACGTTGGCACTTAGTGTCACACTGTCAAGCTGTCACGCAGCGTCACGCTGTAACTCATTTCCAGAATGTGACGCTGTGTCACGCAATGTCTCTGGCATGATAAGACGGACACGCGGTGTCACGCTGTTACGCAGTGTCACGCTGCAACACGGTGTCATGCTGTCACGCAATGTCACGATGACACACGTTGTCACGCTGTCACGCAATGTCGATCTGTCAGGCAGTGTCAGGCTGTTAAGCAGCGGAACGCAGTCCCGCAGTGTCACGAAGTATCAGCCAGTATCACGCTGCCATGCAGTGTCACGCTTCAACGCAGTGTTGCGCTGCAACGCAGTGACACGCTGCGACGCAGTGTCACGCTTCAACACAGTGTCATGTTCACACCCAATGTCACGATGTCAGAAAGTGTCACGCTGTCATGCAGTGTCACGCAGACACAAATCGTCACGCAGTGTCACTTAGTCACACGCAGTGTCACGATGTCATTCAGTGTCACGCTGACACGCAGTGTCACACTGCAACTCAGTGTCACGCTGCATCACAGTGTCATGCTGTCACGCAATGTCACAATGTCACGCAGTGTCACGCTGTCGCGCAGTGTCAAGCAGTCATGCTGTGTCATGCAGTCTCAAAGTGTCACGCAGTGTCACGCTGTCCCGCAGTGTCACGCTGCAACGCTCTGTCACGCTGTCTTGCAGTGTCATGCAGTTACGAAGTTTCGCAAAGTGTCATGCAGCCACAAAGTGTCACGCATTGTCACACTGTCATGCAGTTTCCTGCAGTCAAAAAATGACACGCAGTGTCACACAGTCACACGCAGTGTCACGCTTTCACGCAGTGCCACGCTGTCACGCAGTGTCATGCAGTGTCACGCAGTGTCACGCTTTTACGCAGTGTCACACAGTGTCACGCAGTGTCACGCAGTGTCACGCAGTGTCAAGAAGTGTCACGCTGTCACGCAGTGTCACGCTGTCACGCAGTGTACCGCAGTCACGCAGTGTCACTATGCAACACAGCGTCATGCTGTCACGCAATGTCACGATGTTACACCTTGTCACGCTTTCACGCAGTGTCACACTGCAACTCAGTGTCACGCTGCAACACAGTGTTATGCTGTCACGCATTGTCAAAATGTCACGCAGTGTCACGCTGCAACGCACTGTCACGCTGTTACGAAAAGTCGCTATGTCACACAACGTCACGATGTCATGGAGTGTCACGCTGCCATGCAGTGTCACGCGATGCGACGCTGTCACGCAGTCTCACGCTGTCACGCCCTGTCACGCTGTCATGCAGTGTCATGCAGTCACGAAGTGTCACAATGGGTCATGCCGCCACAAAGTTTCATGCAGTGTCACGCTGTCATGCAGTGTCACGCAGTCACAAGATGACACGCAGTGTCACAAAGTCACTCGCAGTGTCACGCTTTCACGCAGTGCCACGCTGTCACGCAGTGTTACGCAGTGTTACGCAAAGTCGCGCTGTCACGCAGGGTCACGCAGAGTCACGCTGTCACGCAGTGTCACGCTGTCAGGCAGTGTCCCGCTATCACGCGGTGTTACGCTGCCATGCAGTGTCACAAAGTGTGGCGAACTGTCACGCAGTGTCTCGCTGTGTCATCCTGCAACACACTATCATGCTGTCACGCATTGTAACGATTGCACAACGTGTCACGATGTCTGACAGTGTCACGCTGTCACGAAGTGTCACGTAGTGTCACGCAGTATCACGCTGTCACGAAGTGTTACGCAGTGTCACGCTGTCACGCAGTGTCACGCTGTCATGCAGTGTCACGCAATCACAATGTGTCACGCTGCAACACAGTGTCATGCTGCGATACAATGTCATGCTGTCTCGCAAGGTCACGATGTCAAATAGTGTCACGCTGTCTTAGGCATTATAATAACGTAACGCACTGTCACGCTGTTATGCAATGTCCATCTGTCACGAAGGGACAAGCAGTAGCGACGTGTCAAACGGTTTCACGCTTTGACGCAGTGTTACGCTGTCACGCAATGTTTCACTCTCATACAGTGTCACCCAGTCACGAACTGTAACGCAGTGTCACGCACTGTCACACTGCAACGCAGTTCCACGCTGCAACACATTGTGATGCTGTTACGAAATGTCATGATGTCACACAGTGACACGATGTCACACTGTGTCACGCTGCCAAGCAGTGTCACGCAGTCACGAAGTGTCACGTAGTGTCACGCAGTGTCAAAGAGTGTCACAGTGTGTCACGCAGTGTCACAGAAAGTCACGCAGTGGCACGCTGTCATGCAGTGTCACGCTGTCACGCAGTGTCACGCTGTCACGCAGTGTGAAGCTGCAACACAGTGCCATGCTGTCACGCAATGTCACGATGTCACACGGTGTCTCGCTGCCATGCAGTGTCACGCAGTCACAAAGTGTCACATAGTGTCACGCAGTGTCACAGAGTGTCGTTCAGTGTCACAGAGTGTCACGCAGTGTCACAGAGTGTCACGCAGTGTCACAGAGTGTCACACAGTGTCACGCTGTCACGCAGAGTCATGCTGTCACGCAGTGTCACGCAGTGTCACGCAGTGTCACGCTGTCATGCAAAAACGCTCTGTCACGCAGTGTCTCGCAGTGTCATCTTGCAATACTGTGTCATGCTGTCACGCATTGTTACTATGTCACACAGTGTCGAGATGTCTGACAGTGTCACGCTGTTACGAAGTGTCACGCTGTCAGGCTGTCACGAAGTGTTTCGCAGTGTCAAGCTGTCGCACAGTGTCACTCAGAGTCACGCTGTCACGCAGTGTCACGCTGTCAGGCAGTGTCCCGCTGTCACGCGGTGTTACATTGCCATGCAGTGTCACAAAGTGTCACGAATTGTCAGGCAGTGTCACGCAGTGTCATCCTGCAACACAGTGTCATGCTGTCACACATTGTCACGATTGCATACATTGTCACGATGTCTGACAGTGTCACGCTGTCACGAAGTGTCACGTAGTGTCACGCAGTGTCACGCTGTCACGAAATGTTACGCATAGTCACGCTGTCACGCAGTGTCACGCAGTGTCACACAGTAACACGCAGTGTCACGCAGTGTCACGCAGTGTCACGCAGTGTCACGCAGTGTCACGCAGTGTCACGCAGTGTCACGCAGTGTCTTGCAGTGTCACGAAGTGTCACGAAGTGTCACGCAGTGTCACGCAGTGTTACGCAGTATCACGCAGTGTCACGCAGTGTCACGCAGTGTCACGCTGTCACTCAGTGTCACGCTGTCACGCAGTGTCACGCACTGTCACGGGGTCACGCAGTGTCTCGCAGTGTCACGCTGTCACGCAGTGTGACGCTGTCCTGCAGTGTCATGCTGCAACGCACTGTCACGGCGTCACGCAATGTCGCGATGTCACCCAGCGTCACGCTGTCATGAAGTGTCACGCTGCCACACAGTGTCACGCGGTGTGACGCTGTCACGCAGTGTCACGCTGTCACGCCCTGTCACGCTGTCATGCAGTGTCATGCAGTTTCATGCAGTCACGAAGTGTCCCAAAGTGTCCTGCAGCCACAAAGTGTAACGCAGTGTCATGCTGCCATGCAGTGTCACGCAGTCACAAAATGACACGCAGTGTCACACAGTCACTCGCAGTGTCACGCTTTCACGCAGTTCCACGCTGTAACGCAGTGTCACTCAGTGTCACGCAGTGTCACGCAATGTCACGCTGTCACGCAGTGTCACGCAGTTTCAAGCAGTGTCACGCTGTCACACAGTGTCACGATGCAATACGTTGTCACGCTGTTATGCAGTGTGACGGTGACGGAGACTTCAAAAGATTATCCTTTATCACAAGAAACCAGTGCCTTATACACAAACTCACATTTTCGCATAGAAATAGACAGAAATTAAAGGAATAATTCTTCGCTTATTGATCGCGCACAGTTTCAGCTCGATTAGTGACACTGGCTTGCATGTTAAAAAAAACATGTATCTCAACTGCAAAGACGCACATTCGCCTAGAAATTAGCTTAGAAGCGTGTTTTGGGCCCGGCCTTCTGGTTCCGCATAGTTTTAGCTCGATAATTGACAGAGACCACAAAAGATAATTTTTATCACAAGACTCAAAGGCAAAATTGCATTTCGCATTGAAAAAGGCAGAAGTTAGTGTTTCTAAGAGTTTAGTCGTGATTGTCGACAGTTTTAGCTCGATTGGAAACAGTAACTATAAAAGAGTATTCTCGGATCACGAGATATGACAATCCAACACCCAAAATCTTACTTTTGCATTGATTTATGCCAAAAAGCAAAATTTCAGGCCAAGCATTGTGATATCGCACAGTTTTAACTCGATTTGTGACACCGACCCTAAAAAACAATTCAAAGCACAAGAAACAAGTGCTTCAAGCAGAAAGTTGCATTTTCTTTTAAAGATGAGCTGAAAAGCGTATTTTTGGGCCTGGCCTGTTTATGTCGTATAGTTTCTGATTGATTTGTAACACCTACTCTCAAAGATGAATCTTGTCACAAAAACCAGTGTCTAAAACACAAAGTCGCTATTTCACATCGAAATAAGCAGAAATTCAAGGCTTAAGGCCTTGCCTGTTTTTCCCACTCGATTGGTGACACCGACTTACAATGATAGTTTAGGTCATAAGAAACCAGTGCCTGAACCACAAAGACGCATTTTTACATAGAAAAAGGCTTAAAAGCCTCTTTTGGGGCATGGCCTGTCGGTCCCGCATAGTTTTAGCTCGACTGGTGATAAAGACTACAAATGTAATCATTAATCACAAGACACAAGTGCATCAACACAATTTGGCATTTTCACAACGACTTATGCCAAATAGCATAATTTAAGACCAGGCACTGACATAACGCACAGTTTTAGCTCGATTAGTGACACTGCCTGTAAAAGACAATTCAATCAACAAGACACAAGTGCCTTTAACACAAAGTCGCATTTTCCTTCAGAATTAAGCCGAAAACCGTGTTTTTAGGCCTGGCCTGTTGATCCCGCATAGTTTCGGCTTGAATTGTAACACCTACTTACAAAGATGAATCTTTTGACAAAAAACCAGTGCCTAAACCCAAAATTTGCATTTTAACATCAAAAAGAGCAGAATATAAAGAACTAAGGCCTCGCCTAATGATCCCGCATAGTATCAGCTCGATTGGTGACACCGACTTACAATAATAGTTCAGGTCATAAGAAACCAGGCCTCAACCACAAAGACGCATTTTTGCATAGCAAAAGGCTTAAAAATCTGTTTTAGGGCCTGGCCTGTCGGTCCCGCATAGTTTTAGCTCGATTGGTGGCAGAGACTACAAAAGATTATTCCCGCACAGTTTCAGCTCGATTGGTGACACTGGCTTGCATGTCAAAAGAAACAAGAGCCTCAACCACAAAGACGCATTTTCGCATTGAAATAGGCTCATAAGCGTGTCTTTTGGCCCGGTGTTCTGGTCCGGCATAGTTTCAGCTCGATTAGTGATAGAGACTAAAAAAGATAACTTTTATCACAAGACTCAAAAGCCTCCAATACAAAATCGCATCGCTCATTGCAAAAACTAAAAGTTAGTGTTTTTTTGGCGTTTAGTCGTGATTGTCGACAGTTTTAGCCTGATTGAAAACAAAAACTCAATAAGAGTATTCTTGGGACACGAGATATGACGATCCGAAACACAAAATCTTACTTTCGCATTGATTAAGGCCAAAAAGCATAAGGCCAACCATTGTGATATCGCACGGTTTCAGCTCGATTTGTGACACCGACCCTAGAAAACAATTCAAACCAGTAGAAACAAGTGTTTTTAGCAGAAAGTCGCATTGTCTTGAGTTGAAAAGCGTATTTTTGGGCCTGGCTTGTGAATCCTGTATAGCATCACCTTGATTTGTAACACCTACTTTCAAAGATAAATCTTGTCACATAAAATCAGTACCTAAAACACAAATTCGCATTTCCACATCTAAATAAGCAGAAATTCAAGGTTTAAGGCCTTGCCTGCTGATCCCACTTAGTATCAGCTCGATTGGTGACACTGACTTACAATGATTGTTGAGGTTAAAAGAAACCAGTGCCTGAACCACAAAGACGCATTTTTGCATAGAAAAAGGCTTAAAAGCCTGTTTTAGGGCCTGGCCTGTCGGTCTTGCATAGTTTTAGCTCGATTGGTGACAAAGACTGCAAATGTAATCATTAATCACAAGTCACAAGTGCATCAACACAAAATGGCATTTCCGCATTGATTCATGCCAAATAGCATAATTTGAGACCAAGCACTGTGATAACGCACAGTTTTAGCTCGATTAGTGACACTGACTGTAAAAGACAAGTCAATCAGCAAGACACAAGTGCCTCACACACAAAGTAACATTTTCCTTTAGAATTCAGCCGAAAAGCGTGTTTTTAGCCTTGGCCTGTTGATCCCGCATAGTTTCGGCTTGATTCGTAACACCTACTTACAAAGATGATTCTTTTGACAAGAAACAAGTGTCTAAAACACAAATTCGCATTTTCGCATTGAAATAAGCAGAAAAATATAAACTAAGACCCCGCCTATTGATCCCGCATAGTTTCAGCTCGATTAGTGACACCGACTCACACAGATAGTTTTAGTCATAAGAAATCAGTGCCTCAACCACAAAGACGCGTTTTTGTATAGAAAAAGGCTGAAAAGCCTGTTTTTGGGCCTGGCCTGTTGGTCCCGCATAGTTTCAGCTCGATTGGTGGCAGAGACTACAAAGGATTATCATGTATCACAAGAAGCCAGTGCCGTAAACACAAAGTCTTATGTTCACATCAAAATAAGCAGATATTCAGGCTTAAGGCCTTGCCTCTTGATCCCGTACAGTTTTAGCTTGATTGGCGACACCGACTTTCAAAGATTGTTTATATCACAAGGTTCAAATACCTCAACACCAATGACGCATATTCGCCTACAAAAAAGCTGAAAAGCGTCTTTTCGACCTGACCTGTATGCCCACAAAGTTTTAGATCGCATAGTGACAAAGACTACAAAGGTAATCATTAATCACAAGACACAATTGCCTTCAACACAAAATAGCATTTTCACATAAATTAGTGCCAAAAGGCATAATTTACGCCCAAGCATTGTGAAATCGCACAGTTTTGGCTTGATTTGTGACACTGACTTTTAAAAACAATGCAAACCACAAGACACAAGTGACTCAAACACAAAGTCGCATTTTCGCACCGAAATAAGCAGAAATTCAAGGTTTAAGGCCTTGCTGTTGATCCCGCATAGTTGCAGCGCAATCGGTGACACCGACTTGCAAAGATAATTCATGTAAAAGAAACAAGTGCCTCAACAATACAGACAAGTTTTTCCATAGGAATAAGCAAAAAAGGTTTTTTATAGGACTGGCCTCCCAGTCGAAAATCCACGCGCCTCCCGAAGCTTCCCTGGTGCTTCGCGCAAGCGCCAGGAAAGCTTCGGGAAGCCGCTGCGGACGGTTTAGGAAGCGTGCGGGAAGGCTACGGGAAGCGCTTTATTGCCGCGGCCAGCGCTCCACAGAGCGCCGAGGAAGCGCGCGGCGTCGCCTCCTCACCGGCCGCTGGACGGCGAGGAAGGCGCAGACAAGCGTTCGGCGTCGCTTCCCTCGCCGCTGGGCCGCGTGGCGGGCGGGTACTGCATCTTAAAACACCCATTGCTCGAAAACTACTGCGCCAATCCGCGTCAAATTTCGCACGCGCACAGATATCTTCTTGCTTCACGCCCTTGCCGCGTCTGGCCCCTGTCACTCGCTTCTAAACCACTTTTTGGAGAGGCTAAACATGGCGCGAAACACTAAGTTCCTCACAATTTGGCGGGCATGGTAGTTCAGCCAGAGAAGCCTTTAAAAACAAAGGTAGTTTTCAAAATTGAAATTTATTTGGTACGATTTTGTACTGTTCGCCCTCCTACTTCCAGCGTACTCTCGTCCGAGTCCCGCGTCTCTCGTCCGGAGGCGCTGATGCGCTTCCGGGCGAGCGACTCGAACCCCTGTCCTAGTAGTTTGATAGCGCGAACGCTCACCCCCAAACTACAGGACTTGTTTGAGGACGGCGTCGCGCGCACGCCACATGGCCCGAGCGCGCCGCAGCGAGCGCGAGGCGAGCGTCCTGATTGGCTGCTGCGTGCGGGGGTGGGGGCGAGCGCGAAGCGTAAGGAAGCGAACGCGAACGCCTCTTCACCGTCCGCGCGCGCGGTGACGAAGCCCTGCGGTGCAACTTCCACGAGCAGCGTCACGGAAGCGACGGTTGGCGCTTCCTCGCCGTCCGTTCGAACGAGCGGGCAGCGTCGGGGAAGCAGCGAGCGGCGCTCGGAGGGCGAAGCGACGGGGAAGCAACGACTAGCGCTTCCTCACCGTTCGCTCGGCCCAGCGCGGAGCGACGGGGAAGCGTAAAGTTCGCTCCAAGCGCTTGGAGTGCCGGGGAAGCGACACGAACGCTCCCTCACCGTACCGGAGCGTCCGTGTCGCTTCCCCTCGCTTCCTTAGCGCTTCGTTGGGCGAGGCATTTTCGACTGGGCTGTTTGTTCTTCAAAGTTGCAGCTCGATTACTGACGGAGACTACAAAAGATTATCCTTCTTCACAAGAAACCAGTGCCTGAAACACAAAGTCGCATTTTTGCTTACAAATAAGCGAAAAAACGTGTTTTTGGGCCTTGCCTGTTGGTCAAGCATAGTTTAAGCTAAATTGGCGACAGAGACTACCAAAGATTTTTCTTTATCATAAGAAACCAGTGCCTTAAACGCAAAGTCGCATGTTCACATCGAAATAGACAGAAATAAAAAGATTAGGGCCTCGCTTAGTGATCCCGCACAGTTTCAGCTTGGTTGGTTAAACTGGCTTGCATAGATAACTCATGTTAAATGAAACAAGTGCCTCAACCACAAAGACGAATTTTTGCATAGAAATAAGCCAAAAAGCGTGTTTTTTGAACTTGCCTGTTGGTCTTGTATTTTTGCAGCTCGATTAGTTACAGAGCCTACAAAAGATTATCCTATCACAAGAAACCAGTGCCTTAAAGTCTAAGTCGCATTTTCGCACAGAAATAAGCTAAAACGCGTGTTTCTGGGCCTTGCATAGTCCCGCATAGTTTAAACTGAATTGGCGACGGAGACTACAAAAGAAAATCCTTTATCACAAGAAACCAGTGCCTCATACACAAACCCACATTTTCGCATCAAAATAGACAGAAATATAAGGAAAAAGGCCTCGCTTATTAAGCCCGCACAGTTTCAGCTCGATTGGTGACACTGACTCACACAGATAGTTTTAGTGATAAGAAACCAGTGCCTCAACCACAAAGACGCGTTTTTGTATAGAAAAAGGCTGAAAAGCCTGTTTTTGGGCCTGGCCTGTTGCTCCCGCATAGTTGCAGCTCGATTGGTGGCAGAGACTACAAAGGATTATCATGTATCACAAGAAGCCAGTGTCGTTAACACAAAGTCTTATTTTCACATCAAAATAGGCAGATATTCAGGCTTAAGGCCTTGCCTCTTGTTCCCGCACAGTTTCAGCTTGGTTGGTTAAACTGGCTTGCATAGATAACTCATGTTAAATGAAACAAGTGCCTCAACCACAAAGACGAATTTTTGCATAGAAATAAGCCAAAATGCGTGTTTTTTGAACTTGCCTGTTGGTCTTGTACCTTTGCCTGTTGGTCTTGCATTGTTGCAGCTCGATTGGTTACAGAGACTACAAAAGATTATCCTATCACAAGAAACCAGTGCCTTATACACAAACCCGCATTTTCGCATTGAAATAAGCTCATAAGCGTGTCTTTTGGCCCGGTCTTCTGGTCCAGCATAGTTTCAGCTCGCTTAGTGACAGAGACTAAAAAAGATAACTTTTATCACAAGACTCAAAAGCCTCCAATACAAAATCGCATCGCTCATTGCAAAAACTAAAAGTTAGTGTTTTTTTGGCGTTTAGTCGTGATTGTCGACAGTTTTAGCCTGATTAAAAACAAAAACTCAAAAAGAGTATTCTTGGGACACGAGATATGACGATCCGAAACATAAAATCTTACTTTCGCATTGATTAAGGCCAAAAAGCATAAGGCCAACCATTGTGATATCGCACGGTTTCAGCTCGATTTGTGACTCCGACCCTAGAAAACAATTCAAACCAGAAGAAACAAGTGTTTTTAGCAGAAAGTCGCATTGTCTTTTAAGGATGAGTTGAAAAGCGTATTTTTGGGCCTGGCTTGTGAATCCTGTATAGCATCACCTTGATTTGTAACACCTACTTTCAAAGATAAATCTTGTCACATAAAATCAGTACCTAAAACACAAATTCGCATTTCCACATCTAAATAAGCAGAAATTCAAGGTTTAAGGCCTTGCCTGCTGATCCCACTTAGTATCAGCTCGATTGGTGACACTGACTTACAATGATTGTTGAGGTTAAAAGAAACCAGTGCCTGAACCACAAAGACGCATTTTTGCATAGAAAAAGGCTTAAAAGCCTGTTTTAGGGCCTGGCCTGTCGGTCTTGCATAGTTTTAGCTCGATTGGTGACAAAGACTGCAAATGTAATCATTAATCACAAGTCACAAGTGCATCAACACAAAATGGCATTTCCGCATTGATTCATGCCAAATAGCATAATTTGAGACCAAGCACTGTGATAACGCACAGTTTTAGCTCGATTAGTGACACTGACTGTAAAAGACAAGTCAATCAGCAAGACACAAGTGCCTCACACACAAAGTAACATTTTCCTTTAGAATTCAGCCGAAAAGCGTGTTTTTAGCCTTGGCCTGTTGATCCCGCATAGTTTCGGCTTGATTCGTAACACCTACTTACAAAGATGATTCTTTTGACAAGAAACAAGTGTCTAAAACACAAATTCGCATTTTCGCATTGAAATAAGCAGAAAAATATAAACTAAGACCCCGCCTATTGATCCCGCATAGTTTCAGCTCGATTAGTGACACCGACTCACACAGATAGTTTTAGTCATAAGAAATCAGTGCCTCAACCACAAAGACGTGTTTTTGTATAGAAAAAGGCTGAAAAGCCTGTTTTTGGGCCTGGCCTGTTGGTCCCGCATAGTTTCAGCTCGATTGGTGGCAGAGACTACAAAGGATTATCATGTATCACAAGAAGCCAGTGCCGTAAACACAAAGTCTTATGTTCACATCAAAATAAGCAGATATTCAGGCTTAAGGCCTTGCCTCTTGATCCCGTACAGTTTTAGCTTGATTGGCGACACCGACTTTCAAAGATTGTTTATATCACAAGGTTCAAATACCTCAACACCAATGACGCATATTCACCTACAAAAAAGCTGAAAAGCGTCTTTTCGACCTGACCTGTATGCCCACAAAGTTTTAGATCGCATAGTGACAAAGACTACAAAGGTAATCATTAATCACAAGACACAATTGCCTTCAACACAAAATAGCATTTTCACATAAATTAGTGCCAAAAGGCATAATTTACGCCCAAGCATTGTGAAATCGCACAGTTTTGGCTTGATTTGTGACACTGACTTTTAAAAACAATGCAAACCACAAGACACAAGTGACTCAAACACAAAGTCGCATTTTCGCACCGAAATAAGCAGAAATTCAAGGTTTAAGGCCTTGCTGTTGATCCCGCATAGTTGCAGCGCAATCGGTGACACCGACTTGCAAAGATAATTCATGAAAAAGAAACAAGTGCCTCAACAATACAGACAAGTTTTTCCATAGGAATAAGCAAAAAAGGTTTTTTATAGGACTGGCCGTTCTTCAAAGTTGCAGCTCGATTACTGACGGAGACTACAAAAGATTATCCTTCTTCACAAGAAACCAGTGCCTGAAACACAAAGTCGCATTTTTGCTTACAAATAAGCGAAAAAACGTGTTTTTGGGCCTTGCCTGTTGGTCAAGCATAGTTTAAGCTAAATTGGCGACAGAGACTACCAAAGATTTTTCTTTTTCATAAGAAACCAGTGCCTTAAACGCAAAGTCGCATGTTCACATCGAAATAGACAGAAATAAAAAGATTAGGGCCTCGCTTAGTGATCCCGCACAGTTTCAGCTTGGTTGGTTAAACTATAACTCATGTTAAATGAAACAAGTGCCTCAACCACAAAGACGAATTTTTGCATAGAAATAAGCCAAAAAGCGTGTTTTTTGAACTTGCCTGTTGGTCTTGTATTTTTGCAGCTCGATTAGTTACAGAGCCTACAAAAGATTATCCTATCACAAGAAACCAGTGCCTTAAAGTCTAAGTCGCATTTTCGCACAGAAATAAGCTAAAATGCGTGTTTCTGGGCCTTGCATAGTCCCGCATAGTTTAAACTGAATTGGCGACGGAGACTACAAAAGAAAATCCTTTATCACAAGAAACCAGTGCCTCATACACAAACCCACATTTTCGCATCAAAATAGACAGAAATATAAGGAAAAAGGCCTCGCTTATTAAGCCCGCACAGTTTCAGCTCGATTGGTGAGACCGACTCACACAGATAGTTTTAGTCATAAGAAACCAGTGCCTCAACCACAAAGACGCGTTTTTGTATAGAAAAAGGCTGAAAAGCCTGTTTTTGGGCCTGGCCTGTTGCTCCCGCATAGTTGCAGCTAGATTGGTGGCAGAGACTACAAAGGATTATCATGTATCACAAGAAGCCAGTGCCGTTAACACAAAGTCTTATTTTCACATCAAAATAAGCAGATATTCAGGCTTAAGGCCTTGCCTCTTGTTCCCGCACAGTTTTAGCTTGGTTGGTTAAACTGGCTTGCATAGATAACTCATGTTAAATGAAACAAGTGCCTCAACCACAAAGACGAATTTTTGCATAGAAATAAGCCAAAAAGCGTGTTTTTTGAACTTGCCTGTTGGTCTTGTACCTTTGCCTGTTGGTCTTGCATTGTTGCAGCTCGATTGGTTACAGAGACTACAAAAGATTATCCTATCACAAGAAACCAGTGCCTTATACACAAACCCGCATTTTCGCATTGAAATAAGCTCATAAGCGTGTCTTTTGGCCCGGTCTTCCGGTCCGGCATAGTTTCAGCTCGATTAGTGACAGAGACTAAAAAAGATAACTTTTATCACAAGACTCAAAAGCCTCCAATACAAAATCGCATCGCTCATTGCAAAAACTAAAAGTTAGTGTTTTTTTGGCGTTAAGTCGTGATTGTCGACAGTTTTAGCCTAACAAAAACTCAAAAAGAGTATTCTTGGGACACGAGATATGACGATCCGAAACACAAAATCTTACTTTCGCATTGATTAAGGCCAAAAAGCATAAGGCCAACCATTGTGATATCGCACGGTTTCAGCTCGATTTGTGACACCGACCCTAGAAAACAATTCAAACCAGAAGAAACAAGTGTTTTTAGCAGAAAGTCGCATTGTCTTTTAAGGATGAGTTGAAAAGCGTATTTTTGGGCCTGGCTTGTATAGCCTCAGCTTGATTTGTAACACCTACTTTCAAAGATAAATCTTGTCACATAAAATCAGTACCTAAAACACAAATTCGCATTTCCACATCTAAATAAGCAGAAATTCAAGGTTTAAGGCCTTGCCTGCTGATCCCACTTAGTATCAGCTCGATTGGTGACACTGACTTACAATGATTGTTGAGGTTAAAAGAAACCAGTGCCTGAACCACAAAGACGCATTTTTGCATAGAAAAAGGCTTAAAAGCCTGTTTTAGGGCCTGGCCTGTCGGTCTTGCATAGTTTTAGCTCGATTGGTGACAAAGACTGCAAATGTAATCATTAATCACAAGTCACAAGTGCATCAACACAAAATGGCATTTCCGCATTGATTCATGCCAAATAGCATAATTTGAGACCAAGCACTGTGATAACGCACAGTTTTAGCTCGATTAGTGACACTGACTGTAAAAGACAAGTCAATCAGCAAGACACAAGTGCCTCACACACAAAGTAACATTTTCCTTTAGAATTCAGCCGAAAAGCGTGTTTTTAGCCTTGGCCTGTTGATTCCGCATAGTTTCGGCTTGATTCGTAACACCTACTTACAAAGATGATTCTTTTGACAAGAAACAAGTGTCTAAAACACAAATTCGCATTTTCGCATTGAAATAAGCAGAAAAATATAAACTAAGACCCCGCCTATTGATCCCGCATAGTTTCAGCTCGATTAGTGACACCGACTCACACAGATAGTTTTAGTCATAAGAAATCAGTGCCTCAACCACAAAGACGCGTTTTTGTATAGAAAAAGGCTGAAAAGCCTGTTTTTGGGCCTGGCCTGTTGGTCCCGCATAGTTTCAGCTCGATTGGTGGCAGAGACTACAAAGGATTATCATGTATCACAAGAAGCCAGTGCCGTAAACACAAAGTCTTATGTTCACATCAAAATAAGCAGATATTCAGGCTTAAGGCCTTGCCTCTTGATCCCGTACAGTTTTAGCTTGATTGGCGACACCGACTTTCAAAGATTGTTTATATCACAAGGTTCAAATACCTCAACACCAATGACGCATATTCGCCTACAAAAAAGCTGAAAAGCGTCTTTTCGACCTGACCTGTATGCCCACAAAGTTTTAGATCGCATAGTGACAAAGACTACAAAGGTAATCATTAATCACAAGACACAATTGCCTTCAACACAAAATCGCATTTTCACATAAATTAGTGCCAAAAGGCATAATTTACGCCCAAGCATTGTGAAATCGCACAGTTTTGGCTTGATTTGTGACACTGACTTTTAAAAACAATGCAAACCACAAGACACAAGTGACTCAAACACAAAGTCGCATTTTCGCACCGAAATAAGCAGAAATTCAAGGTTTAAGGCCTTGCTGTTGATCCCGCATAGTTGCAGCGCAATCGGTGACACCGACTTGCAAAGATAATTCATGTAAAAGAAACAAGTGCCTCAACAATACAGACAAGTTTTTCCATAGGAATAAGCAAAAAAGGTTTTTTATAGGACTGGCCTCCCAGTCGAAAATCCACGCGCCTCCCGAAGCTTCCCTGGTGCTTCGCGCAAGCGCCAGGAAAGCTTCGGGAAGCCGCTGCGGACGGTTTAGGAAGCGTGCGGGAAGGCTACGGGAAGCGCTTTATTGCCGCGGCCAGCGCTCCACAGAGCGCCGAGGAAGCGCGCGGCGTCGCCTCCTCACCGGCCGCTGGACGGCGAGGAAGGCGCAGACAAGCGTTCGGCGTCGCTTCCCTCGCCGCTGGGCCGCGTGGCGGGCGGGTACTGCATCTTAAAACACCCATTGCTCGAAAACTACTGCGCCAATCCGCGTCAAATTTCGCACGCGCACAGATATCTTCTTGCTTCACGCCCTTGCCGCGTCTGGCCCCTGTCACTCGCTTCTAAACCACTTTTTGGAGAGGCTAAACATGGCGCGAAACACTAAGTTCCTCACAATTTGGCGGGCATGGTAGTTCAGCCAGAGAAGCCTTTAAAAACAAAGGTAGTTTTCAAAATTGAAATTTATTTGGTACGATTTTGTACTGTTCGCCCTCCTACTTCCAGCGTACTCTCGTCCGAGTCCCGCGTCTCTCGTCCGGAGGCGCTGATGCGCTTCCGGGCGAGCGACTCGAACCCCTGTCCTAGTAGTTTGATGGCGCGAACGCTCAACCCCAAACTACCGGACTTGTTTGAGGACGGCGTGGCGCGCACGCCACATGGCCCGAGCGCGCCGCAGCGAGCGCGAGGCGAGCGTCCTGATTGGCTGCTGCGTGCGGGGGTGGGGGCGAGCGCGAAGCGTAAGGAAGCGAACGCGAACGCCTCTTCACCGTCCGCGCGCGCGGTGACGAAGCCCTGGGGAAGCTGCGGTGCAACTTCCACGAGCAGCGTCACGGAAGCGACGGTTGGCGCTTCCTCGCCGTCCGTTCGAACGAGCGGGCAGCGTCGGGGAAGCAGCGAGCGGCGCTCGGAGGGCGAAGCGACGGGGAAGCAACGACTAGCGCTTCCTCACCGTTCGCTCGGCCCAGCGCGGAGCGACGGGGAAGCGTAAAGTTCGCTCCAAGCGCTTGGAGTGCCGGGGAAGCGACACGAACGCTCTCTCACCGTACCGGAGCGTCCGTGTCGCTTCCCCTCGCTTCCTTAGCGCTTCGTTGGGCGAGGCATTTTTGACTGGGCTGTTTGTTCTTCAAAGTTGCAGCTCGATTACTGACGGAGACTACAAAAGATTATCCTTCTTCACAAGAAACCAGTGCCTGAAACACAAAGTCGCATTTTTGCTTACAAATAAGCGAAAAAACGTGTTTTTGGGCCTTGCCTGTTGGTCAAGCATAGTTTAAGCTAAATTGGCGACAGAGACTACCAAAGATATTTCTTTATCATAAGAAACCAGTGCCTTAAACGCAAAGTCGCATGTTCACATCGAAATAGACAGAAATAAAAAGATTAGGGCCTCGCTTAGTGATCCCGCACAGTTTCAGCTTGGTTGGTTAAACTGGCTTGCATAGATAACTCATGTTAAATGAAACAAGTGCCTCAACCACAAAGACGAATTTTTGCATAGAAATAAGCCAAAAAGCGTGTTTTTTGAACTTGCCTGTTGGTCTTGTATTTTTGCAGCTCGATTAGTTACAGAGCCTACAAAAGATTATCCTATCACAAGAAACCAGTGCCTTAAAGTCTAAGTCGCATTTTCGCACAGAAATAAGCTAAAATGCGTGTTTCTGGGCCTTGCATAGTCCCGCATAGTTTAAACTGAATTGGCGACGGAGACTACAAAAGAAAATCCTTTATCACAAGAAACCAGTGCCTCATACACAAACCCACATTTTCGCATCAAAATAGACAGAAATATAAGGAAAAAGGCCTCGCTTATTAAGCCCGCACAGTTTCAGCTCGATTGGTGACACCGACACACACAGATAGTTTTAGTCATAAGAAACCAGTGCCTCAACCACAAAGACGCGTTTTTGTATAGAAAAAGGCTGAAAAGCCTGTTTTTGGGCCTGGCCTGTTGGTCCCGCATAGTTTCAGCTCGATTGGTGGCAGAGACTACAAAGGATTATCATGTATCACAAGAAGCCAGTGCCGTTAACACAAAGTCTTATTTTCACATCAAAATAAGCAGATATTCAGGCTTAAGGCCTTGCCTCTTGTTCCCGCACAGTTTTAGCTTGGTTGGTTAAACTGGCTTGCATAGATAACTCATGTTAAATGAAACAAGTGCCTCAACCACAAAGACGAATTTTTGCATAGAAATAAGCCAAAAAGCGTGTTTTTTGAACTTGCCTGTTGGTCTTGTACCTTTGCCTGTTGGTCTTGCATTGTTGCAGCTCGATTGGTTACAGAGACTACAAAAGATTATCCTATCACAAGAAACCAGTGCCTTATAGACAAACCCCCATTTTCGCATTGAAATAAGCTCATAAGCGTGTCTTTTGGCCCGGTCTTCTGGTCCGGCATAGTTTCAGCTCGATTAGTGACAGAGACTAAAAAAGATAACTTTTATCACAAGACTCAAAAGCCTCCAATACAAAATCGCATCGCTCATTGCAAAAACTAAAAGTTAGTGTTTTTTTGGCGTTAAGTCGTGATTGTCGACAGTTCATCATCTTCATCATCGGAATCATTTTCCCTATCATCTTCATTACCATCTGCCGCTCTCTCTTCATCCATTTGCTCTTCCAGAGTATCGCCTACACACAATCCTTCTAATTGGTCATCTGGATCTTCAACTGGATCAACTGGATCAACTGGATCTTCCTCATTTGAAGCAGAATCATCGTCATTGATTGGCCAACATCCTGCTAGGACTCCTTCATAGAATGGATGCTTTGCTTCAGGTATGTCAAATGTCTTCATAAACCCAGTAATACTCTTTATTACATTGGCTGGTAAAGGAACAGGTCCATCATAAGCCGGTGGTGGCACATAGGTTTTCAGATTGACAGGGCGACCTGGCTTGTTAGGGTTTACAGTTATAATCTCGCCATCATATTCATATTTCAATCGTATCAGATTTCCCTCTGATCCATCAATGCTGATTTCTCTAACTTGTGACCATTTCACTTTTTGCTTCTTTACGTCTCTCTCCCAGTTTTGTAGGTCATTCACAAGTGGCTTGAAATCACAAACAAAACCTTTCTGGAAAGGATGCACTTCATATTTAGGAAGTTCTTCTTTGGCGTTTTTTATGGCCTCAATCCATTCTTGAAAGTCAAAAATGTCAGAGTCTTCAGTAGACCTTTCGATTCTGGCATGAATGGAATCGACCTCCATCATAGTATGACCGGTTTCAAGAAATTTGTGAGTGATCTTCACTGAGTGACGGACTGCAGCAAGCTCATACATAGCAAAAATGAAGCGGTTTTTATTTTGACCACCACAATTGTCTGAATAAAATATGAACTCTTTGTATCCTTCCTTGACAAGTTGATCAATAAAGTAGAGCACAGAACTTCCAATTTCATTGGAACCCTTTCTGGCCATACCCTCATGCCAAAGGTGACAGTGGCCCATCCTCTTCACAGCATGAAAGATAGTAAAGTTGTAAACAGTAAGTTTGCTTTCATAATAAAAAGGTGAAGACTGAGAATGTGGCAAGTTTAATTGTTTCTGTAAATCATAAGAACAGAGAGCAATGGTCCTGTCTTTTTCGGCAGCAGCCTTGTCTTGAGCTTTGAATTTCTTCGCCTGAAGTTTGTGTTTTATGTGAGCAGCATACACATTTTTGTATTCTTGTTTCAGTCTAGGGCTGTTATCTTTGCTCTCCATAAAAACACACAGTTTGCACCTGTCCTTTTTTGGTTTGAAAAACCCTAAATTAAAATTAGAATTAACAATTTCTTCATACTGACGAATAGTGGCTTTTGATTTGGGGGCAATGCTAGTAGTGTTAGCCCAGGTCTGGTATAACTTCGCCATTTTTCTGAGACTTAGACCTTTTTGTAAGTACTCTCTCTTTGTCTTTGCTCGACAATAGTGAGACGGTACCCTTGGGAAAAGTGCAACATGTTGCTTCACTGTTTCCACTTTTTCTGGGGTCAGTTGTTTTGGATGGTTACTATGACGCCCTCTTTTGTCTGGTGTTGACACCTTCCCCTTTCGATGGTTGATATGACTGTAGGCACTCTCAATAAATCCATCCCAGATGGACAATGTAGCCATGAACATCTTCTTGCATACAGTAACTTTCTTTCCATCTACTTCAAGGAAAAAATTGCGATAGCAGTGCTTCTTTTTAGGACTCACATCTTTTCTTTGTTTGGCTGTAGGCTTAGATGTAGAGAAGCTCCGAATAAATTCCCACTGCCGCTCATGATTTCCTAACTGCCAAAATGTTCTAAAAACACTCATGCGCTGCTCTTCAGAGATGCGATGAATGCAATCTAACTTGCATGAACAGGGTGGCCTCATTTCTTTTGCTTTGACTTCCTTCCCTCTTGAAGACACATATTCTTGGCCACTATTTACGGCTACCTTTCTTACATTACAATTCCACAAATCCGGGTTTCTTGCACGCTTCCGAACTGGACTGTCAGATCTTGGAGTAGAAGTTCTGGTTCTCTTGCGATTAACGGAAGGTGTGGTAGTGTCAGAAGAATGAGCTTGCTCTAAAATAAAATTTGAAAAATTAGAGAAATAAACCAGAGAGTTATTTTATTAGAGCCCAAACATTAAAACTTACCAGCTAAATCATTATAATTGATTGTAACTTCAGAAATATTTTCCTGTTCCTCAAGAATGTTAGGCAAAACTTCTATAATGCAATTGTGTTCAATCAATGCATCATTTTCATTGATTGTAACTTGGGAAATATTTCCTTGTTCCTGAAGAGTGCTAGGCAAAAATTCTATAATGCTGTTGTGTTCAATCAATGCATCACCTTCCATATTTGTCTCCATAGAAGAAACAGTAAAAGCTGAAATTAAAGACAAGTTATTTAAACAAACTGGTAGTTTTAAACCTTACAAACAGAAGAAGAGAAGAAGCATTTTTTTACCATCTATATTTTGAAACCCAATTAGTGACACTGTTGAGTTTGGATCTGTAAAAGATAAAACAACAGTAGAAAAAAAATCAGGATACCAACAACTACTGTAGGCTAATAGAAAATTATTTTAATTACAGGTATTGTACTTACCCAACTCCCAAGAGGGCGGCTCAGTTACTCTGAGGACATCTGGAAAACTGGTATGAAGCACCAGTGGCTTATCAGAACCTGCAAGAAAATATTAATAAATACATAATTGTAATTCATTCAGTTCTCTAATTATATAGTTGTAAACATTACATTTGTAAGATTACAGGTAAATAAAATACATTGACAAATGCTTACCTTGGTTCCAATCATTGGCTGTCGATCCTTCAGGTATGACCTCCGATGCATTGGATATTTCGACATCCTGAGCAGGCCTTTCCAAAACCGAGTCAAGTTCCTGTTGGCCAGCTTGCTCAGATGATCCTAGAAAATAAATAAATATATAAAGCACAAAAGACAAATGGCAGCTCAGTATTTTAAAATGAATTGAATCAGTAAACCTTTAAACCAAATAGATTATAATGAAACACATAGCAATCCTTACTTTGAAACAAATCATTAGCATTAGCTGTCTCTCCTTCAGATATGGTGGCATATGATGACTTGGATTTGTCGTCATTCTGGACAGGCCATTCAGAAACCAGGTGTCGCTCCTGTTGGCCAGCTTGCTTGGATGATCCTGGAAAATAAAAAAAAAGTTAAGAAACAGAAGGAAAATGACAGCTCAGTGTTTTAAAATGAATAGTAACATTAAATCTATAAACCAAATAGATTATAATGTAACAAGTAGCACTCCTTACTTTGAAACAAATCATTAGCATTAGCTGTCTCTCCTTCAGATATGGTGGCATATGATGACTTGGATTTGTCGTCATTCTGGACAGGCCATTCAGAAACCAGGTGTCGCTCCTGTTGGCCAGCTTGCTTGGATGATCCTGGAAAATAAAAAAAAAGTTAAGAAACAGAAGGAAAATGACAGCTCAGTGTTTTAAAATGAATAGTAACATTAAATCTATAAACCAAATAGATTATAATGTAACAAGTAGCACTCCTTACTTTGAAACAAATCATTAGCATTAGCTGTCTCTCCTTCAGATATGGTGGCATATGATGACTTGGATTTGTCGTCATTCTGGACAGGCCATTCAGAAACCAGGTGTCGCTCCTGTTGGCCAGCTTGCTTGGATGATCCTGGAAAATAAAAAAAAAAGTTAAGAAACAGAAGGAAAATGACAGCTCAGTGTTTTAAAATGAATAGTAACATTAAATCTATAAACCAAATAGATTATAATGTAACAAGTAGCACTCCTTACTTTGAAACAAATCATTAGCATTAGCTGTCTCTCCTTCAGATATGGTGGCATATGATGACTTGGATTTGTCGTCATTCTGGACAGGCCTTTCAAAAACCTGGTGTCGTTTCTGTTGGCCAGCTTGCTTGGATGATCCTGGAAAATATATGAAAAGTTAAGAAACAGAAGGAAAATGACAGCTTAGTATCTTAAAATGAATAATAACATTAAATCTTTAAACCAAATAGATTATATTTACATATTCATAGCAATGCTTACTTTGAGACAAATTATTAGCTGCCGCTTCTTTGGATTCAGCACTGGTTGCCTTGGATTTGACGAGATCCAGAGCAGGACTTTCCGAAACCAGGTCACAAGTGTTCTTTGGTTCTCCTGCAAAACAAAAATGTGTTACTTCAAGTGACCATTTATTTTTGACAAGTCTTTGTACTAACACAGTATTATTTTATTTTTTAAGAAAAGGAGGAATATAAATTGTTTGTGGCAGATCTTACTTTTAGATAAGTTGTTATTCAGGACATCTAATTTTAATGTGCTTTGTTTGTTGCTGTCTTTATTTTGCACACTGGAAATTGTGTTTTTGGTACTTCTATGTTCTGCAGAAAAAAAGCACAAGCAAAAGAAAATTAGATTACACAGTGTCTGTTACAACAGAAAACTTTTCTTTTCTAATGTAATAAAATAAAATAGTACTTACTCTTTTGAGGTGAATCGAAATGCAGCCTTTTCCTGGCATCAGTGGGGCTTTTATTCAGCCACTTGGAGACCTTAGACTGGTATCCTAGAAAAATAAAACTCAAGCAAAAGGAGCAATGTGACATTTTGTCCACACAATCATTGAAGGAGAGGCAGGCAAGCAGCATGCTGATGGAGATTCTCATAAACAAGGGATAAAATGAAAAATATTTCTGAAACCAAGCGTTTTTCTGAAGTTTATATTACGCAGAATCTCTGATTTCCAGGTGCACACAAACAGACAAAACGATTAAAGATGTGAAGTGTTTCACATATTTTCATAAAAGTGTATCAATGGTTCTTTACTATTTATAACTAAAAGGCGTCAAAGGACAGATATACAAGAAACGAGTAGGACAATATCCCATATAGAATTGTTGATTGCAGACATATCCCATAAAGGTAATAATTCATAAATGCATAAAAGCAATGCACACAATCAATGCCAGTTCTTTACTCACAATCAAACGATCACATTATCAGGAAACTGAAAAATAATTAGAAAATCAAGAACTGCTGATTGAGTTTATTGACACTTTTGTCGCAAAATATCCAACCAGACCGAAGTTTCATTTCACGTAAGTTACCGGTCAGTTGTAACATTTATGATTACATACCTTCTTGTGTAGATGCATTTGGCACCTTTGGTTGTCCAGGGTTGTTCCCTGGTTTAATCTTAGAACCTGAAATAAGCAACACAAAACCTTCATTAATTCCAATGAAGTAATAGTATGTTATGTCATGTATGTTATGCAATTAACTATCACGAAGCAGCAGGAAATCTGTTTTAGCCCATTAAAAGTAAAATAAAGTGGCAGCGTTACTTTTATAATTGTTAATACAAACATTGAGAATATTGACACTCGTATAGGTTATACTGGACACCGACTCTCAATTTCCATCTAAGTTACGTTACACAGATGAAAACAGTCTCCTTACCAATGTTTGCAGACGCATCTTTATTCCTCGCGAGGTTAACGAGGAGTCTGGCGCGATTTGAAGCCATGTCATGGCTTTCATGCACTCGTTTTACTCTAAATGCCTCTGCACCTTCCGCTCACACATGTACTGGGAGGTCCTTGTAGTGCGACAGCAGCTGAGCTGGCCGAGCGTTGTAGAGTAGCTACGCGGTTGTATTCCGGACGGCTCTGACCAGTTTTGAGGTTAGCCCACTTTTTAATGCAATGTAGCTAAACAATGGAGCCTTTTGGAGATTTCACGTTTTGAGAGATGGTAGATTTGATAATGTTCTAACAGAATCAAGTAAAATGTCAAATATGTTAAAAAGGCCTCTTAAGCGGTTTTCCGCAGCCCTGAGCGAGATGAGTCATTGTCCGGAGCACGGTCGTAGGTAAGCGGTTGTCGGGAACGGGTTGGCTGCTGAGCGCTTGTCCGTAGCGCTCCAGCAGATACGCGGTTGTCCCCAGCCTAGCAGTCGGTAAGCGGTTGTAGATAGGGGGTATCGTTTTAAGGATGAGTTGAAAAGCGTATTTTTGGGCCTGGCTTGTGAATCCTGTATAGCTTCAGCTTGATTTGTAACACCTACTTTCAAAGATAAATCTTGTCACATAAAATCAGTACCTAAAACACAAATTCGCATTTCCACATCTAAATAAGCAGAAATTCAAGGTTTAAGGCCTTGCCTGCTGATCCCACTTAGTATCAGCTCGATTGGTGACACTGACTTACAATGATTGTTGAGGTTAAAAGAAACCAGTGCCTGAACCACAAAGACGCATTTTTGCATAGAAAAAGGCTTAAAAGCCTGTTTTAGGGCCTGGCCTGTCGGTCTTGCATAGTTTTAGCTCGATTGGTGACAAAGACTGCAAATGTAATCATTAATCACAAGTCACAAGTGCATCAACACAAAATGGCATTTCCGCATTGATTCATGCCAAATAGCATAATTTGAGACCAAGCACTGTGATAACGCACAGTTTTAGCTCGATTAGTGACACTGACTGTAAAAGACAAGTCAATCAGCAAGACACAAGTGCCTCACACACAAAGTAACATTTTCCTTTAAAATTCAGCCGAAAAGCGTGTTTTTAGCCTTGGCCTCTCGATCCCGCATAGTTTCGGCTTGATTCGTAACACCTACTTACAAAGATGATTCTTTTAACAAGAAACAAGTGTCTAAAACACAAATTCGCATTTTCGCATTGAAATAAGCAGAAAAATATAAACTAAGACCCCGCCTATTGATCCCGCATAGTTTCAGCTCGATTAGTGACACCGACTCACACAGATAGTTTTAGTCATAAGAAACCAGTGCCTCAATTACAAAGACGCGTTTTTGTATAGAAAAAGGCTGAAAAGCCTGTTTTTGGGCCTGGCCTGTTGCTCCCGCATAGTTGCAGCTCGATTGGTGGCAGAGACTACAAAGGATTATCATGTATCACAAGAAGCCAGTGCCGGTAACACAAATTCTTATCTTAAATCAAAATAGGCGGAAATTCAGGCTAAAGGCCTTGCCTCTTGATCCCGCACAGTTTCAGCTTGATTGGCGACACCGACTTTCAAAGATTGTTCATGTCACAAGGTTCAAATACCTCAACACCAATGACGCATTTTCGCCTACAAAAAAAGCTGAAAAGCGTCTTTTCGGCCTGCCCTGTTTGTCCCACAAAGTCTTAGATCGCATAGTGGCAAAGACTACAAAGGTAATCATTAAACAAAAGACACAATTGCCTTCAACACAAAATCGCATTTTCACATTAATTAGTGCCAAAAGGCATAATTTACGCCCTAGCATTGTGAAATCGCACAGTTTTGGCTCGATTTGTGACACTGACTTTTAAAAACAATGCAAACCACAAGACACAAGTGCCTCAAACACAAAGTCGCATTTTCGCACCGAAATAAGCAGAAATTCAAGGTTTAAGGTCTCGCTGTTGATCCCGCATAGTTGCAGCGCAATCGGTGACACCGACTTGCAAAGATAATTCATGTAAAAGAAACAAGTGCCTCGACAATACAGACAAATTTTTCCATAGGAATAAGCAAAAAAGGTTTTTTATAGGACTGGCCTGTTTGTTCTTCATAGTTGCAGCTCGATTAGTGACGGAGACTACAAAAGATTATCCTTCTTCACAAGAAACCAGTGCCTGAAACACAAAGTCGCATTTTTGCTTACAAATAGGCGAAAAAACGTGTTTTTGGGCCTTGCCTGTTGGTCAAGCATAGTTTAAGCTAAATTGGTGACAGAGACTACCAAAGATTTTTCTTTATCATAAGAAACCAGTGCCTTAAACGCAAAGTCGCATGTTCACATCGAAATAGACAGAAATAAAAAGATTAGGGCCTCGCTTAGTGATCCCGCACAGTTTCAGCTTGGTTGGTTAAACTGGCTTGCATAGATAACTCATGTTGAATGAAACAAGTGCCTCAACCACAAAGACGAATTTTTGCATAGAAATAAGCCAAAAAGCGTGTTTTTTGAACTTGCCTGTTGGTCTTGTATTTTTGCAGCTCGATTAGTTACAGAGCCTACAAAAGATTATCCTATCACAAAAAACCAGTGCCTTAAAGTCTAAGACGCATTTTCGCACAGAAATAAGCTAAAATGCGTGTTTCTGGGCCTTGCATAGTCCCGCATAGTTAGGGCTGAATTGGCGACGGAGACTACAAAAGAAAATCCTTTATCACAAGAAACCAGTGCCTCATACACAAACCCACATTTTCGCATCAAAATAGACAAAAATATAAGGAAAAAGGCCTCGCTTATTAAGCCTGCACAGTTTCAGCTCGATTGGTGACACCGACTCACACAGATAGTTTTAGTCACGGTGGAGGGAGATACGGTGGCGGCACGGGGCCCGCTCCGCCTGTACTCGCGCTGAAGCTCGTTTTGGGGCGAGATAGGGTTTTTCAACCGCTCACGAGATGGCGCGCGCGACGCTAGACGGCTGGCTCGAGCATCCGTTCGGCCTACCTGCGGTCCGGGCCGCGCACCCTTCCCTCCGCTGGACAGGGGTCAGCTTAGCCCAGAGGTGCCAGCGCCGTGAGACGCGCGGGCCGAACGGTGATCGGCCGGACTCGGACCACGGAGCTCGGACACCCGCTCGGCAGGACCCGACTCGTCAAACGTCGCCAGTCGTGGCGCGGCGGAGCGGTGGGGATTACCCAGACACTGTCCGGGCTAAGCTGAACCCTGATCCGCAGCGAGAAGGGTGCGCGGCCCGGACCGCAGGTAGGCCGGACGGGTGCTCGAGCCAGCCGTCTAGCGTCGCGCGCGCCATCTCGTGAGCGGTTGAAAAACCCTACCTCGCCCCAAAACAGGCTTCACGCTGGGCAGCGCCGTGCAGCCACCGTATCTCCCTCCACCGTGGTTTTAGTCATAAGAAACCAGTGCCTCAACCACAAAGACGCGTTTTTGTATAGAAAAAGGCTGAAAAGCCTGTTTTTGGGCCTGGCCTGTTGCTCCCGCATAGTTGCAGCTCGATTGGTGGCAGAGACTACAAAGGATTATCATGTATCACAAGAAGCCAGTGCCGTTAACACAAAGTCTTATTTTCACATCAAAATAACCAGATATTCAGGCTTAAGGCCTTGCCTCTTGTTCCCGCACAGTTTCAGCTTGGTTGGTTAAACTGGCTTGCATAGATAACTCATGTTAAATGAAACAAGTGCCTCAACCACAAAGACGAATTTTTGCATAGAAATAAGCCAAAAAGCGTGTTTTTTAAACTTGCCTGTTGGTCTTGTACCTTTGCCTGTTGGTCTAGCATTGTTGCAGCTCGATTGGTTACAGAGACTACAAAAGATTATCCTATCACAAGAAACCAGTGCCTTAAACACAAACCCGCATTTTCGCATTGAAATAAGCTCATAAGCGTGTCTTATGGCCCGATCTTCTAGTCCGGCATAGTTTCAGCTCGATTAGTGACAGAGACTAAAAAAGATAACTTTTATCACAAGACTCAAAAGACTCCAATACAAAATCGCATTGCTCATTGCAAAAACTAAAAGTTAGTGTTTTTTTGGCGTTAAGTCGTGATTGTCGACAGTTTTAGCCTGATTGAAAACAAAAACTCAAAAAGAGTATTCTTGGGACACGAGATATGACGATCCGAAACACAAAATCTTACTTTCGGATTGATTAAGGCCAAAAAGCATAAGGCCAACCATTGTGATATCGCACGGTTTCAGCTCGATATGTGACACCGACCCTAGAAAACAATTCAAACCAGAAGAAACAAGTGTTTTTAGCAGAAAGTCGCATTGTCTTTTAAGGATGAGTTGAAAAGCGTATTTTTGGGCCTGGCTTGTGAATCCTGTATAGCTTCAGCTTGATTTGTAACACCTACTTTCAAAGATAAATCTTGTCACATAAAATCAGTACCTAAAACACAAATTCGCATTTCCACATCTAAATAAGCAGAAATTCAAGGTTTAAGGCCTTGCCTGCTGATCCCACTTGGTATCAGCTCGATTGGTGACACTGACTTACAATGATTGTTGAGGTCAAAAGAAACCAGTGCCTGAACCACAAAGACGCATTTTTGCATAGAAAAAGGCTTAAAAGCCTGTTTTAGGGCCTGGCCTGTCGGTCTTGCATAGTTTTAGCTCGATTGGTGACAAAGACTGCAAATGTAATCATTAATCACAAGTCACAAGTGCATCAACACAAAATGGCATTTTCGCATTGATTCATGCCAAATAGCATAATTTGAGACCAAGCACTGTGATAACGCACAGTTTTAGCTCGATTAGTGACACTGACTGTAAAAGACAAGTCAATCAGCAAGACACAAGTGCCTCACAAACAAAGTAACATTTTCCTTTAAAATTCAGCCGAAAAGCGTGTTTTTAGCCTTGGCCTCTTGATCCCGCATAGTTTCGGCTTGATTCGTAACACCTACTTACAAAGATGATTCTTTTAAAAAGAAACAAGTGTCTAAAACACAAATTCGCATTTTCGCATTGAAATAAGCAGAAAAATATAAACTAAGACCCCGCCTATTGATCCCGCATAGTTTCAGCTCGATTAGTGACACCGACTCACACAGATAGTTTTAGTCATAAGAAACCAGTGCCTCAATTACAAAGACGCGTTTTTGTATAGAAAAAGGCTGAAAAGCCTGTTTTTGGGCCTGGCCTGTTGCTCCCGCATAGTTGCAGCTCGATTGGTGGCAGAGACTACAAAGGATTATCATGTATCACAAGAAGCCAGTGCCGGTAACACAAATTCTTATCTTAAATCAAAATAGGCGGAAATTCAGGCTAAAGGCCTTGCCTCTTGATCCCGCACAGTTTCAGCTTGATTGGCCACACCGACTTTCAAAGATTGTTCATGTCACAAGGTTCAAATACCTCAACACCAATGACGCATTTTCGCCTACAAAAAAAGCTGAAAAGCGTCTTTTCGGCCTGCCCTGTTTGTCCCACAAAGTCTTAGATCGCATAGTGGCAAAGACTACAAAGGTAATCATTAAACAAAAGACACAATTGCCTTCAACACAAAATCGCATTTTCACATTAATTAGTGCCAAAAGGCATAATTTACGCCCAAGCATTGTGAAATCGCACAGTTTTGGCTCGATTTGTGACACTGACTTTTAAAAACAATGCAAACCACAAGACACAAGTGCCTCAAACACAAAGTCGCATTTTCGCACCGAAATAAGCAGAAATTCAAGGTTTAAGGTCTCGCTGTTGATCCCGCATAGTTGCAGCGCAATCGGTGACACCGACTTGCAAAGATAATTCATGTAAAAGAAACAAGTGCCTCGACAATACAGACAAATTTTTCCATAGGAATAAGCAAAAAAGGTTTTTTATAGGACTGGCCTGTTTGTTCTTCATAGTTGCAGCTCGATTAGTGACGGAGACTACAAAAGATTATCCTTCTTCACAAGAAACCAGTGCCTCAAACACAAAGTCGCATTTTTGCTTACAAATAAGCGAAAAAACGTGTTTTTGGGCCTTGCCTGTTGGTCAAGCATAGTTTAAGCTAAATTGGTGACAGAGACTACCAAAGATTTTTCTTTATCATAAGAAACCAGTGCCTTAAACGCAACGTCGCATGTTCACATCGAAATAGACAGAAATAAAAAGATTAGGGCCTCGCTTAGTGATCCCGCACAGTTTCAGCTTGGTTGGTTAAACTGGCTTGCATAGATAACTCATGTTGAATGAAACAAGTGCCTCAACCACAAAGACGAATTTTTGCATAGAAATAAGCCAAAAAGCGTGTTTTTTGAACTTGCCTGTTGGTCTTGTATTTTTGCAGCTCGATTAGTTACAGAGCCTACAAAAGATTATCCTATCACAAGAAACCAGTGCCTTAAAGTCTAAGTCGCATTTTCGCACAGAAATAAGCTAAAATGCGTGTTTCTGGGCCTTGCATAGTCCCGCATAGTTTAAACTGAATTGGCGACGGAGACTACAAAAGAAAATCCTTTATCACAAGAAACCAGTGCCTCATACACAAACCCACATTTTCGCATCAAAATAGACAGAAATATAAGGAAAAAGGCCTCGCTTATTAAGCCCGCACAGTTTCAGCTCGATTGGTGACACCGACTCACACAGATAGTTTTAGTCATAAGAAACCAGTGCCTCAACCACAAAGACGCGTTTTTGTATAGAAAAAGGCTGAAAAGCCTGTTTTTGGGCCTGGCCTGTTGCTCCCGCATAGTTGCAGCTCGATTGGTGGCAGAGACTACAAAGGATTATCATGTATCACAAGAAGCCAGTGCCGTTAACACAAAGTCTTATTTTCACATCAAAATAAGCAGATATTCAGGCTTAAGGCCTTGCCTCTTGTTCCCGCACAGTTTCAGCTTGGTTGGTTAAACTGGCTTGCATAGATAACTCATGTTAAATGAAACAAGTGCCTCAACCACAAAGACGAATTTTTGCATAGAAATAAGCCAAAAAGCGTGTTTTTTAAACTTGCCTGTTGGTCTTGTACCTTTGCCTGTTGGTCTAGCATTGTTGCAGCTCGATTGGTTACAGAGACTACAAAAGATTATCCTATCACAAGAAACCAGTGCCTTAAACACAAACCCGCATTTTCGCATTGAAATAAGCTCATAAGCGTGTCTTTTGGCCCGGTCTTCTAGTCCGGCATAGTTTCGACACCGACTTTCAAAGATTGTTTATGTCACAAGGTTCAAATACCTCAACACCAATGACGCATTTTCGCCTACAAAAAAAGCTGAAAAGCGTCTTTTCGGCCTGCCCTGTTTGTCCCACAAAGTTTTAGATCGCATAGTGACAAAGACTACAAAGGTAATCATTAAACAAAAGACACAATTGCCTTCAACACAAAATCGCATTTTCACATTAATTAGTGCCAAAAGGCATAATTAACGCCCAAGCATTGTGAAATCGCACAGTTTTGGCTCGATTTGTGACACTGACATTTAAAAACAATGCAAACCACAAGACACAAGTGCCTCAAACACAAAGTCGCATTTTCGCACCGAAATAAGCAGAAATTCAAGGTTTAAGGTCTCGCTGATGATCCCGCATAGTTGCAGCGCAATCGGTGACACCGACTTGCAAAGATAATTCATGTAAAAGAAACAAGTGCCTCGACAATACAGACAAATTTTTCCATAGGAATAAGCAAAAAAGGTTTTTTATAGGACTGGCCTGTTTGTTCTTCAAAGTTGCAGCTCGATTAGTGACGGAGACTACAAAAGATTATCCTTCTTCACAAGAAACCAGTGCCTGAAACACAAAGTCGCATTTTTGCTTACAAATAGGCGAAAAAACGTGTTTTTGGGCCTTGCCTGTTGGTCAAGCATAGTTTAAGCTAAATTGGTGACAGAGACTACCAAAGATTTTTCTTTATCATAAGAAACCAGTGCCTTAAACGCAAAGTCGCATGTTCACATCGAAATAGACATAAATAAAAAGATTAGGGCCTCGCTTAGTGATCCCGCACAGTTTCAGCTTGGTTGGTTAAGTTAGTAAATTCGGGTCGAGGTAGCCAATTCGCAGTTAAAACTTTGGTCAGGGGTCTAAATTGATTTCATTTTCGTCATTAGCACCTTCAAAAACATAGGAAACCATGTAAAAATGTCTCTAAAATATAACGTCACTGAAAAGTTGCACTTTTTCTGCCGTTTTTTCGTGTTTTTTCGTTGGTACGACTGAATAATTTGAGATAGAGGGCTGAATTTCAGCGTGTGGTGATCCAAGGATATACCTTACAATCCTGCAAAATCTCAGTCAGATCGACAGAGTTGTTCGTTTGGAATGATATAAAATCACTAAAAAAGTCAATTTTTCTGCCATTTTTTGGTGTTTTTACGTTAGTACGACTGAATGGAATGAGATAGAAAGCTGAAATTTTTTGTGTGGCGAGCCAAGGACATACTTAATAACCCTTCAAAGTCTCAGACAGATCGGCTGAGCCGTTCAGGAGTAGAAGTGCTGACACACACACACACACACACACACACACACACACACACACACACACACACACACACACACTGACAGGCAGACCAAACTTTCCCACCCCAGTGAAGTAACTGGCTTCGCTAATCGCTGAGCCAATTATTTAGTACAGCGGACGCCCGACGGTTAGCAGACTACAATCCTTTCTTCTTCTCACCACTAAAATACCTCATTGGTCACAGATCGAATTTACGGCACTTTAATACATCGAAGCTTTGCCCCTGGATGGTAGGCAAATCCGGGCCCCCTAGACCAGATTTCCCACCCGACTCGTGGGCCCCCAGTCCGTCCCTGCCTGTCGGTCTTGCATAGTTTTAGCTCGATTGGTGACAAAGACTGCAAATGTAATCATTAATCACAAGTCACAAGTGCATCAACACAAAATGGCATTTTCGCATTGATTCATGCCAAATAGCATAATTTGAGACCAAGCACTGTGATAACGCACAGTTTTAGCTCGATTAGTGACACTGACTGTAAAAGACAAGTCAATCAGCAAGACACAAGTGCCTCACACACAAAGTAACATTTTCCTTTAAAATTCAGCCGAAAAGCGTGTTTTTAGCCTTGGCCTGTTGATCCCGCATAGTTTCGGCTTGATTCGTAACACCTACTTACAAAGATGATTCTTTTGACAAGAAACAAGTGTCTAAAACACAAATTCGCATTTTCGCATTGAAATAAGCAGAAAAATATAAACTAAGACCCCGCCTATTGATCCCGCATAGTTTCAGCTCGATTAGTGACCACGACTCACACAGATAGTTTTAGTCATAAGAAACCAGTGCCTCAACCACAAAGACGCGTTTTTGTATAGAAAAAGGCTGAAAAGCCTGTTTTTGGGCCTGGCCTGTTGCTCCCGCATAGTTGCAGCTCGATTGGTGGCAGAGACTACAAAGGATTATCATGTATCACAAGAAGCCAGTGCCGTTAACACAAATTCTTATTTTACATCAAAATAGGCGGAAATTCAGGCTAAAGGCCTTGCCTCTTGATCCCGCACAGTTTCAGCTTGATTGGCGACACCGACTTTCAAAGATTGTTTATGTCACAAGGTTCAAATACCTCAACACCAATGACGCATTTTCGCCTACAAAAAAAGCTGAAAAGCGTCTTTTCGGCCTGCCCTATTTGTCCCACAAAGTTTTAGATCGCATAGTGACAAAGACTACAAAGGTAATCATTAAACAAAAGACACAATTGCCTTCAACACAAAATCGCATTTTCACATTAATTAGTGCCAAAAGGCATAATTTACGCCCTAGCATTGTGAAATCGCACAGTTTTGGCTCGATTTGTGACACTGACTTTTAAAAACAATGCAAACCACAAGACACAAGTGCCTCAAACACAAAGTCGCATTTTCGCACCGAAATAAGCAGAAATTCAAGGTTTAAGGTCTCGCTGTTGATCCCGCATAGTTGCAGCGCAATCGGTGACACCGACTTGCAAAGATAATTCATGTAAAAGAAACAAGTGCCTCGACAATACAGACAAATTTTTCCATAGGAATAAGCAAAAAAAAAACGCTAACGCTAACGCTAACGTGAAAGCAGATGATACTAATGAGAGGAATGTTTATTTTAATGTATGTTTATTTATTTTCTGGTCACAATATTATGTACATTGATAAGAGATTTTCATAGCTATACAGTAAAAGTAAAGTAATCATCAAAATTAATTATCTAAAAGAATTCATCATTAATTTTTTGGTCAGAATATTATGTACATTGATAAGAGATTTTCACAGCTATACAGTAAATGTAAAGTAATCATCTAACTTAAGAAATTCTTACTTTAGTTTTGGGGCAATGTATATACATTCTTCTTGGTCAGAATATTATGTACATGATAACAGATTTTCACATCTAAATAGTAAAATAATTTATCATTTCATCATGGCGGATGGGTGGCAGTACATGGCGATCAGCAGCAAATCCCCGCACTCGGCGCTGACGGCCTCGATGTGGGGCAGGGTGTTGAGTGCGGCTTTCTGGGTGAGTGGGAGCCGCGAGTAGATGGCCACTCCGCCTGCCACGTGGCCCGGCGCTGTCCTGGCCATGTCGCAGCGCGCCACCTGCCGCATGCCGTGGCCCAGGTCGACGTGGTCCTCGGGCCGGAACCACGTCTCGGTGAAGAGTAGGATGTCGGCCGCCATGAAGACCTCCGTGTCCAGGGAGACGTCGGGGTGGTGCGCGCGCAGGCTCTGCACGTTGTGGAAGACAGCGCGCAGCGAGTCAGCTGGCCGCTGCAGCAGTCCGGCCCAGCGCGGCACGAAGGTCTTGGTGCGCAGGCGCTCCTTTTCCCTCTTGAGGGGGTTGTCGGCGGGCCGGATCTTGGGGTGGATGAAGAGGCGCGGGGTGCGGGTCGTCCGTCTCGTCACGCGGCCGTCCCGCGTCCTGTGCAGGTGCCGTTTGCTCCTCCTGGAGTACGTCATGTACACCCCGCTGAGAGCGCGGACTCTGGACAGCGCCACGTACACCATCTCGTTCGTCATCCCCGGGTCGTACTCGACGCAGGCGGTGTCGTATGAGCTTCCCTGCGAACCGTGGATGGTGTCGGCGAATGCCGGTGTCAGTGGAAACTGTTGGCGGAGGACGTGGCGCCACTTCTCCATCCTGAGTTTTCGCAACGGCAGGTCGCGGCGCTCTATGGGCACCAGGCCCTGAAGCTCGTCGCCCACGGGGTAGGGCGGCAAGTCGACGGGCAGCGCGTTGACCATGTCGGCGGGGATGTTTCTCTGGCGGTCAATGGCAAGGCGGAGCTCGGCCGCCGCGGCCTGGCTGGCGAGGGCCCCGGAGTTGCCCGGGAATCGAACCCACAGCTTGTGCACAGCGAGTGACGATTCCGCGCCTGGAGCGAGGCACGTCCTGGACAGAACGCCCAGCTGCACCCACACCAGCATGCCGACGGCGCCATTGACGAGCTGGTCGGCGGTGTCCTGATCAACTTGTACGGCCGGCCCACGACGGCGAGCAGCTCGTAGGGCAGTCCGTGCGCCTTGGCCACGCTGAGCTGCGAGGCGCGGTCTAGGAGGTTTTCCGCGGTCTCTTCTCGACGTCGCCGCTGGCCCGCGGAGCAGCCCTGGTAGTTGGGCTTCGCCTGGATGCGGTCTCGCGCGTTCAGGCGGAAGATGTTCCTGATTTCAGCCCGGAGCAGCATCGCCTTGTTGTAGGTGTCCTTGTCGTCGTTGCGGTGGTACAGGCGTTGCACGTCGGCCGGGACGACGAGGTTGTTCTCCGCGACGAAACGCGTTTCTAGCAAGGCGCAGTCGGCGTCGCTCAGGGACTTCTCGGCGTCGCCGATGATGGCAAGCAGCTCCGCGTACTTCTTATCTTCGCCTTGGCGCATGTTCTGCGTGAGCTCCACGTACTGAAACTCTTGCCACAGAGCTGCGCTTCCAGTTACCTCAGTGGTGGAACTAACGTAAACAGCCGAGCCTCCGACCGGCGTCAGCTGCCGGAAGTCCCCGAAGACGATGGTCCACAGGCCGCCAAAATTAGTCTCCTTGCCCTTGGCCTCCCTGCAGCGCTGGTCTATCGCCAGGAAGTTCCGGTCGGACACCATGCTGATCTCGTCAATAAGTTGGGCCTCGACGTGCTGGAAGAAGGTCTGTAGGTTGGCGAGTCGTTGGCCCTGCAGGGGGTGCATGACGGGGCCATCTCCGTCGTGCAGCCGCTCCGTGGCGCCGGCCTCTTGGTTGTAGGAGAGGTGGTGGGAGTGGTGTATGGTCATTCCCCCGATGACGCAGGCGGCCTTCCCCGTCGGCGCGAACGAGATGACCCTGGTGTCGCTGCTCTTGTTGCTGGGCGCCGCGAAGGTGTCGAAGGCGTTGGCGCAACACTTCGCCACGAGGGACTTCCCCGTCCCGGCCGCGCCGTCGATGAACAGCAGTAGAGGCTTGCTGTTGAGACGGACTCCGTCGTACACGGCCAGCACCACCTCCCGCTGCTTGCTGTTGAGGCGCCGGATGTTGAAGAGGAACGTGTCCCTGTCCCAGATGCCGCGCCGTCGCACCGTGGCCACGGGGTCCGACCGAGGCTGGTTGAACCGCGGCTCCGGCAGGTCCACGTCGATGTCCTGAGCTCCGGGGTCCATGAACTCGGCCTCCTCGAACACGTACTTGCCGTCTCCGGCGAGCTGGCGGCGCGCGGCTTCGGCAGCTTCGTTGGCTTCCTCCTCGTCCTCAGCAACCACGTTCTGCAGCTCGTCCTCCATGTCCGCCTCGACGCCGAGCATGGCTTCGAAGCGGGCTCTTCTCAGCAGTATGTCCGCTTCGTGGCGCTCGTACAGGCTCTCGAAGCCGCCGTCGGCTGCTCCTGCCGACAGAATTTCGTCCTGCTCATTGCGCCAGGGAATGTGCAAAGTGCACATTCCACGGTAAAAGTTTTGTCTCTGGTCATTGTCGTCGCCGTGCTCGTTGAAGCGCCGGTACCGGATAATGCGGTCCTTCTTCCTGGGCTTGCTGTTGTTGCTCTGGTGGTGCACGGCGACGAACTCGGCCAGGGTGGTGTTCTCGAGGTCGTCGTGGCGGCTGGAGTAGATGTCGAAGACATCGGGATACCAGAGATCAGTGGCTCCATCTGGCAGGGCGGCGATGTCTTGTTTCGGCTTCGGGCAGTGGTGGCGTTCGTCAGGTAGGGATGTATCGATGAAGGAGCACTTCCTGCTCATTTCAGAGAGAGGGAAATTCAGCAAAACCCAGCTAGCCTCTTGGGCTGACGTTTCCTTGGCGCGCAGGCACCTGGAGGCCAGCATTCTCATGAGAGTGCGGTCGTCGAAAGCGTGCTCCCGTCTCAAAGTGGTGATCTCGTTGTGGAGCTGGCTGTGGTTTTTCTCCGCCTTGGTGACGTACGAGACACAGTACCTCACCAAGCTGTAGACGTCCAACACGACCTGTGCGTCCGTGTTGAACCCAACCACATCTAGAATCCACCGCAGGTACGAGTTGGTCCATCTGTCCAGCACCGTCCGCCTGTAGATCATCTTGACGTGCTTCAGGCCCGTCCGGATGGCCAACTCGTAACTGCGGTCGTCGGGGCAGCCCGCCTCGCGCCACACGGCGTCCAGGGTGTCCGGGCAGCTTTCCGACGACAACACGTCCTTGAGACGCAGCCGCAGCTCCCGGAGACTGTTGATGTAGTCCTCCCAGCTGCAGTCGCCGCGGTCCTCCTCTGGCCGCTCGTCCTTGTCGAAGTACAGCGGGAAGAGTATCCGGGTGCGCGCCGTTGGCCAGAACGGCGCGTCGAAGCGGCAGTGGCGGTGCGCCTCGCGCGGGTCGAGCTGCTTGAGCCGGAACCTCCTCTGGATGCTCTTCTTCCTGAAGCAGGTGGTGGTATGGTGGTGCCTGTTCCTCTCCGCCAGCGGGTGGGTGGAGTCGCAGGTGAGCAGCTCGTCGGCGAAGCGCACCGCCGCCTCGATGTCGTCCAGCGGGTTGTCTGGACCCTCGTTCAGCCAAAGCAGTCCATGGCAATGTGGCGCCCCTCTCTGCTGGAATTCAATGCGCAAGAACCAGTCCGTCATGTAGTACTTCCCCATCGGCCCTTTGTTCTTCAGTCTTAGGTACTTCTTCAGTTGCAGCACGATCTCGCGGAACATCATGGCGCACACGATGGGGTCTTCCCGGACCAGCTTCAGCTTCTCCTGCGAGGCCATGATGTCTTCTCCCGCGTCCTCGCGCTCAATCAGGTCCGAGATGGCCTCCATGACGTCGGCGCCGACGGCGTCTGGGAGTGGCACGTTGGAGTCGATGTTGGCAGCACTGGCGCGGTCCATCTCGCCGTGTTCACGGTGGAGCTTCCGCAGCACTTGCATCAGCGGCTTGCAGTTGGTTTCGCTGAAGGACTGCGTGAAGAACAAGTGCGGGCGATTGAGTTGCCGCACCATGGCGAAGAGGTCGTGTCCGCGGCCCCGCCAGTACTCCGAGGAGTTGGGCAGCAAGGATGGTATGGCGAGGCCTCTCTTCTGGGACGTCGCCACGTCGAAATTGTCGTCCAGAAGCTGCTCCTTCGTGATGGAGGCCCCCAAGACGCGCCGCGCACCTCTCTTGAATTTGTGGCGCAGGCGGCTGCTGGCCTGCTCCCTGGCGTGGAGGTTGTACTTGTACAACACGCTGACCGGCCTGGCTCCCCGCCGGTCGAAGCGCCGCACCTCGCTCCGCATCGCCTGGAACCGCGTCACTCGGCGCGAGAAGGTCCTCGGCTCGCCCAAGTAGATCGCCGGGAAGGACAGCTCCTCGGCCTTGCGGTCCCAGACGACGCTGATGGGGGTCTTGTGCTCCCCCGGAGCGACGTCCACCTCTTCGGTGTCCGGGTTGGCGCGACTTGGTCCGGGAGCTGGTGTCGACGTCGTAGAGTCTTGGTGCGAGGGGGCGGCCGCAGTGGCAGCAGGCTTCGGGACGACGGCAGCGACGGCAGGGACGCGGTCCTCCACCAACAGGGAGTGCCGTATCGAGCCGAGGCGCCGAAGCATTTCTCCTTGGTCTGCCGGCTCGTCGGCCTGGTCGAAGAACAGCTCTCCCTCGTTATTGGTGGTGGGCTCGGCCGGTCGCTCAGTCCCCGCGCGGTCCACCAGGCGGTCCTCGTCGAAGGTTACCTTGTGTTCTCGATACAGCGTGGAGTTGCGCAGGAAGCGGCACCACTGCACCAGGTTGTCCTTGTCGACGAAGCTGCTGGCGAAGGCCCGCTTGTGCACCAGCTTCCTCTTGATGTTGACGACGCACAGCCTGTCCTCCTCGGGGAGCAGTGGGATGACGGCCCGCGAACTCAAATTTAATATGAACCAAATTAAGAGTTTAATTAACTTTTTATACAGTTTGTATTAAAGTTTAATAAGGCTGTTTTAATTAATTTCAATATAACTTCATAAAAGTGCATCATCTTGAGGCGAAGGGGTGGTCTTAGGGATATTTGGTTGCCATTTCTTAATAAAGAATTAATAATATTGAATAGAGTCTTATTTGATTAGATCTAGTTTTATTTGGGTCCATTTTATTCAGTCTTATTTATTATATTAAGGAACAAATTCTTATTACTTTTTATGTGTGTTTAATATGAACTGTAGACAATATTTGTTGAAATTTTCATTAGTCTCACTGGTGGAATCTGAATGGGTACAATACAAGAAAGAGAATGCCATAAATTCATTTAATGCCAGCACATATTTTCAAACATAACGATCTCAAGTGACATATTTACATATTTACAATAGTGGAATTATTTTAGAGAGTAGTATTTTCAGAGTTAAGTAATCTTTGCAACTCATTTAACCGCACTGAAATGCTCTGACGGATTTGAGTTTCATCCTTCTTCTTCACGAAGTGTTTCTTCTTCTGGAAGATTAATGACTGACCTGCACAGAGAGAAAACGTTAACACTTCATAGTAATATTTCAATGATTAACTATAATAGCCGTCTACTTACACACAATAGCATTGATACCCTTCGGGTCAAGGAAAGGTTTCACCACTACTCCCCCTTGCCCTGCATAGGCAGCCTTTCCTTTGCCCCTTGGAGGCAAACCAGAAACTGAAGAGGACAGGAGAGCTTCCCGAGTAAAAACCCCTTCAATCAGTCTGCGCGCAACCATAGTGGCAGAGGAGCCGGATTCAGCCCTGGCGAATTGAAGAGCACAGCAGAACACTCCAGAGTTCTCATACAACTGAACAGCCTGTAATATGAAAAAAGAAACACCAATAGTTTATCGAACATAAACATGATCAGAAAAAAGCAATGTGAGTCTCTAAACAAAAATATTGCAATTAAACTACTGCTAGAAAATAAATAAACCTTTGCCATGGTATCGGCATTGCGATTGGTTCATACTGACTGAAACGGAGCTGGCTCTAAAAGTGAGGTGAAGCAACTGAAAATTGATGGAATACCTCATTGGGATCGAGTGGTGCCTCTGGGAACAAATACTGTTGTCCAACAAATGGTTCCACCTTTCCGGTCACTCTGTGGAAAGTAACAAGTTTCCTCTTCACATGTGATGAGTTGAGTGGTGTTGAGTTACTTGATGGTCTCGCAACAGAGTTGGAAGTCACAAAGCTGTTGTAGCTGCCGAGGGGCTGAGACGAGGCTTTGGAAGAAAGAGAGCTTAAATTCTTGCTGCCTGCCAAATCCTCTAAACTAGAGATCCTTCCATCAGCTAGTTTCCTCAGCATTTCGGAATCAAATCTCATCATTAACTGCAACAGATCAAACAGCAATGAAAGAAAGTGCACGAGTAATACTAGAAAGAACTAGTAAAGATAAGTTATACTAACCTTAGACAGCAACGCTTGGTTACTCTCACTGCTCTCCTTTGATGAGACAGAGTCCACCTCGACTGGGATTGTGACATCCAAATCATCATCCTGTATAGTAGAAAGTGTTTAAATTATGGAAATAAATACATGTACATAGAGGAAACGGAAAGATTGTTAATTCACTTACATCACATTCTGCATCAGAATTGTCTGAGTTGATCATGTTGCGACCATGAAGCTGATAGGTAGCGCTTTTCAGCAGGGCTCCGTCTACAAACCGAGTAGGCTTTGGATCCTGATCATACAAATAATTATTCCAGCAACCAATTTAACCAAAATGTAACCCTCAGAGGAAGGTCAGAGATTCCTCACCTTAGCGCGTTTCTTGGGACGAGGTTGAGCATCAGACGCATCCTTTCTCTTACGACATTTCCTTGGCTGGTCTGCATGGAATGATTCAGAGGCACGATCCTTCCTAGATAGCCTATGCAGGCGACGGGCTTCCTCATGACACAAATCCACATCAACTGCAATGACAAAGCACAGCATTACCGTAGAATCCAAAAACTAGAGATCAGGAGAAAAAGAGAGAAAGAGAGAGGACGGAGGCACAGTGGGCCAGAAGACCGGTAGAGGCGGTTAAAATCAGGGACGGGTTTTGAGTTCAGAGTTGCTGAATGGGACTCAAACCCCAACAATCTATTGCTCTCCGAAAGAAGGATCGATCGGTGGGGTCACGCGCTCGGTATGAGTCCCATGTAGTGACTCTGGAGCTCAAAACGCGTCTAGAATTTTGTCTGCCTGCGCAGGGTCTTGCCCACTGTGGGAGGGGGTGGGAGCAGATAACGAATGATTTGAGATTGGATCAAGAAACCGCGGCGCAAACATAGACCAGGTTAACACACATGAGGGCCACATTCATGAAAATCCTAACGACGAGAATGTCTACAACGAGAGTCGTAAGACTTTGAAGAACAGAAAGCAGAAGGATGACTACAGGATTTGAGGTTAAGAGACTTTGCTGCACGTGGAAAGGGAGCACGGGTTAGGTTATGCGCCCCCTGAAATGAAACATATCGGTACTCACCACTAATAAACCGCACGACGCCCTCCAGCCGCTGCGATCTGGACCAGTCAAACTTGACTTTATCTCCGATGTTGAGCGGTTCGGAGAAGATGACAGAGGTCTCATCCACGACACAGTAGTCCTTCGGTGTTTCAATAACGACGTACAGATCCCCGCAGCCCGACTCGCCGGAGGCCATGGTGGCAGGGAACAAACTGAGAATAGTAGGCGCGAAAGGCAGGTCCACTTGGAACACTTTGTCGGAGGCAAACTAGATTCGAACCGGTCAAATTGCATCTTATGTACCTTGCGTGACGTCTCCGCCATCTTTGCCATCGACTCGGACTTCGAGTTCGTCATTCGAGAGACTCGATCGGTACAGCCAACAGCTAACAAAAATAAAACAAAAGGAAAGTTAACAGATGCGTGTCTTGTTCAAAATATCGTTCAAAATAACTCTGAAATAAATTATCATTTTATATTGACTCTTTAAACTGCTTTCAAATCATCTTTCTGGGAATCCAAGACCGACGACAGACTTTTATTTCACGCAACACGTTGGCCAGACCGAAAGTAGTTCTGAGGCGCCCTCTCTGTCTCCTATCAACATTACTCAAAAATTCTTTGTTTTGCCATGCTGAGGTTGCCCCGCTCGAGGGAGACGAGCTTCGCCGCCCCTAATTTTAATTTTGACATGCTGTTCACACAGTTTAAAGGTGAATACAATTCAAGATTTAGTTAAGTTTCAGGATGCTGCTACGACATTCTGACAGGAAACTATAGCTGACTCCTTTCTATTTGGCCTTGTGTTGTAGGTTAAACCAGTGGCTTGGCAACTGCTATGGACAATGGACAACTTAAATATTTCTCCACCTTCATCTCCTTTGAGGGTAGAATTATCACCCGCTTCTTCTCCCAGTCCGCCAAGGAGCCCTCCCATCAAACGCAGAAAGTGGCGAGTGTTTGATGCTGATAATTCTGTAAGTATTGGTGAAGTTGCATTTTTGTTGTTGTTTTGTTTCAACACAATCACTTATGTTCCTTATCTTTCCAGCCAACAAGACCAACAGCCACGAGATGGGAAGCCATTGGTGTTGAAATGATGGAGGAGGTGGAGGTGCCTATTGAATCAACTTCTGCGAATCATTCGGTGCTCTACGAACAATTCAATGTTGACCAAGACATCAGTGAAAACAGTGTTTCGGAGTTTGACAGCAGTACGTCTTCAATTGTGTCTGAGGCGTCATCCAGTGAAAGTGAACTCTGTCATTCTAGTTTTGATTCTGAATGTGATAATACGAAAGAAGAAGAATGTAGCCTTGATGCCAGTACAGATTCGTGTTCTGCTTCAGACTCAGACTCGGACTCAGAAGATTTCTTTGAACTTTATACTGGTTGTGAGTTTAGTGTTGATGAAGCTGTTTTTGACATCATGACTGACAGCATAAAGAACTGTGAAACTCAAGCTAGTTTGAAGTGCCATTTTCAAACTCTCTTAAAATACTTGCCTAAGCGTAATAATATGCCAAAGACTTATTCACAACTAAGAAACCATGTATTACAATTAGTGCCTGACTATTTTGAGAAACCAATTCCATATTGTGAAGAGTGCTTGTTGCTCTTACGTTCTGACAATAGTTGCCCTATTGCTTGTTGTGAATCTAGAAAGTTTTCAAACTTTTATATGTTTTCATTGAAGGAGCAGATTAGATTTTATTTTGAACATGGTAATCTGGCATCTTATTTAAAGCAGAGAGTTGCATCAGATGGAGTAATACGGGATATCACTGATGGATCTCAGTACTTGAAAGTTAAAGTGGATGGTGAATTTAGCATAACATTAATGATTTATACTGATGGAGTATCAATTAGGAAAAGTTCTAAAACCAAGTTGTGGCCCCTCATGGTTGTAATATGTGAAGTTCCTCCTCACATAAGACATAGATTTATTATAATTTGTGGTGTATGGTGTGACACACGTGATCCTCCAATGAACACCTTTTTGCAGCCGTTTGTTGAACTTGTTAATGAAATAGATTCTGAAGGTGGTGTACTGTGGAAGCATCCTGACACAGGAGAGGAGCATAGATCTAGTGTAAGGGCACCTGTTATCTGTGCCGATGCCCCTGCAAGGTCCAAAATACAAAATATCATAAGTCATAATGGAAATAACGGCTGTAACACTTGTGAACAAACTATGGATAAAATACCTCTTACTCGACAACAATGGCAGCAGAAACTTAAGGGTGACAAAGTAACTCGTGAAAGAGGTTACACTTTCAAAGAAATACCTGCCAGGTTGCGCACTGATGAGAGGATGAAGCGGCAAGCCAGGATTGCTTTCAATACTCAAAAAGCTTGTCATGGTGTGAAAGGCCCTACTGTAGTGTCATCTCTTCCTGGCCTTAATGTGGCACGATGTGTTTTTAGCGAGTACATGCATGGAGTTTGCTTAGGTGTTACCAAACGCTTTCTGAAATTGTGGCTGACTGTTCCAGGTCCTTGGAATATTTCTCAGTTTGAAAAGGATATGAATAGTTTTATGAAAGGTGTAGCTCCTCCACATTATATTACTAGATTACCTCGCAATGTAAGTGAATGGAAGTATTGGAAAGCCAGTGAGTTTAGACATTGGCTGCTTTTCTATTCTTTGCCTTGCATTTCAGAAAAACTTCCAAATCAGTATGTGGAGCATTGGTCTCTGTTAGTGTCAGCAGTACACATACTTTTGCAGGAAGAGATAACGAGACAAGATTTGAGAAATGCTCGGTTATTGTTAACAGCTTTTGTTAAAGATGTTGGTAGATTGTACAGGCAGAGAGACTATACTTATAATGTACATCAACTGCTCCACTTGGATTTGTATGTAGAATGGTGGGGACCTTTGTGGTGTACTGCAGCATTTTCTTTGGAAGGTTGTAACGGTGATTTGGTCAATCTCTCCCATGGCACTAAAAATCCCGGTAAAGAATTAATGGGAAATGTTCGCCTAGTCCATGGAGTGGAGATTCTTAGAAGTAAGGTCCATTCTCATAGCACTGAAGATGATGTTTCTAAAGATTTTATTGCAGTGAACAATTGCACAAGTGTTTACTTTCAGGAAGATGAACATGTTTTTCTTGATCATGGTTTGACCAATGTAACTGCTAATGATGTATATTCCAGGGTGAGAAGGGGCAGAGATTATTTCACTTCTGAATCATATACGAGGCAAAGAAAGCGATGTAACTATGTAATCAAATTTAAAACTTCTGAAACATAATGGGCTTATGGAGCAATAAGATATTTTATTTCTCAAAGTGATGTTATCTTTGCAGTTGTGAAAAAGTTTAGAATTGATCATTCAAGGATGTTCTATATTAATAATTTGAGACTAGCTGTGAAGCACATTCTTCCTTATGAAGTAACAGAGGATATTGTGTTGGTGAAAGTAAATGACATCGTAACCAAGGTTATTAGAGTTCATGACACAATTTCTCTTAGCCCTAATCGCTACGAGCAGTATCTGTGATAATTACTGGCACATTTTAATACTGTTAAAAACTTTATTCTGCCGCTTCCTTTACATTTCATTACTATTGTAATATTTACTTTTGACATGCAATATTGTGCTTAAATGACAACATTTATAAAATAAATAAATAAATGAAATAAGATATTTGTACTGGGTGTATCACAGTTGTTCCCCCGTCAACTCTTCCCCGTACTTCTTCCCGGACACTTCTTCCCCGTCTCTTCCCCGTCGTAATTAATTTCCTGCTCGGGGAAGAGAGTTCTTCCCGGCATTTATTTTCCTCATTTCATTTCCTCGCTCCCCACTCCGCTGAGCCCCCCTCCCTGACGGCGGCGCCGCGGACGGGAGCTGCTGCCGCGCGGAGTATCGCCATGAGGCGCGCGTTGGGCTGCCTAGCCTCCGGGCGGGGGGCTGCAGTCGGGCGCGAGCTTGCTGCATGTGGGCATACACTGTCTATCAAGTAGCAAGTTTGCTGGCCCCAAAATCAGCGAGCCGTCTTGAATGCCACGAATTGGCAAGCCTTTACCAAATCTTTATAAGCTCTCCAATGACGCTTTGGCTTCTTGCAATGCCAAATTTTAGTAAGCTGGGGCGAATTTCAGGACCAGGCTAGCACATTTTTGGCATTCGAAACGGCCTGCCAGTTCTGTGGCCATCAAAATCGCACCCCGGAATGCAATGAATGAACAAATCGAAGTGCCCCGTGGAGTTTCCCGCATCGGGCAAGTTTTTCACCTGAATACATTTGTGTTTTGATTTTTATGTGAAGTTGGTGTGGGCGCATGTCCTAGGTCAAACAGCATCCATAGGGAATCGACGTGAACCAACGTCCTTTGAATTGAAAGTTAATTTAACTCTGCGAGCACGGCATTGCCGCCGCGCGAAGTGGCAACTTTCCTTTGGCTCCGGGTTCGTCTGCCGTAAACTGGCTACTATGAATGCCACATATTGGACTCCTTTGCTTTAGAAATTAGAACGGAGCGATTTGCACAGTAAATGTCCATGAATTTATATTGTCTATAACTATTGACATTGTGCATATGGAGCTATGGACAATTTAATACATTAACTATATGGAAAATATTTTCATTTTGTCCTGAGGTATTAATAAAATTGTACCTTATTTATATACAAATCTGTAAAATATGCACAAATGTGACCATGGTTATTTACAGAGTCCATACGCACTCAGTGTGTGGGACCCTTCATAAAATGCCAATTTATTCTGTCTATAAAAACCAAACGCTAGTCATGTAGTGTAGCAATATGCGGCCCAAAAACCCCGCATATCGTGGTCAATTGAACGCATCTTTGAGATAGCAAGGAAATGTGTCACTAGATTTACATCATTTCTGACCACAACTAAAAAAGCTATTTAGTATTGGTTCAGCCACAACTATTAATTTAATTTAAAAAAAAAAATACAATGTACCGGTATTATCTGGGTTTGTCGTCCCTATAGAAGAGGCATTTAAATTGTTGAAGGGCTGACAATGTCGCAGTGGGAGACTATGGGAATTAGGAGAACAAAAGGGATTTTTCTTAATAAGTTACACAAAAATTGCAATACATAGACAACATTTTGATATTACAAGCATTGTGGACAGGTGAACCTGAAAACATTAACGAGAAAAATATAACATCGTGAGAACTGGACACATAAAAACATCTTGTACACTGTGAAAGTAAATCCCAGGAATTTACAAAAGGTACCCCTGAAACATAAAAAAAATGCGGCGAGAACCTTCGTACATTTATAAAGATTCTTAGTAGCTTTTGAAGATACTTCTGAAATGCACGAAGATTCTTAGTGATTTCGCGGTGATTCTTCGCAAACTTTTAAAGGATCTTGGGGCATTCCATCCCAATTCGGCCACTTTAGTAGGTCACCATTCCAGATCTTGATGAAATTTTTTTTGTAGGTAGACCTTATTAAAAAAACATTCTGTGCAAAATCTCACGCGAATCGGCCCAGTAGTTCCTGAGAAAAGCGTCCCCAAAGTTTTAGCCTAGACTTCGTTTAGGTGGTTTGAGCAAATTTGCACTTTTTCACGTTTTGGCCGATAACTTCGTCGCCTTTCGAGCTACGATGATTCTGAGCACGGTTTCTGAAAGGGAATACTTCGAGGATTCAGAAAATGTACTTGTATTTGAGATCCGACGAGGTTTAGGTAGTGAAAAATGTGCCAAATCGCAGAAAATTTGTTTTTTTAGACCAATTTTCAGTAAGTTTTCCGGCCTATGCCCATATCGTGAAACCCCAAACCGAATATCGGAAATTGTAGCCCATACCATGCCCAAACACGCTACGATCTCGGAATTGGTGGGTACATGTCTAGTTTCGGAGCTGCAGCGACTTGAAAATTCGTAAAAATAGGTCAAATTCTGTTTTTGCCCAAAGTGCACTCCAGCGCAGTTTTTTTTAACAGGCTCTACGCGGCATGGGCAGATTTGTTCAGATGCGTCTTTTAGACCTTTGTTTAAGATTTAAGGGTCCCCTTTTGAAAGGTGAGGTCGATATTGTTCGCACAAGTGCCCCGGACCCACGAAAAACGAAAGCTGGGAGCGCCTGCAGGGGGTAGGCAACCCAACTGGCTCGCCCGTACGCCGACCGGTCTTGCCTTCTGCACAGGCGCTCGGGCCGCCTCTGTCGGCCCGCCTCTGTCGGCCCGCCAAGCTCAAACATCTATGGCAGTGCCCCCACCCCAAGGGCCATCCCGTCCAGGTAAGGCACGCCGTCGACGGTGTCCGAGACCATGCCGCGGCGGGCCCTCCGGACACCACCAACGACCACCACGCCGGGCGTTCCGGGGGATCATCGGGTACCGGTGCCATGCGTGTAACGCACGGCGACGACGGTGTCCGAGGCCAAGCGGCGGCGCGGCGGGCTCTCTAAGCACCCAGGAGCACGCCAACAACAACCGTGATCCGTGATCTCGTCTCACGCTCACGACGGTCGCGGAAGGGACTAGAGCGTTGGGCGGGGCGGGGCACGGGAGGAGAGGCGGTTGGATGCGGGGTGGGGGTGCTGGCTGTGCGCGTGCGCAGAGCGCAGCAGTGGTAGTACGTGTTTGTTTTTGTTCGGGGTGGATGCAAACGCCAGGGCTGTTTACTTACAATCTTTGAGAAAACTATGTCTGAACAGAAGCCTAGTGAGTACATTTCAACTGCCTAAGTGCTGTTTGTTGACATTGCCCTTTCTATCGTATCGTTTTTCTCATCATTTCCTCAGAAAACGTCGGTGGTCGCCCCCCTTTGGCTTGTTGCAATCCCTTTAATCGGCACAAGTCCAGACAAAAGCTTCCCACTCGTGGTCTTCTTGTCATAAGTGAATTTGACGCCGTGCGTGTCAATGGTCTAGCACCGTTCGTGGGGCAGTTCTGGTGCTACCGTTGTAGCGTTACTGAAGGTGATGTTGAGGTTTGCCCGGACCAGGGCCCTGCCGATGCCACAGGTGTCCGCCCCCCTAACTTAGATGATGCTGCTGCTAGTGCAGGTACAATACCTGTAGGACCTCAAATAATTTAACCACTGCAACCTCTGATGTTTATATTTTTTTTACTTAGTTGATGCAAATGTTTTATCACACATAATTAATTTTTGGGACTCTGTTCCTCAGTAATTCCTGATACCGTTCCACCTGATGGACTGTTTGCATCGAAGGATGATGTTGAGCCTAGCAGAGGACTCTCTGCTACAGATGTTGTCAGCAGTGATACAAGCCTCAAAGCTACTCCACCTGGTAGGTTTGTTATGATAAACTGGTATATTTTATTTTGTTTTATTTTTGAATAAATTTTTATTGTATTTTTTTTTAGTGGGTACTTCTGAGCTTTGCCTACCTGAGACTGCACCCAGTACAAGTGATTCTGGCCCTAGTATTGCGCCCTTAGCTGGTTCCCTTGCTGAAAATGAATTTGGTTTGTTAACTTCATTTTATTAAAAATATCAGCAATTTTATTGGTATAGAATAATTAACTTTTATTTTAAATTTTGCAGTTAATTTTGGTCAGTGTTCCTTTGGGCTTGAACTGAAAGAAACCTGCAATCTGGATAAGCTCCCTAAATTAACAAAAGAACTGTCAAAAGAAGAAGCGAGTGCTTTACAGTGGTCAAGCAACATATGGACTGTATTGCCTGAAAATGCCACTGTTTGCAGTGACCATTTTGAAAAGCTCTCATATAAGCTCTCAAAAGGGCATAAATTTAAAGAGCTTCATACAAATTGTATTGTTACAGATTCTAATATTGGTTGCAAAAGAGTGAGTTCTGATGGAGACTTCTCACTTATTCATCCTGCTTATGTTGAATTGAGTAAAGATGATGACTGGTCTGAAAATAAGTTTGTAGCAGCTCTGATTGAGAAGAAGATTTATCTTGGGCTTATCACAGATTTAAATCCAGAGGAAAAGGAAGCCGACCTCTCCCTTCTTTTCCCTCCAGTTTCTTCAAAACAGCTGGTTTTCAAGTGGTCAGAGGAGGTCGAGAGCTGCATCACGCCATTTCCTAGTCTACTGTGCACAGTTGCTATGCAAGAGGGGCAAAACAACTCTTACTACATTTCCACAGAAGAAGTCCAAAGGATTCGGCTTCTAGCAGAAATGAAACGCAAGAATCTGCGAAAGAAAAAATAAATCCAGACGTTTGTCTTTGTTTAGTTAAATGTTGAATTACTACCTATGTATCCCCGAGCACCCCATCGGCCAGCACCGCTCAAAATCTCCTACCGCCCCTACGCTTCAGCCTGTGCCCTTCCCCCTCTTTTCCCCCCGCCCCCTCTGCTGCATCGCAGCGCTCACGCACCTGAGTGCTTAGAGAGCCCGCCGCGCCGCCGCTTGGCCTCGGACACCGTCGTCGCCGTGCGTTACACGCATGGCACCGGTACCCGATGATCCCCCGGAACGCCCGGCGTGGTGGTCGTTGGTGGTGTCCGGAGGGCCCGCCGCGGCATGGTCTCGGACACCGTCGACGGCGTGCCTTACCTGGACGGGATGGCCCTTGGGGTGGGGGCACTGCCATAGATGTTTGAGCTTGGCGGGCCGACAGAGGCGGGCCGACAGAGGCGGCCCGAGCGCCTGTGCAGAAGGCAAGACCGGTCGGCGTACGGGCGAGCCAGTTGGGTTGCCTACCCCCTGCAGGCGCTCCCAGCTTTCGTTTTTCGTGGGTCCGGGGCACTTGTGCGAACAATATCGACCTCACCTTTCAAAAGGGGACCCTTAAATCTTAAACAAAGGTCTAAAAGACGCATCTGAACAAATCTGCCCATGCCGCGTAGAGCCTGTTAAAAAAAACTGCGCTGGAGTGCACTTTGGGCAAAAACAGAATTTGACCTATTTTTACGAATTTTCAAGTCGCTGCAGCTCCGAAACTAGACATGTACCCACCAATTCCGAGATCGTAGCGTGTTTGGGCATGGTATGGGCTACAATTTCCGATATTCGGTTTGGGGTTTCACGATATGGGCATAGGCCGGAAAACTTACTGAAAATTGGTCTAAAAAAACAAATTTTCTGCGATTTGGCACATTTTTCACTACCTAAACCTCGTCGGATCTCAAATACAAGTACATTTTCTGAATCCTCGAAGTATTCCCTTTCAGAAACCGTGCTCAGAATCATCGTAGCTCGAAAGGCGACGAAGTTATCGGCCAAAACGTGAAAAAGTGCAAATTTGCTCAAACCACCTAAACGAAGTCTAGGCTAAAACTTTGGGGACGCTTTTCTCAGGAACTACTGGGCCGATTTGCGTGAGATTTTGCACAGAATGTTTTTTTAATAAGGTCTACCTACAAAAAAAATTTCATCAAGATCTGGAATGGTGACCTACAAAAGTGGCCGAACTGGGATGGAGTCTTGATCTTCGTAGATTTAAGAAGGAACCGTCGGCATTTTCTTCCCCATAGGTACGGTTGTGAAATCCAAATTTATTTCCAACAGTGCAAGAAGCCAACCAACAAGATAATTAGAGGCCTTCCTCCCTTTCTAGCTCCTAAAAGTTCTAACATAATGCTATTTACGTCGTCAATGTCATAGAGAAGGTCGATGTTCATGTAAGTGTTAGATATATGGTGATGTGATGTGACGAACTGAGCTGCTGTCAGACCACAAGGTAAACACGAGGCCCGCCACTCTTAATGCAATGCGAAAGGGAATCGATCTCCATCAAACCGCGCAAACGAAGCCCACCCATGCCTACGTCTTCGTCGAACACAAAAAGATACAGCGGCTATCACTTCTAATTACCACTCCGTGCAATCAAAAGTGACAGTTTTCCGCAACAATTTGAGGCAGTTTGCCTCTTTGGCTTAGAAAGGTTTGCAGTTGGCAAAGGTCAAAGTAGCCGGCCTGTAGGCTGGCCTGAACTCTCCCACCCATAAGGGGTGGAGGGTGAACACTTTAGTGTTCCGCCACTTTGACCCCCACGACGAACGGCTCCAAGGCGACGTGCAAATAATACACCACCCCCTTTAGGACATCTATTGACACATCCTCCCACCTCATCTCCCGGTGAGCAGAGGCCAAATCAATTAGCCCTAGGCTGACATGATATTTGCACCCCCCAAAGTGGCGCCGAGTAGTGTGGCAAACGCCAGCCAAGCAAACACTCGCGGCCTTACATCTAAACCAATGGGAGTTCAGCGATTGGCAGAGGCCATGATGGCCGGCTACTAGGCTAGCCAGAACCCTGCCACCCATAGGGGGCGGAGGGTGAACACTTGGTGCTCCACCACCTTGACCCCCACGGCGGCGGCACTGATTACCGCCGCGGTGTGGCAAACGCCAGCCATGCCGAACTCGCCACGGCGGTACACACCCTCACGCCGACGCGGCACTGCATTGATAAAGCGCCGCCAGCCGGCCTAGAGCCGAACCCATTCCCTCTCAGAAGGGAAGGGCGACCACGGCGAGGTGGTCACTGGCTGCACCCCACGCCACCGCGGCCTAGCGGGGCCGGGCTGGCGTGTGGCGTCCTCCGGAAGAGACTCCAATCAAGCAGCACATACGGCGCAGCGACCGGCACGTCTCCTTTACTTGGAGATCGGGCATGCCCTCGCGCTAATGATGAGGGACAGGGAATCACCTATAAAAGCTTTCATTGCGCATTCGTTGCACACTGCACACCGCTTCTTGCACACTAAATGTATTTATACAATTTTGGACGTGGTCTGACACAATTTTCAACATGCGAACTTTTTCGTACCAAGTTGTACGCAGAATCGAACAAATTCGTTCGAAATCGCGAACAATTTTGTACGACTAGCAGGCATTCGCAAAAATGTGTGAGACCACGTACAAAAATTGTACAAAGGAATAAGTATATGATCTCGCACTGCACCTCGTGTTTACCACCCACAGAGTTGGGAGTTACTGTGTGCTTCAGTATTCTTATGTTTAGTACTGGCAGTTGATGTGATAACAGATTTGAGTCCAGTGCAGTCAGTTACAACATACAATCAGATGATACAATTTACAACAGACACATCTCTGACTTAAAAACTAACGTAGAAGCTAAAATTAGTCAACTATAAAACAAGCATGATAAGTTTCATCTTGCACGCAGACCATTTAAACACCGTTTTAAAACTTTCTGCACAAAAGCCTGAGAACCCCGGGACCTAATCCCAACAAAAACACTGCTATTCCATTGGCAAGTTTGCTTGCCACTCCAGTGGCGCTCCGGTTTGAATGCCAAAATTTGGTATTCTAGGCTGGATTGGTCTTTTAAAATGCCAAAATTTGGCGTCCAAGTTCACCGGAATGCTAAATTTTGGCATTCAAAGAGGCCAATCCGGGACTAGAAGGCTAAATTTTGGCATTCAAAACGGAGCGCCATTTGAGTGGCAAGCAAACTTACCAATCGAATTGCAGTGAATTTACTCATAACTTGGCCTAAGAATACGCTGTTTTAAGGTGAGTGACGTAACATTCGTAAAAATTCAATTCGTGTCACATTTGTTATGCAATAAGCGATCCAAAAAATATGACACAAATAAGAAGCGCGTGTCGCGCTCGAACGAACACGATGTCCCACACCTGAGAAAACAGTAAAGCAACTCAAATCGTCAAACTCGGCTCGTCCCTTACTTACACACTAAACCTCTAGAAGAATATTTTGAAGAAAAAGAGGATCATCTTCAATGAAGTCAACGGCATCATAAGTGCACACTCAGTGAGTGCATTGTTACCTGAGTACTCACCTAGATGCGTACTCATTATAACACTCCACAAAGAATCCACCCAGAATGCCGTTGAATTTTCAAAGTGGCAAGAAATACCTTGTCACGTTGACTAAAATCTAACCCCTTCATGCCCTGCAAGCGCCCAGCGGATTTCAACAAGTATATTGCGGGGTGGACTCACTAACATAATGCATCTGCATCTGACCCACCCCGCAGTCGAAGAGCTGAAAACAGGGACAAGGATCCTTACTCGGGCCTCTGATAGCCAAAATCCTGTACCACCTTCAAGAGCACACTTTAAAAAAATGAGTTCTGAATCCGAAAGCATCTGTCTCACATCGAGAGACGCTCTTGGCAAATCTGAGAACATTTCATCACTGTAATACACATGCACTCGGATTCAGAACTCATTATACTTGAAGTGCACGCGTGTTGGTCAAATCCTAGTCGCAGGCCCTATGCCCCTCTCCTTGCGTTGCAGTGAGAGTTTGAGGGCTTGCAGGGGGGGGGGGGAGAAATCATCTTCCACTCGTCACATCCACTGAAATCATGAACTATGGAACCTAGCAGCATGTAACCCTGCGTGCAGGTAACTGCGCCAGGTACAAGCTGCATGAGACACCGCCCCACACTAATTCACAACGTAGTGTTGTTTTTCCTCAGCTTTGCACGGAATGAGTACACGTCGTAAATACACAAGTTCGTGCCCAAGATGCGCAAAGTGCTTCACATAAATGCTCACTCATGCGTAGCCACGCACGAATTTGGGTATTTTCAGCGTTTGCTCAGTTCCACACAAAGCTGTGCACGAACAACTATGATGGAAAGTGCCATGGGGAATTTTGTGGAGGGATTCAGAAAAAGGGACTCAGACGTTTGATGCAGCACTTTTGCGTTTCAGCGCAGAAGGTTCTGCTTTTGCAAACGTTTTGATAACCTTGTAAAATCTCTCCACAAAACTTTCTCGTTACCGCAATGATGAGGGCAGCAACGGTGAGAGCCTCGGAAAACGAGGACACAGAAGAAATGCGACCGATCATACGAGGACTGCTCCAGGACCGAATCTTGATCAAACTTTGCAGCGTGGTAACTGTGATGTCATGCTTGTGTTAAGTGAGCGGTGCGTCAACACCGCGGTGTGGTGGTCGTGGCAGGGGTACTCCTTTTTGTGGGCCCCCGCTCTTCTCGCGTGCAGTGTACGGAGACAGTAAGTGTTGGCGTAGAGGTGTCATTATTAACAGTAAATTTAACTAGCAATCTCCACTTTTCCAAATGGTGAAAAAGGGACATGCATCTAACATGCAAGATAAAGGCGGAAGTGAGGTCCTGGAGCCTGTCCTCGTACTTCCAAACAAAACAAGAAAGACAACACCAATCACGAGAAACACGGAACTTCATCGTACAATTTTGCACGTGATTCAGACAATATTGCACAAGCAAGCTCATGGCACAACTGTGCACAAACATGTACACTGCAATTCCATTTGTAAGTCTGCTTGCCACTCCAGTGGCGCTCCGTTTTGAATGCCAAAATTTGGCATTCTCGGCCGGATTGGCCTTTAAAAATACCAAAATTTGGCGTCCAAGTTAACCGGAATGCCAAACTTTGGCATTCAAAGAGGCCAATCCGGGCCCAGAAGGCCAAATTTTGGCATTCAAAACGGAGCGCCACTGGAGTCGCAAGCAAACTTACCAATCGAGTTGCAGTGTACAAAGATTTGCATGGAAAAACTTCACGTGCGCAAAATTGAGCGTGACCACGGACATTATTGGACAAAGACATTACCAGCGAACAAGCACTACTAAGTCTGACTGGCCCTGGTGGCCGACAGATTCATAGAGATTCTTCTTCTTTTCTTCTTCTTATTTCAGACGTTCGAAGTCGTTCATAAAGCATAAATGCGACCATATACCCGTCCTCCATTCTCTACCCATAATGTAAATAAGGGACGAGCCGAAAATTGATATATTGCCTCAATACCATCCTGCTGGTGACTGACAATGGGTACATCGGAGAAAAGCTTGAGCGGAAGTTGAGAAGGAATCAAGAAGAACAAAGTATGCAAAAATCCTGGGAATTAGCATCAGCGTCGCTGTTCTGCAGCTTCAGAAGAGCCATAATCCCAGTCAAGACCAGCTTTTGTTTCTCTTGATTTTCTTTTTGAACCTCCGTCAACTGTGAGCCACATTGCAAATGCGCTTGGGCCAATAAACTTCGCGTGTTTCGGTATCACAATTTCGTCCTTCCAACGATACAGATTTAAGCTGCTGATGCTTCAACGGCAATTCAAAATTGATTTTACCTCACGACACATATTGTCCGTTAAGAGTGAAATTTGCAATTGTGTCGCCAGGCAGAAACAAATTATGTCACCATCGAAGGGACTTAAAAACTGAATTACGATACCTCCTAGCAATAGGCACGTACTTCGGGCACGCTTCTCAAAACTCACGTACTTTCGGCAGCTTGTGCAACAAACACGCAGTTTCGCGATTTCTGGTCAAAAAGCACGCAGTTTTCGCATTTTCCTCCTAGCGGGTACGAAAATGCATTCTGGGTAAGTTTTATGGTTGGGCAAGTAAAATGCACTCAGTAAGTAACCATTGATAAGCTCAAAACCGTTTCAGGAACGATCTGCCATTAAATATAGGTCAACCCTTGACCTTCAAACCTTCAGTAATATTTGATGGTGGATCACTCCTGGAACCGTTTCCAGGTTATCAATGGTGACTTAGATAAGGTACCTCACTAGCCCAACCAAAAAAAACTACCCAGAATGCATTTTCATACCCGCTAGGAGGAAAATGCGAAAACTGCGTGCTTTTTGACCAGAAATCGTGAAACTGCGTGTTTGTTGCACAAGCTGCCGAAAGTACTTGAGTTTTGAGAAGCGTGCCCGAAGTACGTGCCTATTGCTAGGAGGTATCGATTAGTTATGAGACTAACAAAAACGCCACGGAAAAATATCAATGACATTTTGTGGTTAATTGTGACACCGGAACTTCCCCGAGGGAGGCTACAATGTATCACTTCCACGGTGGGACAGAAAGCTATCAATAAATCAGTCACTCCCACAAACTCAGGTCAGCCATAAATATTTTGCTCCTGAAGGTGTTCAGTTCAATGGCCTGCGTGCGAGATGAGCCGCTGTCTTGATGGTCCGGTGGGCAAAGTTGAATATCTCCCTCCCTCTGAAAATATAAGAAGGAAAACCATCAGCTCTCAAAGTAGTTAGACCCTGACCCTACTAACTGCCAGGCGAGGGGGAAGCGACTGAGCAATAATGTAAATTTGACACCTTAGAACGGGTTAAGTGACAAAAAATGAGTTGCGAACATCTTGAATTTTGGTTTTTATCGTTTGATTGTGAAACCCGTGGTTCGTTAAATGGCAGTTCAGTGCGGTTTGAGACGCATAAACATATTAAAAAAAGGGTTGGTAAGTAGCCTTAGCAGTTTGAAACGAAACGCACCTGAAAATAAAAAAGAATGTCTGGGAGAACTGCAGCTGCTGCCGGGCGTCGATGATCTTGAGCGTCGATGATCCCACGTCGCACAAACACGCTTTCCTGATTCCTGCAATGAAAGAAGGATTTGCCTTTCACAAATGGGTTCAGTAAAATTTTATCGTGCCTCCACCTAACATGTAGTATTAACGCAACCTCCAACTTTTATTGGTTTGGTCACTTCAGCCAAAATTGTTATAAAGGATGACACAAGACCTCCGCTTCATGGCACGGAATGCCTTTTGTTTTTACTTTGACTTAACTCGCCTCCTTGGAGTCCAAGGATGTCATGCCTTTATTTCCCAGAGAGGTTGAGTTTCCGTTTTTGTCTCACACTGCCCGTTTCGTTAACTTCAAAAGTTGAAAATTCCTGAAAACCCCTTAGAAATGGAGCCAAGGCATCCCTTGGATTCCAAGCCTAGAGTTTGCCGGTATTAGAAACTTAACTGTGTACTAAGCACACCCACATAGCGCGCACACATACACAGAACACTCACGTGTATACTTAACACACACACACACGCACACACACACGTCCGGCAGCGAATTAATTCACAAACTTGAGCGTGAGTCAAACTTGCGTTACATGGAGTCACCCACAAGGCATACACTTAGCTTGCTGCATGCACGCGGCAAAGAGGAGTGTACCTTCTCGTTGACTCTATGTAGTGCGTGCTTCGTGCTTGGCACACACTTGACTTTGCAGAGTACAAAATACGCTTTATCCTGGAGCATGCATGACATGAACAACAGAATAAAGTCACATTGTTGGAGAAAATCTTTTACCTCGGTCTCGTTAACGCAGCTAGCGGCTGCCTTTGCCGTGCAGAACGGTGGTCTGTGGACAATCGGGGCGAATCTGGACGTCGTTTTAACTGCGCTCAAAAGCTGACAGCACAGCAAATAATCCTGCAACCGACAAAAAATTAGCGAAACTTTCTTATGATCACACAAATCATCCACTACTCAGATCCTTTTCAAGAACAATCCTGAAGTTACTTTATGTTTCATCAGTTTTAACTTGGCTCGACGTACGTTAAATTGTAGCGTAATTTACAACACACATGTCATCTCTCCGTGGGAAACATGTTGGTATAAGGTCAAACGCTTTCTGAGAAAGGGTGAGCGCAGTTTATAGGGCCTAGGCAAACTGCGTCCACTCATGCTAAGTTTTCGCTTGAGTTGCAGCGAAAACGGCTAATCTACTTGAATTTTAACGCGCTACAAGGGAAACATCAAGCGTAACTACACTGCTAATCCAAGTGTGGACCAGATCCACGGTCCACGCTTAGAAACGTGGACCACGAGTATTCAATGCTAGGAAACGTGGACCACCAATGGTCCACGCTAGGAAACGTGGACCAAGCTGTGGTCCACACTTGGAAGTGTGGCTGGCGTATTAGTTCAACGCTTTAAAGCGTGAACCGGAAGGACACGGACCACACTTGGTCCACGTTTCCTGGTATGGACCATTCGTGGTCCACGTTTCCTAGCGTGGACCATCGTGGTCCACGCTACCTCGCGTGGACCTGGTCCACACTTGGATTAGCAGTGTGTGCCTGATTGACGTCTGAAACTAACTCATCGGGACCTATAACAAGATGCTGGTTCGGTTGTGAAAAAGACTCGACTCATACGAACGCGGTTTGCCGCAGCTTGTGCGTGTTGATGTGGGCTGACATCCGGGTCGGGCTGGTTGGACTGCGCGGAACCAAACGGTGATCCAGATGGAGCATCTCTTCTGAACGAACGCCGCAACAGCAGTGTCGAAATCACTCGAAGCCCTGCGAAACAAATGCGAGCTAATTAATGAAAAATAATTCTTACAAACGCATTTGAATAACTTGGACGGATGGTGCCCCACGAAAAGTTTCCTAGCGCCGAGATTAAAAGACCCCACACTAAATTACTATGTGCTTTTTTGTGCGCAAGATTCGCACAAAGTTTTGCATGCGTTTTGATATGCACGAATTTGTGCGTAACTACGCACGAAAGTGTGCGTTGTAGCGCATAAAATTCGTGCATATTGAAACGCATGCACAACTTTGTGCAAAGGTTATGCACAAAATAGTACATAGTAATTTAGTGTGCCGATGCGAAGGCGGGTTTACCAATAACGTGGACAAAGCATAGCTTGGAACGAAATTGAGTATACGCATGAAATGCATGGGCCCATGCGTAACAACGCACACGGAATGACAATGCACGGTTATGTGCTGAGCTACAGACAAAGTCGTGCATTTCAAAACGTATGTTGAATTCCGAGCATAGCACAACACAAAACTATGTTTATTAGAAATGTTGTCTGTCCAGCGCTAGGCGGTGAGCCCTGTTACCCCAAGGTGCTGGCTCTGGGCTGGGGAAGGTAAAAGATTTTGATATTCCCAGGACTGGTCTAGCTCTTCGTGTCTCATCATCAAACGATTGTATCGCAAATATGTTTTAGTGTTAATTCACAGTACTTTCTAGTCAATGAAATACGCCAAATGGTCTACACATGTGGTCTACAACGGTCTTGCGATGCATACTTACCCTCGTGTCCCCGTTAACGTTGGTGCAATGCACCAAGTATATATACGTGGGTGGGTTCTCCTTTGCTTGGCTCCGTAACGCCCGCACCAGCCACAATCGCTCCCATTGGCCCTGCAAAAGCAGCAAATAAGAACACTTCAAATGAGCGCATGAAATGTTTGTCCCTATTGCAATGCATATGTGAAATGTAATAAAAATTGGTCAAATGAAGTGCCCCCACCCCATAAAAAGAAAAACCAAACACCTCGCTCGCGCATGGCTTCACGCAGTCACTTGGTCGTTGCCACCCCCTGCACAACTAGAGGAAAAACAACTAGCCCACTCACTGTCGAAAACAATGGGCTGCCAATTGTAATGCCACTCTCCACTGTACTCAAGGTGATGGTGCGCTCTGTTGTCAGAGTACAGCAGGTGCCGTACCCTGGGGTACAGGAATAGCTGGAAGAGCTGTGCACATGCACCAGAATGGACCCTGGTGGGGTGCAATGCGTGCTGTATGTACCCCAGAGTACGGTGGCTACTCCACCGTGCACCCGAGAACAGAGCACACCGTCGTTCAGGGTACAGTGGAGATTGACATCGGAATTGACAGCCATCGCCTTCATAATTTTTCACAATGCTCGGGTGGGGCCCGGCCGGCCCGGGAAAGCGCTGTGCCAGCCTGACAGGCATGCACAAGTTAACGGCATGAGTGCGTGCATGACATTCTTGAGTCTCCAGCGCCGGCACGTAAATGTAGGTTTTCGCGCATGGATCGGGCTTTTTACGTGTTTGCCTACACTACAAGATCAAATGTGTGCTTAGTACACAGCTGTGGGAGCGTACTTACAAGCACACAGCTATAGATGTATGCTTGGCAAGTACACAGCTATAGGTGTATGCTTGGCCAAGTACACTGCTGTATGAGTCTGCCTTTTAATGGGTGGGATAAAAGTTTGCTTGGCCAAGCATACATCTATAGCTGCGTGCTTGTAAGTACGCTCCCACAGCTGTGTACTATGCACACATTTGATCTTGATGTGTAATTTCGTACAAGTGCTGAGCACTGCGCTGAGCACACAATGCACAGCAATGTAATACTTGAACTGTTTGAAGTCCATGCTAAAACTGGCGACCCACCTTTTGAATGAAATCCAGCTGAATTGCTTGCAGGCTGAGCTCGGCGTCGCTCTCTGGGCGTGGAGCCAGGACTTCCGAAGACTGGCATGACTCCATGCCGGAGCGCAGTCGAACGAAATAAAACACAAACACATCCCCATAAAGAAGCACACACTACCACTTGAAGCGCCTTGAGAACTGCAGCCGGAGTACGGTGACTGCAGGAGCACGAATCACGCGAGTGATAAGCGCGCCAAAGCGCGGCGCCGTGGCGCGGTGGGGCGACGCGGACGTTCGTCCTGGCTGGGTGGCGCGCACTGCCGTGCCGCGCGGCGGTACCACTGCTCCTGGCGGTGGTGGCGGCCCCCCGCTCCCCCCCTTGCCTTACGAACTTGAGTGCCTTTGGCCCGCCGCCGGCGAGGGGGGAAGGGAGAGATGCTGAGTCAGCGGCGTCGCGACCACGTCCGCCGGCGTGTCCCCGACGGCTGCTCTGGGCAGCAGGAAGACTGTTCACCCGTGCCCAGGGGCCGTCCGCCAATTACGTGAAGCAGTTTGGGACATCTTTTGACCCCCCAGTTACGCGGCATTACGCTGGCCCAAACCCCCTCCACTCGCACAGCAAACGTTACACGACCGTCACACGCCGCTGGCCGATATGAGCGGGGGACCGTCACTGAGCGCTCAGACGGCCGCGCACCAATGGCCGCAGCAAGGAGTGCCATTGGCAGGGCTCACGCTCGAGGTGCGACCGACAACCAGGCCCCATTTTACCCAAGTGCATCACCAATGAACGCACTACTAATCGCAACATTTTCTCTGATCTGCGGCAGATTAACCAAGCGTGTTATAAGTCCGAAAATTGGCACTAGTGTTACCTCATTAAATAACGAAAGAGTCAGCAAAGCCGTCATCAAACCCGGGGGTGTATGGGTCACAATCAGTTCCGATGATTGCTGTATGGCAAGCACTTTGCGCAAGCAACCCGGCGCACAGCGCGCAACACATCCTGGCCTCCTCAAAGGTTGAGAAGTGCATCTTCATCTACAAACTGACGCTTCGAGAGCGCTTCTATCATCGGATGGCGTACAAACCAGGTGAAAAGTTGCACAAAACGTAGTTGTCACATTTGTTAGAAGTGGGCTTGATCCTGGTCACCTAAAAGCTCCTGAAGTGCTTAATTGTCTGCAAGCTATCCCTTCTTCTGAGTAAGTGGCCCGCTTTGGCTGATTTATTGTGCGAAATGACGCAAAACGAGCTCTGACACGCTTCGGGGCATCGAGCACCTCTTGAATTGCGATAAAACTCTCTGGCAAGGGCAAGAAAAGCACCGCACTCCTGTAAATTTTGTCAGAATTTCAGAACCCTGTCTGAAAACCTGATCAAAATTTGCGCACCGCTGAAAGCTGAAAACTTATTCTCACGTATTCTGCAGAGCTTAGGCCTCTGAGTGTCTTTCTTTCTCCTCGCACTGTTTGGAGCACATCTTATTACCTGTCTTGCCCTCCATTTCCAACCAAAATTACGTGTAAAAGTACCTGTAGTTCCAGGTACAGTTACTGCCCAAAAAGTATCTACGTACAGGTACAGGTACAATTGTGACTGCAGTACCTTGGTACAGTTACAGGTACGAAAAAAGTACCTACATAAAGTACCTAGGTACTATTTACCTAGGTATTTCCCAGCCCTGGCAGGTTGCGTACAATGCACACACCTCGGCCCGATGACCGGCCATACCCAACTTATGGTGCCTAGAATGTACACACCCTTGGGGCCCAGGTGGGCTTGGCGCTTGCCCCATCAAAGGAACCGATGTGTTTGCATTGCACGCACCCTGACCTGACGCGCACCGAAGTGCTGAGGGCCTAAAGCCCTTTGACCATCCTGAATGCCACCTGCTCAAGGTGTGTAGAAATCGTTTCGATACGCCTAAAGGCGTACCGTGTTCTGTGGCGTACGCCTTGGGCGTACCGTTTCAGAACACCCAGAATGACAGTGCAGGCGGTGCAGGCCCTGGAGCCCTGAAGGTGAAGGTCCCGCCAACCGGCCGACGGCGCCGGTAGATTTTCTTAGCCATCTGCTTCGGCCAGTTTGAGTTTAAGTGTGTTCGACAGCAGTAAAGGGTGGCCTAATTTTTCGGGATGCGCTCTGCGTATTACTTGCAGCGCGGCGCTTGGCAGTGCCTCACCCCGGCCCCCTACCACCATGGCGCTCCAGGCAAATCGAAAAGCTCGAGGCTGAATGCGCCGTGTAGAGGGAAGCACCTGCACGGACTGCAATGATCCTCTCTCTAGGAGAACCTCAAAGTGCAAGAGAGGCAGAGGAACAAAAACATTGGTCGGGATCAGCCTTCAATACCTGTAGCGGTTAGAATATCAAGCTTATTTGATTTAGATCGTCGAAGAACCGGGTGAGTGCGTGTGTGTGTAGATGTCCCCTTGGCTCACAGACGCTGCGATGCGGTCCAGTCCAGTCCGCACAACAAGCTGTGCAAGTAGAAATGGACTTGAGTTGCTGTGAGGATGGAGTGCAGACAAAATATTCGTACAAATACAAAGGGAACACAGTGGCAAAACACTACGGAGATGTCGGTTAATGGTTTTGCCAGGATTCTCTGTACCCCAATTCCAGTTATTCCTGTAACCTCTTTACAGTATTCACGGTGCGACTCAATTTTCTCCGCATGCCTGTCGCAGATCATTGAGGTGCACGGAGACGTCTGTAAGTCCTACAGAGAAGACTGTGAGTGGCACAGTGAATACTGTAAAGAGGCTACGGAAAATACTGGGTTCAGCGTACGGAGCATTAGCTGAAGTTGTTAGCAGAATGCTCTGGAACATTTTTTTACAGTGCAGAGGGCCATTTGTGGTTCAAAAGTTTTCAAATAAGAGCAAGTTTGAGCCCGGCCTGCGACGCCCGTGACTCACGGCCGCGTCGTGCCACCAGGGACGACGATAAACGCACAGTGTTGCCGCGTGTGTTGGCGGGCGCGTGTGCTGGCGGGAGGCCCAGCGTCGGGTGGCAGGGCAGTCAGGTCCACGGCCGTGACCGTCTTTACACGTCAGACCATCGGAAGCCAAAAATCAAGCCATGAATTTCGATAATATGAGCTGCCGTTGGACAGAGGCGAGCGGCTGTGTCGATCGAAACTTAAATGATGCGATATCTCACAATGTGTTTAAAACGCCTGCACTCAAACCAAAATACAGATTTCTCCGATTTTATTTGACGGTTTTACCACCATAGAGTTTGTTTCGTCGCCCAAATTCCAAAATTACCCATTTTTGATATTGAAGCGTTGTTGGTTTAAATCGTTCCATCCATGCATTGTACAGGGTCGGTCTTTTTATGGTTACGGGACTTCGGTTGCGTATGGCGGACTTTCAGATCCGGACCACCAAAAGGCTATCGCACACCCCCACGAGTCCTGATGGTGCACTTTGCTGCCTACTCACCATGCGGTCTGCACTTTTTTCTATCAGTGAATTGTCTCGCCGCTCCCATGCCGAGAGAAACTTTTCATGCCCTTGTAGCAGCACCCGTTGCCGAAATCCCAAATCACGGAAACGCAAGTGTGTGCAGTGTGCATGGCACATTGTTTTAAATGTGTGCCTGTATGCATACTGCTCTAAAAGTGTGCCTGGCCGATGCTGCATGGGTCTTTCGCACACTAATAAGAACAGAACAAAAATTTGGGTTCTAGGTACGGACAATTAGCACAAATTGTTTACAAATTTCTCCGTATTTTTTTTTGCCTCAGTGAAACGGTTTGTCTCTGATCGGCTCCACGTATTGTAAGTTTAGGCTCTACCTCGAAGTTTGCGCCCACTCTGCAAATGCAAGTGCTTGTCAGACACACTTTAAAACAGCGTGCCTGGCCGATTCTGCATTTAACATGGGTCTTTGGCACACTGTTTCGAACATTGTGCTTCGCAGACACACTGTTAAGAAGAGTTTGTTTCGCACACTGTTAAAAATCCACTGTAAAATTACAACACAATCACCGACAGGAATGTTGTTAAATTACAACAGTGTTGTTCGGCTCCTGAACGGGAAATTCATCTACAGACAACTCGTTTGTTTCTTTACAACTTCCCTGTCTGGAAACAGTAATGAAATTCTGATTTAAAACAGTAATGTTCTCGTTCGACAGTTTTTCTGTTTAAAACAACCATTGTGCAATCCTTAAACAAAAATAGGTGTCAGATTACAAGGATGTTGTTAAATTACAACACTTTGAGGCGAACACAAATTTGGCAGAGACATAATCGAAGACGTGACAAAAGTATTGTTGTAATACAATCGAATCACCAGAAAACAACACCAAGGGCTACAACATGTTTGTTATATAACAAGATGTGTTGCCATCAAACTTAACAGCACAAGTGCTGTTAAATTGCAACATTTTTTTAACAGTGCAGGAACACTGTTTAGAACAGTGTGCATGCAGACACACATTTTAATCAGTGTGCCATATACCAACCTGAGTTTGTAGAGCACTTTGATGTCTCTTCAAAACAAAAACAAAAAAAAAGAAAAGTGTATTTTCGAACTGCATTTTGCTTTGGCATCGGCCTTCCGGGCAACACTTGGGGATCGGGATGAAGCGTCCTTGCCCCCCGCGGGAATGCGTTTGAGCTAATCCGCGATCTACCGGTGAGACGCAGCAGGAGGGCGGCGGCACATTGTCGGCCGCGAATACTTCAATGCTTGGGCGGTGAAGCGTAGCTGTGCCGCCACCATCCATATTTCTGCGAGAAAGTTGACACTGCCAGATCGGAACTCAAAATGGAAGTGAGATTCGGGCAGAGGAGCAGGAGCAGGCTATCTTTGCGTCGATTGGTATCTAAATCATTGCGTTATCACGAGGTCTATTTCTACACCACTCCCCAAACAACGGCTGCGACCGATTTTAATATGCGTCACACTTGCCAAGTCTTTAATTTTTTGACGGTCCTGGAACCATGCCCTTTGCGGCCGACTGGCGACACGCCCGGCCGCGGCGCTGACCCCCACGCCGGGGCTGGTCCTGGGTTGAGAGGGGATGGTTTCCGCGAACCACAGCGGGCACGTTCGAAACTTGCATGTGTCCCTCCAGCCTTCGCCCCAGTTTGCAGATGTCGTAAAGCAACTCCGAACGCAGCCAGCAACGGGCCGGCCGCGCTCGTCTTGCCGGCGCTCGGCTGTCGAGCGGTGGCGGCTTTCATATCCTTTCTTTTTTCTTCTCGCCGCGAACTGAACACCGTCATAAGAACAAGAGCCACCTCAGCAGGACGCGGCTAAAAGTGATGCCCGGGGCCACGCGGCAGCGGGGACGTGTTCAACAACGCCTCTAGCAAGAAAATTTTACGATCACTGTGCCTCGCGAAAACAAACGCTGGAGAGTGGCTCGTCGAAACCGTCGTCCTTGTCACTGCAGCCTACGCGAAGGGCTTGACTCGGCCGAACCCCCAGGAAGTATCATCCAAGGTTCCAGCAAGGATTCCCGTTATGAGGCCTTCAGGGATAATCCAACAGCCTCGACGCGTTGGCAATGAACTTGACGGTGAGCTGCCCACCTTGCCTCGCCGCCGCTGGTCCCGGAGTAATACTTTGCTTTCTGAGGTGTTTGCCACTCTTGCATGACGTGCGTCGGCATCCTGGGCACCCAGTGCAGGTGTTTCCAGTGGCCTGCACCGGGCCCGGGGTAATGCCAGCCGTCAAACGCCGTTGCCAGCTCTGCTTAGCTGCGCCGGCAACTTGGCTCGACTTGGGATGGACCCAGCATGGCCTGCAGGAAGCCTCCCTTAGAGCCTCACGTCACAGACGACTTCTCGCTTTGAAACGACAACAATCTGTTGCAGTGGCAGGAAACCTCCCAAGGGCAAGGCGCCTGCAGGCCGTAGGGTAGGCCAGCCCGCAACGCATACGTGTGCTGATGAGTTGGGATTGCCTACCCTCTAGGCGGTTAGGCAGACACGCCAATGGACGTCAGTTCGCTAGGGAGCTCAAATTTTGGGTTCAAGCATGCCTGCATTCACACTTCACGCTGGAGCATGCTTGTCATGTACACGACAGGTAGTGCTCGCCTGCATGTACACAGTGACTCTGCTTTACATGCAAAACGTAGGGAGCTTCGGCAACAGGGCAAAGGTAACCGCCACCGAGCGTGCCGCAGCCTGACGCATGCGTTGTACACACTTGAGTTTGCAGAGCGTAAAGTCAAGAGACCAATTTGTACATTTATTAATAGGCTAGTTCTAGATAATTCAATTTAAAAGAAAAATCTCAATACTGAATTTGTGATGCTTACAAGTTATGGTATTTAAATATCTTCGTAATTCAAGTTTACAAAATGCAGAAAATGAAAAATGTTTGTAAACTTGCAGACCGATTTCGAATGTCGTCTCTATCGCTCTCGCACCTGTCCGGGACGTCCCATGAGTACGAGAGAGAGAGAGAGAGAGAGAGAGAGAGAGAGAGAGAGAGAGAGAGAGAGAGAGAGAGAGAGAGAGAGAGAGAGAGAGAGAGAGAGAGAGAGACGAAAACGACTGTCAGAGTCAGTCTGCTGATTCGTTGAAGCTCTGCGAACAGCAATAGTTTGTTGGAAGTCAACGAATATTCTATGGTTAATACTCGATATAAATGTGATTTGACTGATTCATGGTGTGGCGTTATTACAGTGCACACAGTGGATTAAGCAATGTATTCTAGTTTAAGCCTGGGCCATCTAAAGCGACAGGTCTTAAGTTTTAACACTTTCTGACGTCAAAGTGTAGATTATTGACAAGTGACATTGCCATTGAAGTGTCAGTGGGGTGTGACCATGTCTTGATATGCACAGAGGGTGAAATGGCGGCATGCCCCACGATGAACTTGGATTCAACTTGTAAATCAGCATTCATGGTTTCTGCATGTCAGCAATTTTGATGATTCCCCTTGATAAAGGCCAACTCCCGGCCAGACAAAATTTCGCACAAAACCTGGGAAGGGGAATACTATCTCAAGTAAAAAAAGGGGGCGATTCCTTTCCAATCTGACTTGACAAGACATCCTGTGTGGTTTTACTTCGTTCCATCCTAGAGCTGATGACTTGAGCTGCTTACTCAACTGCCGGGAATGCGGTCCTCACCTGAAAAACACACAATTTAGGAAAGGGAAATCAATGGTAAATAGCCTGCCGATCCCCGGCCAGACCACTTCGTTTGGTCACCTTGTGTCGCCCAAGTTGCTGCTGCACAGTGGGCCAGACGACCGGCGCAGGCGGCCGAAATTCTAGACGCGTCACACGTTCGGTTCGAGTCCTGTTGAGCGACTCTGGAGCTCATAACGCGTCCGGAATTTGTCCGCCTCCACCGGTCCTGGGTCCTCTGGCCCACTGTGCGTTTTGCCAGATAAGTAAGCAAAAAGTAGCCCAAACACACAGGGGTGCGGCAGGCTGCATCTCCTACTGCCTACTAGGCGATTTCTCGGCACAGCTGTTCAGTAGCTGCCTAGTAGGCAGGAGGAGATGCAGCCCACCGCACACCTGTGTGTTTGGGCTACTTTTTGCCTACTTTTCTTGTGCGCTGGTCGGCCGAGCGCCTGCCGGAGTGCAGCATACGCCAGCCCGCTGAACAGGCGTGCGTTCAGGGCTGCCTACCAACCAGGCACTCGCGAGACCGAGAAAGGCGCGGGGAGTGGTTCTGAGGGGATTTATACCGCTTAAGACAGCAAAAATACCACGTTTTGTCGTTTAATGAGTGATGGCCGGGCTGGGCCGGCTGCTGGCCAAGCGATGGCGGGGTGCTGGCCGGGGCTGGGGTTTATGGCCGGACTTGGCCGGGTGTTGGCCGGGTGTTTGCCGGGTCTGGGCCGGCTGTTGGCCGGAGTTGGCCGGGTGTTAGCCGGACTGGCCGGGAGTTGGCCTTTATCAGGGGTCTAAGTATTTAGTGCGACCATTTGTAAATAAATGGACGTCAGTGTTTTGAGAATGTCTGTGATTTAATGGTAACATTGTAGGAATATCGGAGTAGTGCTGATTACGCCTAATTTTAAATGCGTTTCATTTATGGTCTATTGCAAATGTTTTAGCAGTGATAGGCAAGACTTAACACTGTTTTTCGACGAATGTGACGTCATATTCGTTGGAATGTGAATTTTTTCACGTTCGTTTGAATACGATGTCACATTCGTTTGAACGTGACACGGCAATTAAATTAGGGTGTCACGTTCGTTTGAACGTGGATCAACGTTCATACAAATGTGACGTCGTATTCAAACGAACGTGACAAAATTGACATTCGCACGAATATGACGTCACATTCGTTGATTAACAGTGTTAAATTCTGATGTAACTCTGCTTTTCTCAAAATAAATTAAGTAAAATTTCACGAAAGTTTTCTAATTCGTCCCAATAAGTTTCCTCTGCGGTGCCATCGATGAATGCATTTTATGGCATTGCGATTGGCTTATTAACTTATTACTCATACACTGCTAATCCAACTCCAGAACCTCTGTGGTAACTCAAGATTCTGATAACCGCGTACACTCTAAGAGTGGCATGGAACAGGTCAAGTCCCAGAAATAATATTAGTGGCGCAGTCACTACAATTTGTTCAATACTCGCTGTCGCCAAACTTTACCCCACATCTATTGCAAAGTGCACTATAATCGGACAATACATTAATCAGGAGGAAACTAAATTTGACCCACGACTCATACAGCGCCCGACTGCAACCCCCGCCCGGAGGCTAGGCAGCCCAACGCGCGCCTCATGGCGATACTCCGCGCGGCAGCAGCTCCCGTCCGCGGCGCCGCCGTCAGGGAGGGGGGCTCAGCGGAGTGGGGAGCGAGGAAATGAAATGAGGAAAATAAATGCCGGGAAGAACTCTCTTCCCCGAGCAGGAAATTAAACACGACGGGGAAGAGACGGGGAAGAAGTGTCTGGGAAGAAGTACGGGGAAGAGTTGACAGGGGAACAACTGTGATACACCCATTTGTACTCTTCTAGTTTTCTTCACTGTTGTTTTTCTGTAGTCCCCTCTCTTTTCTGAAAATTGATGCAAACAGACATGGGTCATGCCCCACATCATAGTTCGTCATTAAGATAAACTTGACACTTTCTCAACACAGAGTACAGTCAATATTTTGTACCTTCCTGACACAGGTGGAGCGAAAAACTGGAGAGCCACCCTGACTGCCCTCAAGATCTTTAATCCGTTGCAGCATTGAATCTCTCTCGCAAGCGTTGCATGGAGGAGACGTTGCACTTTCCATCAGTTGATGTGCCTCGTGCAAAGATTTCAATCCCCCTGGTACATTCTGTAGAGCCATTCTGTAAGCATGGCAATGCCATTCCATGTGCTCCAGAAGCTCTTTGGTTTGCTTCAGTTCAGTGCGCAAAGAATCAATCTAGAAATAAGCAACAATGTTCTAGTTCATGTTTACCTCTTCTCTCAGTATTACTGGACTGAGGTTATTTGCTTCTACTCACTTGGCTTTCTTGGGATTCCGCCTGCTGGCTCTCTTGTCCGGGCAATTCATTCCATTCCTCATGGTGCCCCACCATAAAGTCACTGCTGTCGCTGTCCATGTCAAGCTGCCAGTAGCGAAATGACAACTGAGCTGAATTTTGGTTGAGTTTGGTTGAGTTGGTGAACATCAGCTGCGATCCCCTCCCCTCCGTCCTGATCAGGTGCGAGCGGGACGGAGAGGAGGGGAAGCCGCGCGGCTCACGGAGCGCCTGCGATGTAGGCGGCCCGACTGCCGCAGAGCTAAGCGGGCTGCCTACCCCGCCGGGCTGCCAACGAGCCGGCTGTCGCTTGGACGTTGACGCGTGTGTCACCTAGCAGCATCAGAACGCAAATTGTGGTCCCCTAGCAGCATCAGAACGCAAAGTGTGCAAGGCTTAATTAATACCAAATTAAAATTAAATAAGGTGCCTGGCGCCAGAAATTCACTTATAAGGTGCGTTTTTATTAAGGGAAAAAATTAATTTGACTCAAATAAGTCCTGGAATAACATATTAAGAAGACCCATATAAAATAAATAAGGTCAGCCCTCTTAATAAGTACTAAATGAAGAGTTAATTAAGTTTAAATATGGGCCTTACATGGATTAATACAATAATATTAAACCCATTTTCGCGGGGGTGCGCACCGTGTCCTGGGCGTCGTTGGGCACGTTGACGACGGAGCCGCGCACGCCGTACTGGCCGCGCGTCCCCATGGTGCCGAGGTGCATGATCTGCTGAAACGGCAGCCTCAGCGCCACGATGTGCTCCTCGACCTCGGTGAGGGGGCGCAGGCCTGGCGGCACCGCCGGGTAGCGGAAGCCGTTCACCGCGGCGGAGGGCGGCACAGTCTTCTTGGCCACGTACCGGTGGCAGGTGGCGCACATGTCGTACTGGCCGGGCACCGTGACGATGCGGTCTAGGAGCTCTGTCACGGCCTGCCTGTCGGCGTCCTTCAGCTTGTCCAGGTTGATGCGGCGCACGGCCCGCGCGTTCAGGATGCGGTCGCACACGAAGCAGCGCCCCGCACACACCCCGGCCAGGGCCTGGTTGAACTGGTCGCGCACGGCGGCCACAATGTGGGGGTCGTTGGGCTTCGTCGGCTCGCGCGGCCGGGCAGTGGTGTCGTCGTCGTCACCTTCCTCCTCGGTACTTGACAAATCAAAGTCTCCGCAGAAAGAATCGGGCTCTGAGTCCGCGTCTCTGTCGTGCACCAACCCTGCAAAAAAAAAAAAGAAAAACCGTAAAATTTGAAGCATTTTCTAGAAATGTCCTGTAAAAAATTCGTGCATTTACCATGCTTACCATCGTCTCGGCTTGACCATAAAATAGGGATAGGTGACTTGACCCGTTCGTCCTCCAGATAATCATCTGCGTCGCTATTCGTAGCCCTTGCTGCAGCAAGTGCCTGCCTGCGTGCCCGGCGAAGCTCATTCGTCTTGTGGCGCTTCTCGGGTGTGGTGCCTGCCTCTGCCTGCCTGCGTGCCCGGCGAAGTTCATTCGTCTTTTGGCGCTTCTCGGGTGTGGTGCCTGCCTGCCTGCGTGCCCGGCGAAGCTCATTCGTCTTGTGGCGCTTCTCGGGTGTGGTGCCTGCCTCTGCCTGCCTGCGTGCCCGGCGAAGTTCATTCGTCTTTTGGCGCTTCTCGGGTGTGGTGCCTGCCTGCCTGCGTGCCCGGCGAAGCTCATTCGTCTTTTGGCGCTTTTCGGGTGTGGTGCCTGCCTCTGCCTGCCAGCGTGCCCGGCGAAGCTCATTCGTCTTTTTGCGCATCTCGGGGGTGGGGCCTGCCTGCCTGCGTGCCCGGCGAAGCTCATTCTTCCTGAGGCGCTGTTCAGGCGTTAAAGGCTTGCGTTTTGGGACAGTCTTCAATCCTGTAAATTCATAAACAAAATTAGAGACGTTGTGAAGCCGGGAATGGCCTACCAATTCTAACTGGTCTTATGTGCGAGAGAGACAGCACTACGATTCGTCAGAAGCCCGCACGCCATTTCCGCAGGCAGCTAGCTGGAAGGCGGGGAGGAGGGGGGTGCTATGTCGGAGTGAATGCCCCCTTCTCTCTCTCTCTCTCTCTCTCTCTCTCTCTCTCTCTCTCTCTCTCTCTCTCTCTCTCTCTCTCTCTCCGCGACGTTTGGAGACTAACCTGCTTGCCGACCTTCTTTAGCTGGCTCGTGGCGCTCTGGTGGCTCGGCGGCGTTGTGGAGTTTAGCAGAAGCACAGTGATGGTCTCCCCAAACCTCCTTCTGTCCTAAAATTAAAATACAATTTAAAAAAAACCCTTGCGCGGGGAGTTTATGAACTATACCGCCGACGCCCTTACCTCTCTGCTTTGCACCATGTGCTGTAGATGTAGAGGCTGAACAGTGCCGTTGTGCGTCGCCAGCGTCATTGCCGCCATCGGCGTGGCCACGGGCCTCTGCACCCCCATGCAGCACATCCTTCAGCGCTTCAGTATGTGCTGTAGATGTAGAGGCTGAACAGTGCCGTTGTACGTCGCCAGCGTCATTGCCGCCATCGGCGTGGCCACGGGCCTCTGCACCCTCATGCAGCACATCCTTCAGCGCTTCAGTAAGCTGTTGCAGCTCTGAAAATTTATACACTTCAACCACAATCCCAGGGCAGCGGGATTTCACGGTGACGCGCCGCGCCGCCGACCGCGGCTAACCTATCTTTTCAGAGCGCGTGTTCCGCCGTGGTACTTACTTTTGTCTCGTTTCTCTCGTTTCTCCCGGTAGCGCTGCCGGTCCCTTTCCCGTCTGCGCTCACGTTGTTCTTCCGTTAGCTTCCTTGGAGCCATCGTTGTTCACCATATTAAACAATGCTTCTAGTAAATTTTTTCAACCACGTAAAACGCGCTGCTGGTCCTCTGCAGGCCGGCCGGCGAAAAACTGTGCGCGGAGAAACCCCTGCCCCCCCTCGCCCCTCTCCCCGCTGCCGTGCTGCATCAGTACGAGTCGAGTAAGCCGTGCGCGTCCTTTCCTAGGCGAGCCGGGCAGAGCCGAGCCGAGTCCTTAGGCCGAGCGGCGAAGCTGGGCTAGGCTGGGCAGGCCGGTAGTCGGTACGAGTCGAGCAGAGGAGTCGAGCCGAGTCCTTGCCAGGCGAGGCGGGCCGAGCCCGAGCCGGGGCTGCAGCGCCGCCGCCGCAGCCGCCGGGCGCACACGGGGTTTTGGGAGGGGGGGAGGGGGCCGCGCGGGGAACGGGGAGCAGCGGGGAATGTTTACGGCGCAGGCTGCGGCCCGACGAGCGAGCGAGCCAGGCAGCCAGGCAGCCACCATCTCGCCTCACACAATATGTTTATCAGGATGTGCGCTTGGTTTCTAGACTTGAGAGTAAAAGCTAGCTGACACCTTAATGTGTGTCTTAATGTCTACGTTTACTTTAAAGTGTAAAGGTATCATCTGCTAAAAAGGTTTTTTATAGGACTGGCCTGTTTGTTCTTCATAGTTGCAGCTCGATTAGTGACGGAGACTACAAAAGATTATCCTTCTTCACAAGAAACCAGTGCCTGAAACACAAAGTCGCATTTTTGCTTACAAATAAGCGAAAAAACGTGTTTTTGGGCCTTGTCTGTTGGTCAAGCATAGTTTAAGCTAAATTGGTGACAGAGACTATCAAAGATTTTTCTTTATCATAAGAAACCAGTGCCTTAAACGCAAAGTCGCATGTTCACATCGAAATAGACAGAAATAAAAAGATTAGGGCCTCGCTTAGTGATCCCGCACAGTTTCAGCTTGGTTGGTTAAACTGGCTTGCATAGATAACTCATGTTAAATGAAACAAGTGCCTCAACCACAAAGACGAATTTTTGCATAGAAATAAGCCAAAAAGCGTGTTTTTTGAACTTGCCTGTTGGTCTTGTATTTTTGCAGCTCGATTAGTTACAGAGCCTACAAAAGATTATCCTATCACAAGAAACCAGTGCCCTAAAGTCTAAGTCGCATTTTCGCACAGAAATAAGCTAAAATGCGTGTTTCTGGGCCTTGCATAGTCCCGCATAGTTTAAGCTGAATTGGCGACGGAGACTACAAAAGAAAATCCTTTATCACAAGAAACCAGTGCCTCATACACAAACCCACATTTTCGCATCAAAATAGACAGAAATATAAGGAAAAAGGCCTTGCTTATGAAGCCCGCACAGTTTCAGCTCGATTGGTGACACCGCCTCACACAGATAGTTTTAGTCATAAGAAACCAGTGCCTCAACCACAAAGACGCGTTTTTGTATAGAAAAAGGCTGAAAAGCCTGTTTTTGGGCCTGGCCTGTTGCTCCTGCATAGTTGCAGCTCGATTGGTGGCAGAGACTACAAAGGATTATCATGTATCACAAGAAGCCAGTGCCGTTAACACAAATTCTTATTTTACATCAAAATAGGCGGAAATTCAGGCTAAAGGCCTTGCCTCTTGATCCCGCACAGTTTCAGCTTGATTGGCGACACCGACTTTCAAAGATTGTTTATGTCATAAGGTTCAAATACCTCAACACCAATGACGCATTTTCTCCTACAAAAAAAGCTGAAAAGCGTCTTTTCGGCCTGCCCTGTTTGTCCCACAAAGTTTTAGATCGCATAGTGACAAAGACTCTAAAGGTAATCATTAAACAAAAGACACAATTGCCTTCAACACAAAATCGCATTTTCACATTAATTAGTGCCAAAAGGCATAATTTACGCCCAAGCATTGTGAAATCGCACAGTTTTGGCTCGATTTGTGACACTGACTTTTAAAAACAATGCAAACCACAAGACACAAGTGCCTCAAACACAAAGTCGCATTTTCGCACCGAAATAAGCAGAAATTCAAGGTTTAAGGCCTCGCTGTTGATCCCGCATAGTTGCAGCGCAATCGGTGACACCGACTTGCAAAGATAATTCATGTAAAAGAAACAAGTGCCTCGACAATGCAGACAAATTTTTCCATAGGAATAAGCAAAAAAGGTTTTTTATAGGACTGGCCTGTTTGTTCTTCATAGTTGCAGCTCGAATAGTGACGGAGACTACAAAAGATTATCCTTCTTCACAAGAAACCATTGCCTGAAACGCAAAGTCGCATTTTTGCTTACAAATAAGCGAAAAAACGTGTTTTTGGGCCTTGCCAGTGGTCAAGCATAGTTTAAGCTTAATTGGTGACAGAGACTATCAAAGATTTTTCTTTATCAAAAGAAACCAGTGCCTTAAACGCAAAGTCGCATGTTCACATCAAAATAGACAGAAATAAAAAGATTAGGGCCTCCCTTAGTGATCCCGCACAGTTTCAGCTTGGTTGGTTAAACTGGCTTGCATAGATAACTCATGTTAAATGAAACAAGTGCCTCAACCACAAAGACGAATTTTTGCATAGAAATAAGCCAAAAAGCGTGTTTTTTGAACTTGCCTGTTGGTCTTGTATTTTTGCAGCTCGATTAGTTACAGAGCCTACAAAAGATTATCCTATCACAAGAAACCAGTGCCTTAAAGTCTAAGTCGCATTTTCGCACAGAAATAAGCTAAAATGCGTGTTTCTGGGCCTTGCATAGTCCCGCATAGTTTAAGCTGAATTGGCGACGGAGACTCCAAAGAAAATCCTTTATCACAAGAAACCAGTGCCTCATACACAAACCCACATTTTCGCATCAAAATAGACAGAAATATAAGGAAAAAGGCCTCGCTTATTAAGCCCGCACAGTTTCAGCCCGATTGGTGACACTGGCTTGCATGTCAAAAGAAACGAGTGCCACAACCACAAAGACGCATTTTTGCCTAGAAAGAGGCTTAAAAGCGTGTTTTTGGGCCGAGCCATTTGGTATCGCATAGTTTCACCGCGATTAGTGACAGAGACTACAAAAGATAATTCTTATCACAAGACTCAAAGGCAAAATTGCATTTCGCATTGAAAAAGGCAGAAGTTAGTGTTTCTAGGCGTTTAGTCGTGATTGTCGACAGTTTTAGCTCGATTGGAAACAGTAACTATAAAAGAGGGGTCACGAGGTTCTCGGGTCACGAGATATGACGATCCAACACCCAAAATCTTACTTTTGCATTGATTTATGCCAAAAAGCAAAATTTCAGGCCAAGCATTGTGATATCGCACAGTTTTAACTCGATTTGTGACATCGACCCTAAAAAACAATTCAAAGCACAAGAAACAAGTGCTTCAAGCAGAAAGTTGCATTTTCTTTTAAAGATGAGCTGAAAAGCGTATTTTGGGGCCTGGCCTGTTATAGTCGTATAGTTTCGGATTGATTTGTAACACCTACTCTCAAAGATAAATCTTGTCACAAAAACCAGTGTCTTAAACACAAAGTCGCTATTTCACATCGAAGTAAGCAGAAATTCAAGGCTTAAGGCCTTGCCTGCTTTTCCCACTTAGTATCAGCTCGATTGGTGACACCGACTTACAATGATAGTGTAGGTCATAAGAAACCAGTGCCTGAACCACAACCTGAACCATAGTTTTAGCTCGACTGGTGATAAAGACTCCAAATGTAATCGTTAATCACAAGACACAAGTGCATCAACACAATATGGCATTTTCACAGCGATTTAAGCCAAATTGCATAATTTAAGACCTGGCACTGATATAACGCACAGTTTTAGCTCGATAAGTGACACTGACTGTAAAAGACAATTCAATCAACAAGACACAAGTGCCTCAAACACAAAGTCGCATTTTCCTTCAGAATTGAGCCGAAAACCGTGTTTTTAGGCCTGGCCTGTTGATCCCGCATAGTTTCGGCTTGAATTGGTGACACCGACTTGCAAATATAATTCATGTCAAAAGAAACAAGTGGCTTAACAACAAAGACGAATTTTTCTATACAAATAAGCGAAAAAACGTGTTTTTAGGCCTTGTCTGTTGATTTTGCATAGTTTAATCTTGATTGGTGGCAGACACTACCAAAGATTATCCTTTATTGCAAAAAAGCAGTGCCTTAAACGCAAAGTCGCATGTTCGCATCGAAATAGACAGAAATAAAAGGATTAGGGACTCACTTTTTAATTCCGCACAGTTTCAGCTCGTTTGGTAAAACTGGCTTGCAAAGGTAACTTATGTTAAATGAAAAAAATGCCTCAACCACAAAGACGAATTTTTGCATAGAAATAAGCCAAAAAGCGTGTTTTTTTAACTTGCCTGTTGGTCTTGCATTGTTGCAGCTCGATTGGTTACAGAGACTACAAAAGATTATCCTATCACAAGAAACCAGTGCCGCATACACAAACCCGCATTTTCGCATTGAAATAAGCTCATAAGCGTGTCTTTTGGCCCGGTCTTCTGGTCCTGCATAGTTTCAGCTCGATTAGTGACAGAGACTAAAAAAGATAACTATTATCACAAGACTCAAAAGCCTCCAAAACAGAATCGCATCGCTTATTGCAAAAACTAAAAGTTACTGTTTTTTTGGCGTTTAGTCGTGATTGTCGACAGTTTGAGCCTGATTGGAAACAAAAACTCAAAGAGAGTATTCTTGGGTCACGAGATATGACGATCCAAAACACCAAATCTTAATTTCGCATTGATTAAGGCCAAAAAGCATAAGGCCAAGCATTGTGATATCGCACGGTTTTAGCTCGATTTGTGACACCGACCCTAAAAAACAATTCAAACCAGAAGAATCAACTGTTTTAAGCAGAAAGTCGCATTTTCTTTTAGGATGAGTTGAAAAGCGTATTTTTGGGCCTGGCTTGTGAATCCTGTATAGTTTCAGCTTGATTTGTAACACCTACTTTCAAAGATAAATCTTTTCACAAAAAATCAGTACCTCAATCACAAATTCGCATTTCCACATCGAAATAAGCAGAAATTCAAGGTTTAAGGCCTTGCCTGCTGATCCCACTTAGTATCAGCTCGATTGGTGTCACTGACTTACAATGATCGTTGAGGTCAAAAGAACCAGTGCCTCAACCACAAAGACGCATTTTTGAATAGAAAAAGGCTTAAAAGCCTGTTTTGGGGCCTTGCCTGACGGTCTTGCATAGTTTTAGCTCGATTGGTGACACTGAGTGTAAAAGACAATTCAATCAACAAGACACAAGTGCCTCACACACAAAGTAACATTTTCCTTTAAAATTCGGCCGAAAAGCGTGTTTTAAGCCTTGGCCTGTTGATCCTGCATAGTTTCGGATGATTCGTAACACCTACTTACAATGATGATTCTTTTGACAAGAAACCAGTGCCTAAAACACTAATTCGCATTTTCGCATCGAAATATGCAAAATATAAAGACTTAGGACCTCGCCTATTGATCCCGCATAGTTTCAGCTCGACTAGTTACACTGACTCACAAAGATAGTTTTGGTCATAAGAAACCAGTGCCTCAACCACAAAGACGCGTTTTTGTATAGAAAAAGGCTGAAAAGCCTGTTTTTGGGCCTTGCCTCTTGATCCCGTACAGTTTCGGCTTGATTGGCGACACCGACTTTCAAAGATTGTTTATGTCACAAGGTTCAAATACCTCAACACCAATGACGCATATTCGCCTACAAAAAAGCTGAAAAGCGTCTTTTCGGCCTGCCCTGTTTGTCCCACAAAGTTTTAGATCGCATAGTGACAAAGACTACAAAGGTAATCATTAATCACAAGACACAATTGCCTTCAACACAAAATCGCATTTTCACATTAATTAGTGCCAAAAGGCATAATTTACGCCCAAGAATTGTAAAATCGCACAGTTTTGGTTGGATTTGTGACACTGACTTTCAAAAACAATTTAAACCACAAGACCCAAGTGCCTTAAACACAAAGTCGCATTTTCTTTTAGAAATGAGCTGAAAAGCGTGTTTTTGGGCCTGGCCTGTCAATTCCGCATAGTTTTAGCTTAATTTGTAACATTATACGGAGATAAATCTTGTCACAAAAAACGAGTGCCTTTTTCACAAAGTCGCATTTTCGCTATGATATATGCCAAAATTCAAGTATAATGCCCTCACCTATTAAACCCGCATTCTCGAGTCACACTGTGTCACGCTGTCACACAGTGTCACACTATCACGCTGTCACCCAGTGTTTCGCTGTCACGCACTCTCACAATGTCACGCATTGTCCAGCTGTCACGTTGGGTTACGCTCTCACGCAGTGTAACGCTGTGTCGCGGTGTCACATCTGTCACGCTGTCGCGAAGTGTTACGCTGTCACGCAATGTCACGCTGTCACCCTGTGTCACGCTGTTAAGCAGTGTCACGCGGTCACGCAGTTTCACGAAGTGTCAGCCAGTGTCACGCTGTCATGCAGTGTCAAACAGTCACGAAGTGTCACGCTGTCACGCAGTGTCACGCTGCAACAAAAAGTCACGCTGTCACGCAATGTCACGATGTCACGCAATGTCACGATGTTACACATTGTCACGCTGTCATGCAGTGTCACGCAGTCACGAAGTGTCAGCCAGTGTTACGATGTCACGTAGTGTCACTCGATGTCACGCTGTTACGCAGTGTCACGCTGTCACGCTGTCATGCAGTGTCACGCCGTCACAAAGTTCACGCAGTGCTACACTGTCGCGCAGTGTCACGCTATCACGCACTGTCACGCTTTCATGCAGTGTAATGCCGTAACGAAGTGTCACAAAGTGTCATGCAGCCACAAAGTGTCAAGCAGTGTCCCGCTGTCACGCAGTGTAACGCTGTCACGAAGTGTCACGATGCAACACAGTGTCATGCAGTCACGCAATGTCACGATGTCACACATTGTCACGCTGTTATGCAGTATCACGCAGTCACGAAGTTTCACGTAGTGTCAGGCAGTGTCACGGAGTGTCACGCAGTGTCAAGGAGTGTCAGCCAGTGTCACGCTGTCATGCAGTGTCAAACAGTCACGAAGTGTCACGCTGTCACGCAGTGTCACGCTGCAACAAAAAGTCACGCTGTCACGCAATGTCACGATGTCACGCAATGTCACGATGTTACACATTGTCACGCTGTTATGCAGTGTCACGCAGTCACGAAGTGTCAGCCAGTGTTACGCTGTCACGTAGTGTCACTCGGTGTCACGCTGTTACGCAGTGTCACGCTGTCACGCTGTCATGCAGTGTCACGCAGTCACAAGGTTCGCGCAGTGCTACACTGTCGCGCAGTGTCACGCTGTCACGCACTGTCATGCTGTCATGCAGTGTCATGCAGTCACGAAGTGTCATAAAGTGTCATGCAGCCTACAAAGTGTCACGCAGTGTCACGCTGTCATGCAGTGTACCGCTGTCACGAAGTGTCACGATGCAACACAGTGTCATGCAGTCATGCAATGTCACGATGTCACACATTGTCACGCTGTTATGCAGTATCACGCAGTCACGAAGTTTCACGTAGTGTCACGCAGTGTCACGGAGTGTCAAGCACTGTCACGGAGTGTCACGCAGTGTCACGGAGTGTCAAGCAGTGTCACGCTGTCATGCAGTGTCACGCTGTCACGCAGTGCCACGCAGTGTCAAGGTGACATACACAGTACGCTACAACGCAGTCTCACGCTGCAACACAGTGTCATGCTAAAACACAGTGTCATGCTGTCGCACATTGTCACGCTGTCATGCAGTGTCGCGCAGTCATGAAGTGTCACGTTGTGTCACGCAGTGTCACGCAGTGTTACGAGGTGTCACGCCGTGTCACCCAGTGTCACGCAGTGTCACGTTGTCACGAAGTGTCACGAATTGTCACGCGGCCACATTTGTCACGCTGTCACGCAATGTCACTCTGTCACGCAGTGTTAGGCTGTTAAGCAGTGTCTCGCAGTGTCACGCTGTCGCGCAAGGTCACGCTGGCATGCAGTGTCATTCAATCGCGAAGTGTCACGCAGTGTCACGCTGCCATGCAGTGTCACGCTGCAACGCAGTGTCACGCTGCAACACAGTGTCACGCTGCAATGCAGTGTCACGCTTCGACGCTGTGTCACGCTGCAACGTAATGTCACGCTGTCACGCAATATTTTGATGTCACACAGTGTCACGCCGTCATGCAGTGACACGCAATCACGAAGTGTCATGCATTGTCACGGTGTCATGCAGTGTCACTTCGCATCTCAGCAGTGTGACGTTGGCACTTAGTGTCAAACTGTGACGTTGGCACTTAGTGTCACACTGTCACGCTGTCACGCAGCGTCACGCTGTAACTCATTTCCAGAATGTGACGCTGTGTCACGCAATGTCTCAGGCATGATAAGACGGACACGCAGTGTCACGCTGTAACGCAGTGTCACGCTGCAACACGGTGTCATGCTGTCACGCAATGTCACGATGACACACATTGTCACGCTGTCATGCAGTGTCACGCAGTCAAGAAGTGTTACGCAGTGTCCGGCTGTAACGCAGTGTCACGCTGTCATGCAGTGTCACGCAGCCACGAAGTATCACGCTGTCACGCAGTGTCATACTGTTACGACACAGTGTGACACTGTCCCGATGTCATTAACTGATCGCAAACACGAAGTGTCGCGAAGTGTCACGTAGTGTCACGCTGTCTCGTAGTGTCACGCAGTGTGACGCTGTCACGCAGTGTCACGCTGTCACGCAGTGTCAAGCAGTGTCACGCTGTCATGCAGCGTCACGCTGCAACACAGTGTCATGCTGTCACGCAATGTCACGATGTCACGAAATGTCACGATGTCATGCAGTGTCACGCAGTCACGAAGTGTCTTGTAGCGACACGCTGTCACGCTGTCACGCAGTGTCACGCTGCAACGCGGTTTCATGCTGTCACGCAATGTCACGATGAAACACATTGTCACGCTGTCATGCAGTGTCACGCAGTCAAGAAGTGTTACGCAGTGTCCAGCTGTCACGCAGTGTCACGCTGTCATACAGTGTCACGCAGCTTCGAAGTATCACGCTGTCACGCAGTGTCACACTGTTACGCCACAGTGTGACACCGCCTCGGTGTCATTAACTGATCGCAAACACGAAGTGTCGCGAAGTGTCACGTAGTGTCACGCAGTGTCACGGAGTGTCACGCTGTCTCGTAGTGTCACGCAGTGTCACGCTGTCACGCAGTGTCACGCTGTCACGCAGTGTCACGCTGTCACGCAGTGTCACGCTGTCACGCAGTGTCACGTTGTTATTCAGTGTCACGCTGCCATGCGGTGTCACACAGCCACGAAGTGTCAAGGTGTCATACAGTTTTACGCTGCAACGCAGTGTCACGCTGCAACACAGTGTCGTGCTGAAACACAGTGTCATGCTGTCACGCAATGTCACGATATCACACTGTGTCAAGCGTTAAGCAATGTCTTACGCATGATCAAAACGTCACGCACTGTCTCGCTGTCATTCAATGTCCATCTGTCACGAAGAAACACGCAGTCGCGAAGTGTCACACAGTTTTACGCTATCACGTAGTGTCATGCTGCCATGCAGTGTCACGCAGTCACGATGTGTCACGTAGTGTCACGCAGTGTCACGCTGTCAAGCAGTGGTACGCTGTCACGCAGTGACACGCAGTGTCACGCTGTCACGCAGTGTCACGCTGTCATGCAGCGTCACGCTGCAACACAGTGTCATGCTGTCACGCAATGTCACGATGTCACGATGTCACGCAATGTCACGATGTCACGCAATGTCACGATGTCATTCAGTGTCACGCAGTCGCGAAGTGTCATGTAGGTTCACGCAGTGTCACGCTGTCACGCAGTGTCACACCGTTCCGCCACAGTGTCACACTGTCCCGATGTCATGAAGTGATCGCAAACACGAAGTGTCATGCAGTGTCACGCTGTCCCGCAGTGTCACGCTGTTACGTCACAGTGTCACACTGTCTCGATGTTATTAAGTGATCGCAGTTCCAAAGTGTCACGCAAAGTCACGCAGTCACGAAGTGTCACGTAGTGTTACGCAGTGTCACGCTGTCTGGCAGTGAAACGCTGTCATGCAGTGTCACGCTGCAACACAGTGTCATGCTGTCACGCAATGTCACGATGTCACGCAATGTCACGATGTTACACATTGTCATGCTGTCATGCAGTGTCACGCAGTCACGAAGTGTCATGTAGTGACACGCTGTCACGCACTGTCACGCTGTCATGCAGTGTCATGCAGTCACAAGTGTCACAAAGTGTCAGGCAGCCACAAAGTGTCACGCAGTGTCACGCTGTCATGCATTGTCACGCAGTCACAAAATGACACGCAGTGTCACACTGTTACACGCAGTCGATGCGTCCTAGGAATAAGCGCTGAAGTCCCTAGCTGCCGAACTATAAGGTCCGATGTCCCCAGGCACCGAACCAAAAGGTCCGATGTCCCCAGCTGCCGAACTAAAAGTCCCGATGTTTTTAACCCTATATTTCCCGCCTCTTTGCAATCGTTTGCTTAGCTTTTTCTGAATGAAACGGATGATAAGGCAGTGAAAATGACAATCTTTCAAGTGTGCACAATCCGAAGGTATAGGGATAAATATGCTCCTAAGTCTGGAGAAGCAAGGGAAACGATTTCAAAGTGGCGAAAAATATGGGGTTAAAAACATCGGACCTTTTAGTTCGGCAGCTGGAGACATCTGAGCTTTTGGTTCGGCGGCTGCAGACATCGGACCTTAAGGTTCGGTAGCTGGGGACTTCGGCGCTTATTCCTAGGACGCATCGCCAGTGTCACGCTTTTACGCAACGCCACGCTGTCACGCAGTGTCACGCAGTATCCCGCAGTGTCACGCAGTGTCACGCTGTCACGCAGTGTAACGCAGTGTCGCGCAATGTCACGCAGTGTCGCGCAGTGTCACGCAGTGTCCGGCAGTGTCACGCAGTGTCACGCAGTGTCACGCAGTGTCACGCAGTGTCACGCAGTGTCACGCAGTGTCACGCAGTGTCACGCAGGGTCACGCAGTGTCACGCAGTGTCAAGCAGTTTCACGCTGTCACGCAGTGTCACGCTGTCACGCAGTGTACTGCTGTCACGCAATGTCACGATGCAACAGAGTGTCCTGCTGTCTCGCAATGTCACGATGTCACACATTGTCACGCTGTTATGCAGTGTCAGGCAGTCACGAAGTGTCACGAAGTGTCATGCAGTGTCACAAGGTGTCACGCAGTGTCGCAGAGTGTCACGCATTGTCACGCTATCATGAAGTGTCACGCTGTCATTTAGTGTCACGCTGTCACGCAGTGTCACACTGCAACTCAGTGTCACGCTGCAACACAGTGTCATGCTGTCACGCGTTATCACAATGTCACGCAGTGTCACGCTGTGCCGCAGTGTCACCCTGCAACGAGCTTTCACGTTGTCACGCAATGTCGCGATGGCACACAACGTCACGCTGTCATAGAGTGTCACGCTGCAACGCAATGTCACGCTTGAACACAGTGTCATGCTGTCACCTAATGTCACGATGTCAGAAAGTGTCACGCTGTCATGCAGTATCACGCAGTCACTAATTGTCACGCAGTGTCACGCTGTCATTCAGTGCCTCGCTGTCACGCAGTCACACTGCAACACAGTGTCCTGCTGTCACGCAATGTAACGATGTCAAACATTATCACGCTGTTATGCAGTGTCAGGCAGTCACGAAGTGTCACGTAGTGTCATGCAGTGTCACAGATGAGTGTCACGCAGTGTCACAGACTGTCACGCAGTGTCACGCTGTTACGCAGTGTCACGCTGTCATGCAGTGTCACGCTGTCACGCAGTGTCACGCTGTCACGCAGTGTCATGCTGTCACGCAATGTCACGATGCAACACAGTGTCCTGCTGTCTCGCAATGTCACGATGTCACACATTGTCACGCTGTTCTGCAGTGTCAGGCAGTCACGAAGTGTCACGTAGTGTCATGCAGTGTCACAAGGTGTCACGCAGTGTCACGCTGTCACGAAGTGTCTTGCTGACATGCAGTGTCACGCTGTCATTCAGTGTCATGCTGTCACGCAGTGTCACACTGCAACTCAGTGTCACGCTGCAACACAGTGTCATGCTTTCACACATTGTCACAATGTCACGCAGTGTCACGCTGTTATGCAGTATCAGGCAGTCACGAAGTGTCACGCAGTGTCATGCAGCAACGCACTATCACGCTGTCACGCAATTTCGCGATGTCACACAACGTCACTCTGTCATGAAGTGTCACGCTGCAACGCAAAGTCACGCTTAAACACAGTGTCATGCTTTCACCCAATGTCACGATGTCAGAAAGTGTCACGCTGTCATGCAGTGTAACGCAGTCACAAATTGTCACGCAGTGTCTTGCTGTCATTCAGTGACACGCTGTCACGCAGTGTCACACTGCAACACAGTGTCCTGCTGTCACGCAATGTCACGATGTCACACATTGTCACGCTGTTATGCAGTGTCACGCAGTCACGATGTGTCACGTAGTGTCACGCAGTGTCACGCTGTCAAGCAGCGGTACGCTGTCATGCGGTGTCACGCAGTGTCTCGCTGTCACGCAGTGTCACGCTGTCATTTAGCGTCACGCTGCAACACAGTCTCATGCTGTCACGCAATGTCACGATGTCACGATGTCACGCAATGTCACGATGTCACGCAATGTCACGATGTCATTCAGTGTCACGCAGTCGCGAAGTGCCATGTAGGTTCACGCAGTGTCACGCTGTCACGCAGTGTCACACCGTTCCGCCACAGTGTCACACTGTCCCGATGTCATGAAGTGATCGCAAACACGAAGTGTCATGCAGTGTCACGCTGTCCCGCAGTGTCACGCTGTTACGTCACAGTGTCACACTGTCTCGATGTTATTAAGTGATCGCAGTTCCAAAGTGTCACGCAAAGTCACGCAGTCACGAAGTGTCACGTAGTGTAACGCAGTGTCACGCTGTCTCGCAGTGAAACGCTGTCATGCAGTGTCACGCTGCAACACAGTGTCATGCTGTCACGCAATGTCACGATGTCACGCAATGTCACGATGTTACACATTGTCATGCTGTTATGCAGTGTCACGCAGTCACGAAGTGTCATGTAGTGACACGCTGTCACGCACTGTCACGCTGTCATGCAGTGTCATGCAGTCACAAGTGTCACAAAGTGTCAGGCAGCCACAAAGTGTCACGCAGTGTCACGCTGTCATGCATTGTCACGCAGTCACAAAATGACACGCAGTGTCACACTGTTACACGCAGTCGATGCGTCCTAGGAATAAGCGCTGAAGTCCCCAGCTGCCGAACCATAAGGTCCGATGTCCCCAGGCGCCGAACCAAAAGGTCCGATGTCCCCAGCTGCCGAACTGAAAGTCCCGATGTTTTTAACCCTATATTTTCCGCCTCTTTGCAATCGTTTCCTTAGCTTTTTCTGAATGAAACGGATGATAAGGCAGTGAAAATGACAATCTTTCAAGTGTGCACAATCCGAAGGTATAAGGATAAATATGCTCCTAAGTCTGGAGAAGCAAGGGAAACGATTTCAAAGTGGCGAAAAATATGGGGTTAAAAACATCGGACCTTTTAGTTCGGCAGCTGGAGACATCTGAGCTTTTGGTTCGGCGGCTGCAGACATCGGACCTTAAGGTTCGGCAGCTAGGGACTTCGGCGCTTATTCCTAGGACGCATCGCCAGTGTCACGCTTTTACGCAACGCCACGCTGTCACGCAGTGTCACGCAGTGTCCCGCAGTGTCACGCAGTGTCACGCAGTGTCAAGCAGTTTCACGCTGTCACGCAGTGTCACGCTGTCACGCAGTGTACTGCTGTCACGCAATGTCACGATGCAACAGAGTGTCCTGCTGTCTCGCAATGTCACGATGTCACACATTGTCACACTGCAGTGTCAGGCAGTCACGAAGTGTCACGAAGTGTCATGCAGTGTCACAAGGTGTCACGCAGTGTCACAAGGTGTCACGCAGTGTCACAAGGTGTCACGCAGTGTCACAGAGTTTCCCGCAGTGTCACGCTGTCATGAAGTGTCACGCTGTCATTTAGTGTCACGCTGTCACGCAGTGTCACACTGCAACTCAGTGTCACGCTGCAACACAGTGTCATGCTGTCACGCGTTGTCACAATGTCACGCAGTGTCACGCTGTGCCGCAGTGTCACCCTGCAACGCACTTTCACGTTGTCACGCAATGTCGCGGTGTCACACAACGTCACGCTGTCATAGAGTGTCACGCTGCAACGCAATGTCACGCTTGAACACAGTTTCATGCTGTCACCCAATGTCACGATGTCAGAAAGTGTCACGCTGTCATGCAGTGTCACGCAGTCACTAATTGTCACGCAGTGTCACGCTGTCATTCAGTGCCACGCTGTCACGCAGTGTCACACTGCAACACAGTGTCCTGCTGTCACGCAATGTAACGATGTCAAACATTATCACGCTGTTATGCAGTGTCAGGCAGTCACGAAGTGTCACGTAGTGTCATGCAGTGTCACAGATGAGTGTCACGCAGTGTCACAGACTGTCACGCAGTGTCACGCTGTTACGCAGTGTCACGCTGTCATGCAGTGTCACGCTGTCACGCAGTGTCACGCTGTCACGCAGTGTACTGCTGTCACGCAATGTCACGATGCAACACAGTGTCCTGCTGTCTCGCAATGTCACGATGTCACACATTGTCGCGCTGTTCTGCAGTGTCAGGCAGTCACGAAGTGTCCCGTAGTGTCATGCAGTGTCACAAGGTGTCACGCAGTGTCACGCTGTCACGCAGTGTCATGCTGACATGCAGTGTCACGCTGTCATTCAGTGTCATGCTGTCACGCAGTGTCACACTGCAACTCAGTGTCACGCTGCAACACAGTGTCATGCTGTCACACATTGTCCCAATGTCACGCAGTGTCACGCTGTTATGCAGTATCAGGCAGTCACGAAGTGTCACGCAGTGTCATGCAGCAACGCACTATCACGCTGTCACGCAATTTCGCGATGTCACACAACGTCACTCTGTCATGAAGTGTCACGCTGCAACGCAAAGTCACGCTTCAACACAGTGTCATGCTTTCACCCAATGTCACGATGTCAGAAAGTGTCACGCTGTCATGCAGTGTAACGCAGTCACAAATTGTCACGCACTGTCTTGCTGTCATGCAGTGTCACACTGCAACACAGTGTCCTGCTGTCACGCAATGTCACGATGTCACACATTGTCACGCTGTTATGCAGTGTCAGGCAGTCACGAAGTGTCACGTAGTGTCATTCAGTGTCACAGAGTGTCACGCATTGTTACTATTTCACGCAGTGTCACGCTGTCCCGCAGTGTCACGCTGCCAGGCACTGTCATGCTGTCACGCAATGTCGCGATGTCACACAACGTCACGCTGTCATGGAGTGTCCGCTGCAATGCAGTGTCACGCTTCAACACAGTGTCATGCTGTCACCCAATGTCACGATGTCAGAAAGTGTCACGCTGTCATGCAGTGTCACGCAGTCACAAATTGTCACGCAGTGTCACTTAGTCACACGCAGTGTCTCGCTGTCATTCAGTGCCACGCTGTCCCGCGGTGTCACGCTGCAACTCAAGTGCATCGCCGCGCGCCTCAGGTGCGCGCTGCACTGCTTCACCATGAGGCGAAGCGAGTGCCTGCGGCCGGCCTTCCCCGCCAGCCGCCGCACTTGGCTCTAGAAGTGGCAACTCGCTGGTCGGACCACTACCAATGGATTCCTCGGTCGGAGAGCAATCCATTGGTGGGCTCACACGTTCGGTTCAAGTCACGTTTAGCGACTCTGGAGCTCAAAACGCGTCCGGGATTTTGACCGCCTTTACCCACTGTGCGACTATACCCCTGGAACTGGAACGATGGAAGCTGTGAGCGAAATACCGTTTCAAGCCGGAACCCGCCAATCAGGGCTAACAGCGAATAATCAGCCGCATTCCAGCAGGTCCTCGTCGGCGACACAGCACAGCACGGTCATGTGGACGACCTAGTGCACCTAGCCGTCGTTGTCCTGCAGGGACTCGATTTTGAACGCGGCCCAGATAGACATAGAAATAAAAAATGTAAATTCCGAAGAGCACTTACCATTTTCATCATGTCGCGCTGCAGGGCGGCCGGGCTGCGGTGGGTTGCCAGGGCCTTGGCCTTGATGATGAAGGCCGCGAAGGTGGCGTCCTCCGCCCTCGCGCTGGTGGTCAGGAAGTGGCCCAGGTGTCCGGCGATCCACGTGGCGGCGGCCTGACGCTCGGGGGACTCGGCTTGGAAGATCGTCTGCAGCAGAGTCCTCGGGGAGGCCGTGGTACCCAGTACCTTGGTGAGCGCCGCGCGCGCCAAGCGCCACGCGTCCCTGCCCCTGGTGCACCTGCACAGCCGGTGCGCCAGCGTGTCCGGCGCAGCGCACGTCGGGCACGTCGGGGAGTCGGAGCGCCCGATGGCGTGCAGGCGGGCCCTCGTCGCCGTCAGGTCGTGGACCGCCCTCACCAGGACTCCTGCATGCCCTCCAGGATGTGCTCGCTGTTGATGTTGGGCCAGACGCGCTGCCACTCCTCATTAGGGCTCTCTGCCACGAACCTGGGCACCGAGGCGGTCGCCGCGGCCACCAGCTCCTGGTAGATGGCCTTGATGGCCTCGCGGCCCTCCACGTCGGCCGGCGCGCTGGACGTCGTTGTCCTCACGCCGTAGAAGGCGTTGTAGGGCCACGCCTTGGCCACACCGCGCGCAGCCGCACGCTGAGAGGGAAGGCACCCAACAGGACGTGCAGCCACTCGCCGGCGAAGCTTTCCGGCGTCTGGACGAGGATGTCCTGCCAGCGGCCTGCGATCAAGGACAGGCACTTCTTGCACACGTCGAGGAGTCCAAGGCCGCCGGCCTCTCTCGGGGTGCACGCCACGGCCTCGTCCTCTGCTTCCTCGCGGTTGCTCGTGAGAAACTGGCGGAGCGGTGTGCCGCCCTTTGACCTCGGCAGTGATTGGCGGAGCGAACGAGCAGTGCGATGCAAAGCGAGGTCATGCTGGATAAAATTCGGATTCCGGTAAAGTGCGGTTTGCACTTAACTTCAGGTAACTTCACGAGTGGCGGGAAGGATAGGACGATGTCCAAAGGAAGGCACACAGCCACGGCTTGCCACGTCAGGTCAGCGTGACGCTGTGGAGATGATCTACGTCCTCCATGGGGTGCTCAAAGTCTCTGGCCAGTACGAAATCATGCTGCGTGGCCCCCTTCTCGGCGTGCTCCAGGAGCAAGGGCCGGGCCTGCCCAGACATCGCGAACGCCTGCGAGTGGCTGTAGTTCACCGACGAAGGTGCGGGCGCGAGGGTGAGCGCCTCCGTGAGCAGGCCAGGGCGCCGGGCGCCGCGTATGGCTTGACGGTGGCCCAACCAATTGAGCGGATGTACGGTGGCGGCGGATTGGCGAGGACGACAACCTTGACGTGCTGCACGTCGGTCACTCAGGCCCCGAGCGGCAACGCCTTCGTCTTGGTGCGGTTATTGAGGCCGGAGTCCACGCCGAAGGCCTTGAGGGTGGCCACCAGCAGCACGACATCTGTGGGGTGCTTCCGGACTACCGTCGCATGGTCGGCGTAGCTGCTAGCGGCGTGTGACGTGGCGCAGGTGTCCGTGATGCAGCTTGACGAGCGGGCCGAACACCAGCAGGTCGTCGACCTTGCAGCGCTTCTTCGGGTCAGAGGACGCAAAGGTCGGGGCACACACCAGCTTGTCCTTGATGACACGGAACGCGTCCGAGACGTCCTCCCGGTGCACGTCGCACAGGCGGTCCGTCAACATCGACAGGTGCTCCAGAAACTTCAGCTGGTTGTTGATCATCTCCAGGAAACGGGTCACGTCCCGCTTCTCGTTGACGCAGCTAAGCCCCTGGAAGAGCTGGGGGAACTCCACCACCCTGTCGTTGCCGGTCGGCGTCGCCCTGGGCTTCTCGTGGACTGTGGCACCCACAACGGCGTCGGGATCACAGCAAAGCATGTTGCGGTCCTCGCTGGCGGGCGGCACCCCTTCTGGGCCAAACACCTCAAACGTGCACGCACACACACAAACCTGCGTCACCCGCACTGGCTTAAGAGTCTTGCCAGCCCATTCACTGGGCGGCTCCCCCCACATTGAGCACTGCACTGGCTAGCACACCGGCACATCAACTGACACTGAACTTGCTCTGTACTAAGACGTCGATACTGCGTTGGTCCTTGAGGCGAATCCTGGTGGTGGCCATGCAGTGCATACTCTGGATCAGCTGAATCGAACCCTTGGCTGCCCCGCACTTGGGCAGGACCAGTCAAGTGTTGTTGGATGGACTTGGAGTCGACGGACACGACGCACGCCACCGCGTCGTCCGTTGGCCAGCCAGGTGCACCAGAGCGATGGCGTCGCGCATTTCGACGCGCGCACTGAGCATGTTCCACGCCGACGAGGCTGAGCAGCGTGGTGACGCAGTACCTTCCCGCGGCGGCCGTCCCCGTGCAGTCCCCCACGGTCACGGCGCTGCCTTGGAACCGCGGCGCAGGCAGGCCGCGGTAGGCGGCCGCTTCCAACAGCAACTCGCTGGGCAGGCTTCTGTCCCGCCACCGGTTCTTCCCTTTCCCGGAGAACAAACGCCACGTGCAGGTCAACGGCAGCATGCTGGGCGGCAGCGCCAGGACCGGAAGAGGCAGCGCACGCACTTCCGCCATGAGAGAAGGGCGCCCTGGAGTAGAAGCATGGCCGAGGTCAGACTCCGCTTTGTCCCCTTGTATTTACTGTAGCGGACTTGTTTTGCCACATATCGAGTCGCACTTGGGCTTGAAATGCTCAGGATAGACCACTGCGTGCCCCCACAGGCCCACATTTTGCGGAAAACCACCTTGAAACAGCAGGGGTGCACTTAAAGTCGCTACGGGGCGCGCGGCCGAGGAGCCGTCGACGCATTCAAACGGATCGGCCTTCGCGCGTCGCCGCTGCGTCATTGTTTTCCCCTCCGCTCCGCTACTTTTCCCTCTTTTCCCGTCCGCCCCGCCTCTCCTCGGTGAGGTTAGGATCTCGGCAGAGAGGGGCAGCGTGTTTGCGGTGGTGTTTGGTGTGTAACTTCAAGACCAGATATAAGTGGGTTTGCGATTTGACGTGAGTGTTATTTGATATAATTGAGATCAGTTAAAGTGGATCATTCGAAAGAGTGTTAATTTATTTAATGTGTGTGGTTTTTTCCAGATGAATGACTCATTTTCCGTAGACGAAAATGAAAACATTGTGTCATCCACCCCTTCTAAAAGGAAGAGACAGGATTTAATCTGTCCTAACTGTAAAAAAAGTTTATGTTGTCAAGCATTATTATGACTTGCATATTGATAAATGCACCACCACCGCCACCGCCAGCACAACCGCTGCCAATGCCAGTAAGTTTAGTTTTGTGTACTCTTTTAACTGTGTCAAGGTTAGTGTAACTAAATTCAGTGCATTTCTTTTCTTGTAGGCGATATCAGCTCTGTTTTGGATCTGTCCAAAAACAACAGTGCAGCAGTATTTAAAGTGCCCCAGCCTTGTAAGAAAAAAAAACAAATCACAAAGAAACCAGCAGTGAAACCCAAATTTGTCTGTACATATTGCTTGAGGCCATACCTCTGTGAGAAGTCTTTTAAAACCCATATGATGGTACACCGGATTGAGGGTATGTCCAAAACTGATCTTACTTTGAGGTACATAAATTTTGAACGAAAATCAATTGTTTCTTTATTTTATCTATGCAGATGCTGCATCGCATTACCCAAACAAAGACAAAATTCTGGAAAATCTCGAAGAAATGTCTTCCAGAGCTCTTGCTGAAGTTTGTGATGCTCCTTCTTTTGGAGAAAGTGGTGCTCTTTTTCAGAAGGTGACCAGGCAGCTAATGGATTCATTGCCGAACCCTGTGTGGACAAATTTTTCGAGTAAAGTCTTTAGTGAGCTCCTTAACTGCGCCATTGGAAAGAAATTTTTATTGCCCTCAATTTTACTCTCAAAACTTTTGGAACAAGTTGAGTTATTGCTCAGTGATGGTATTTTTTGTATGAATAGTCTAAATATTTTGAAAATACCAGAGTTTGAATCGTCTCACATTGACCTTTCTGATGGCGATATTGGAAGACAGTTCCTTTTGGAATTTGTCTTAAATAGTGCTCATGAAATTATTTATTGTATATCTAGAATAGTCCGTGAAGCTAATGTTGCTCCTCATAAAGTAATTGACACGGAATTAGATGAGGAAGACAGAAATGTAATATATTACATTGGGGGCTCTATTGTTAGGGGGTACTTCAGGATGGCTCACAGGTACAAGAGTAGCAGTGTGTGGAGCCAAGTAGCCCACACTATGAGGCTAAAAGTGCTCACTGATGATCCTGAAAATATTCCAGATGCTTCCTGGACTCAAGCGGTAAGCAGGGGTGGTTTGCTCTTTATTTCTCCTTTGTGCCAGGAGTTTTTACTTTCCTTGACAAAAGTTGTTTTGACTTATGCTAAATCTGATGGATCTATTGACTACATTGAAGTGATACAGCATGTTACCTCTTCTAGTCTTCTCATTACATGGGACAATATGATTGGTGAATCTTTGAGTGGTAGTGTTTCGTTAAATTTGATGAATGATGTCATTAAGTACTTTTGCAGAACTTGTGGTAGGGCATTTGCCAAGAAGCGCTTAAATCTTATTCGTGAGAGGCCTATGATTTCTTTGACAACTCGCCACCTTGCTGCTACAAGAAAGGGACGCAAGTAATTTAAGTTGTGAGTGTAAACCACTGTGTTAACATTGTGATTTAAATTAGTCATTCCTACAGTATTGTTAATTTTTTATGAGACTTTTATTATTTTTTAAATGTGTGATTTAATTAGTTTCCTATTGGACACACTTCTTGACTGTTTTGCATAACTTGTAAAGTAAGTTTATTCACCCTGCATGGACTAGAGTTATTCCTATTCATCTAGGTAGGATGAATGAATTAATTTTAAGTTATGAAATATTTCATAAGTATATGCAAGCCCTACTAGGGAATTAAACTTAAGATTGTTTTAATGTTCCCTAATGATGAGGGTCCCTTTTTCACGGACAGTTCCTTTAGTAATGAAACAAGTTTTTGTGTTTTTAAATAATTATTTTGTGTTATCAATGTTTGATTTTTAGAAAATTGTTTTAGTTTGCATCCATATCACCTGCAGTTTTATGTTAAGGTATAATTGCAGTAATAAATATGCAAGTAATTTAACAATGAATATTGCAGTCTTTATTTATTTATTATCACTTAGGTGGGCTATCCTTGGACACTGCTGCTTGAAGAACAGGCTAACACTTAATTCTAATATCAGTTATTACAATACTAAAACAAGTACTGAATCAGTCAAATCACCAAACAGGATTAAAACTATTTAGGAACATTTTAATCATCACATTGTTACTTAACATAAGCCTCCATCCTTCCATTTTAATTATCACAATGTCACTGAACCTGAGCCTCTAGTCTAAGTCCAAAAATTTTACACTTCGTTCACACTTTCTTTTAGGAAGTGGCTCTGAAGTAACCTCCACAGTCGACACAGTTTCTTCGCAGGTACCCTTTCGTCTCTTCATGCCCATTTGGCCTATAACATGCAAAGATCTGTTTCTGTTCAGAACCTGGTTCAAATTGGGGTTTGTGCTTCCACCTTGACCTGCACGGAGCTTGGAGAAATGTTGTTCTAATGGATCCTGAGTGAAGATACGGGCATTTATAAATTTTGTTCCTTCCTTAAGGAGGAAGGGAACCATGTCCGAAAAAGCCAGTGTGCTCATTTCAATACCCTCTAGAGTTGGCTTGCTGAGTATGCGCTTGCTGGCAGGAGTGCTATCATCTTCCTCTCCTTCTTCCTCAGGATCTAAAGTGGCATCAAGAGCTTCAGCACCCACAGTGCGATACCTACTAAGAAGAACAGCTCGGTCTTCAGAGGGGCTTGAACAACAGCTCAGTCTTTAAAGGTGTTCCGACAACAGCTCAGTCTTCAGAGACGCTCCAACAACAGCTCAGTCTTCGGAGGCGTTTCAACAACAGCTCAGTCGTTCCGACCGCCTCAACAAAAGCTCAGTCCGTGGCCATTTATCTACCCGTAGTTCCGATATCGTTGAAGCTAGAGCATGTGATCCATTCTATGTAATAATACCTACAATCGGCTCGCTTACTTTAATGTCCTCGCTCTAATGGTGTGGTCAAAACACGTAAAAAGACATCCTAACCTCAAAAGCGCCCGAAAAGACTGAGCTTTTGTTGAAACATCTCTGAAGACTGAGCTGTTGTTGGAGCACCTCTGAAGACTGAGCTGTTGTTGAAGCCCCTCTGAAGACTGAGCTGTTTTTCAAACCCCTCTGAAGACTGAGCTGTTCTTCTTAGTAGGTATCGAGTGTCATCCATCATTATATCAGTTGCTGCAGAATTGTCCAAGGTGCATCGAGGACTGCATGCATCATTTTTCCAATCTTCCAGGTACTTGAGAAATGACTTCAATTTGAAAAATCTTGGATCATCGGGAGATTCATATGGGTCCAAATTTGGGTTCCGCCTTCTCTTTCCCATGGAAGAATGAGCACCATTAAGACAGTCAAACCAATCGTTAACCAGCCTTATGAAGTTGATTGTTTCCGTTGCTTTGAACCATCCTTGGTCTTCCATATCTTGTGCAACAGTAAGGCTAATCGGCTCTGCTGCATACCTCACCTTCATGCGGGCATACGAATCAGGAAATACATTCATGGCATTGAGCTTATATGATTTCTTGAAGACCTTACCTTTTCTTGCTTGATACAATTTAATTATGTAGTCCCAGGATATTCTTTTCCCCTTGTAGCATAAGTTTCTTCGACTCTTCTTTCGATCTGACCTTGAGTTCAGGAAATTGTTGCGGATGGTCTTCAGAAGGTGGGGAACATCTGACATAAAATAAAGCTTGCGGTGTGGTGCAGCCTTATTTATAGTATCAAATATTACACCAGAGGTTGTAACAGTGACGGGCTTGTGCATCTTAATGAAAGCTCTGTTCACAGAGCAGCCATCAGTCACAAATGCAATGACAGCAATTCCTGCCCTCTCAAGGGCTCCAATCACTTTCCAAACCCAAGTATAAAACTGAGAAGCAGACAAATTTCCAACGGCAAAAGTGGCAACAACTTCCTTGATTCCACTTGACACTCCTTTAATCATGAACACCATTACCTTACTTGCCATTTTATGGGGTGCTTCTTCCGAATTATTTTCAAGATATTTTTCCATTATTTTCATTTCTGTGTCCAGTTTATCCAAAGTTGTATATCCAATCATTTGACCAGTACTTTTGTGGAAAATTAAGTTTTGAGATATATACATCTCGTCTGCCATGAGCACATGATACTTTTTGTGCCTGTGTCCTTTCATTTTGAATTTGTTCACTCGCTTACCCAAATTTTCCAAAACACATGGGTCAATGCCCTCTACCAGAGGCTTGACTCTAGAATAATCAAACAAAGTTCTGCTTGAAGGTAACTTTACCATACCAGTGTCACGAAGCAATTCGTAAGCAGCTGGTGATGTGATATGCAATGATAAAGCCAGTCTTATCATGGTTGGGTGCCAACGCATGCTAACCATATTCTTCTTTTGAGAAGCCTTGATTTGCTGTTGAATAAATATTGATTGAGCAGGAGTAAGAGGGTGTTCATTCAGAATTTCATTCAAGTCACCATCCAAGACTTTATCTATTTGAACCCCTTGCTCTTCAATCAAACTTTGCATTCTTTCTTGTAGTCTCTGAATTGTTTTAGTGTTAGCATGTATAACTTGTGCTTGCTCTTCAAGTTTTTTTAATTTTTGAGCTTCTGTTAAATATTCATTCTTGGTGTACAAGTTACGTGTCTCAAGTTCAGCAGCAGCAGCTCTTCTCTTGAGGGGGCCGTAGAGCCTGGCACATTCTGTGCAGCGCCACTTTCTTGCATTTACTAAAAGGGTACAACATGAAGATCTAAAGGTTTCAGTATACCGACACTCTTGATATGGATTATGATCAACTTCACCAAATGGACACACAGGCCAAGCTACACGATACTTTTCAACATCGTAACCACTACATATACTCAATGCATTAACATTGCTTACAACTTTAGCTGCCCTATCAACAAAACTATTCACAGTGTGGGAATCCAACGGTACAGGTGGATCCAACTTCTCCACAAACTGCGCCTCATCCATTTCCTTACAGTGGACAAAAACCTGCACAGCACCACTGGGTTTAAAAACAACATTACGCTGAATACTTAAATTGTCTTGAGCTGACAACAAACATGCATGCACAGAATTGTTACGTATTATAGCAGTCCATCGATGGTTAAGGAACAATTCTAATTTCTGCTTCACTTCCTTAAGTAGATCTGATAGGCCTTCAGCAGCAGGTGGTAGCGTGGATGATGAATCTATGTTTGTTGACATAGAGAAAGATGAAGTCGATTGTTCACTTGTTCCTGCTGTTGATTCCATTGGTGTCCGATCCAAATCCATGTAGTCATGCATGTTGACAGAAAAGTCCTAAAACAATAATTCGCATAGTGTAAGATCAAAAAAATTATGGCAAATATCACAGCAGTTCGAAGTCAAAGTAACTTACTGATCTTCCACTTTCTTGAAGAGACTCTTCAGATGGCGGAACTACTGGAAATGATGATTCCACTATCTGAAAAAAGCCACGAGTCAACACATTACACATAAATTCGATCGTTAGTTCTTATAGTTCAAAATCATTGCCTAGAAAATCTCTACTACACTCATACAACGTAAGTAATACGAACTAATAAGAATTAATCACCTGTGTGCGATGAGCTTTCTTATGTTTCAAGCGTTTTTTTCTGGGAACATAATTCGGCCTGCGCTCCATGTTTCACACAGTTTTACAACAATTACCTCTTACTTTAATTACTTTATAACCTCAAGCGCACGCAAGTACACATCTGGAGGGGGACGGGAAAAGAGGGAAAAGTAGCGGAGCGGAGGGGAAAACAATGACGCAGCGGCGACGCGCGAAGGCCGATCCGTTTGAATGCGTCGACGGCTCCTCGGCCGCGCGCCCCGTAGCGACTTTAAGTGCACCCCTGCTGTTTCAAGGTGGTTTTCCGCAAAATGTGGGCCTGTGGGGGCACGCAGTGGTCTATCCTGAGCATTTCAAGCCCAAGTGCGACTCGATATGTGGCAAAACAAGTCCGCTACAGTAAATACAAGGGGACAAAGCGGAGTCTGACCTCGGCCATGCTTCTACTCCAGGGCGCCCTTCTCTCATGCTTCCGCCGAGGGCCCGCAGACTAGCGCTGTCCCGCTGGTGGAAGCGCACGATGGTGAGGTCGCGCGTGTGAGCGCCCCCTTAAGCAGGCCAGGGCGCCACGCAGAGCTTGGAGGCGGCCCGGCCAGTTGAGGGGATGCATGGTGGCGAAGGTCTTGGACGACGCCGAGAACCTGACTTGCTGCAGGTCAGCGGCCTGCCTCGAGCGGCAGCGCCGGAAATGTACAGCACGGCGCCGGGCAGCCGCAGCGCCCCCAGAGAACTTAGCACGTCGCGCGGGCCGCAGAGCGCTCCGGCCATGGTGCGCCTCCCGCCGGGCCGCACTTGGTTGGGGTGCAGCAGGCGGTACCTTCATCAGCCTGTCCAGGGTCTTGACGTCCACGTCCAGCAGGGTGATCGGCCGGAGGTCCTTGGCGATGAGGCGCTTGCGCTCCTTTGGGACCAGCGTGATGATGCCTCGCGACATGGTCGGCGACACAGCACAGCACGGTCATGCGGACGACCTCGTGCACCTCCTGAACCTTATTCAAGCGAGGATTCGAGCGAGGATTCGAGCGAGGACTCGAGCGAGGACGAGAACATGGATGACACAACGAATCCTATTCCCGAAATGAGAGGTGAGCACAAACACGTTTTCAAAAAATCACCACAATCCAAAGGGATTCAGGTTATATTGCCTTATCCTGTAAGGTTGCTTCATTTACACGTGCAATTCAAGCAATGCAGGTGAACGATGCTTCAATAGTGGTTGTGTTGATCTCAATCCCTCTACTGCCCCCACTGCCTCTACCTCATCATCCTCATTTCACCACACATACACTACAAGTACACCTCAAGTGTACACAAGATTACTTTGATATTGGTGATCGTCATCAAGATCCAGAAAAGTTTGAAGTCATTAATTTAAAAAATATCGACATTTAACCTGACTACCAGCATTATCAAAGTAATCCTGTGCACACTTGTAGAGCTCCCAAAGACAAGTTTAAAATCATTTTTGCCCAATCTCTTAAGGTCATGAAAAAACTTGACACATGACTTTGCTTAAGCAGTTTTGAACTTACTATTGATATTTGTTTCTATGACTGCTTTAAGTTTTGAACTCTTTAAAAATAAATTACTTTATGAAAGAAATCTTTAAGCCAAAATCGTATTCTTCATCTTGTGATATTGAGCATTTGGTTTGAAAACTAGTCGTCGTTATAGTAAATACACTCTGAAGAATTCCACACGAAAGTTTTGTCCGTAGGATTTCATGAGGAATATAGAAGATGCACAGACAAAGGAACAACTACTGTTTACCACATTATGCTCATTATTTCAGGAATAATTTGAGCTGTGTGGCAGAGTTTGGGCCTAGACATTTACTTGGTAAAGTAAAACATTTGGAATAGAAACAAAAAATCAAATAAATGCCCCTCACTGCAAAGGTTTGCTTAGCTAATAATAATACTGCCTACCAACATCACTTATCACTGAGAAGTTATCATCCAAGATTATCTATTACAAAGCATAATAGCCACCTAGGAAAACAAGACATGAATTTTAGAAAAACGTAACACGGAAGTTAAAAAAGAGATGAAGAGTGCAAAAACTGTTCAATGCATTAAACCAATTGTTTGTTTACAGCCCTGACTGCCGAGCAAATTCGTAACGTGATAAAAAGTGAGTTTTGGAAATGCACCACAACTACAACTAAAAAAAGTTAAAATACACCATTGATAAGCTTTGTCTCATTGCAGGGGCAGCCAAAATGTTACTCAAACGATCCCCTCGCTTCAGAATGGCTGTGCAAACCAACAACCAAATTCTAATATTGGCCTGCATGGAACAATTGTACTCAGTACTGTTGGAAACACAGGACAGAGAAGAATAGGGAAGGGAGAAAAATAAAAAACAAGTTCGTAACATTCTTGTTTGTTTTACCAAAATGAAATCCTTAGAGACACCAACACTTCCTTTAATATATATAAGTTTTACTTACCAGCATTCAGATGAGAAAGGCTGATAAAGTTGAGCCATGGAGTCAAAGTTCATTAGTAGAATGGTTCAAGACCTTGACAGCCACCCACAAGTAGAACAGACCGATCAATTGAAACACCTTAAAGCCTGGAAAGAAAAAACAGAAATTAATAGGAACATAAAGCAACACACACTAGAACTATTATTTATTTTAAATAATTAAGTTTACCGAAGTATGTGGTGCACCAGCTGACACAGACTGCTAAATGGACTTTGTCACAAATACGTCAGCCTTTCCGACACTCGTTAGAAAACAAGGTCAGTGGAAAATGTGAAGAGAGGGCATGAGCCATGCGTAAGTTTTCAAGGTGAGAAGTGTTCCGTCTACTCTTCTAAAAGACATAAGAAAACAATTTTCAGGAGAAGGTTAATAAGCATTGCATTGATGGTCAAAATCATAGACTCACAGGTGGAGGTACTGATGCATGGCCACACACTGACACAGCAAACATAAGCCAATTTCAAAGCTGCCAAGCTGACGCAATACAACTCAACTTGACCGATCAAACATTCGAAATTCTGCAACATGGAGAAACACTAAGTTATACAATTAATACCAAAATACTAAGCAACAGATAAGAAAAATGAAAAATTTAATTGACAAAAGAGTTTGAATTCTAAGAAGACCAGATCATAATTTTTAAGTGCATAGATGAGAACCACTAAAACAGAAATATTGTCCAATTTCAACCCCCACTGTTGTATCAAATCTTCAGAACAGATTTAACAAAAAGACATTGCACAAATGATTGCTCTGCTTGCAACTTAGAAATTTCCTCATAAAATCTTAAAAATTAGAGAAGCTTGACATGAGTCGCGGGAACCCAGGACAACATAACCAAATATGCCTATTTTGTCTCGCTTCGGCTTAGTGCTGAAGGTGAAATAGCTACTTACTAACAAGTATATGTAGAATCAAGTGCAAGCCGCAAAATGCTGGGAAGGTTCAGTTGTGTGAACGGCAAAATGCTGGAAAGGTCCAAGTGTGTAAACGGCAAAATAATGGAAGTTTGAGTTATACCTGGCATGCAAGGGGAAAGGCGCTTGCCAACTTTGGCCGCTAGGGGCGCCACCAGGATATACGCCAGAAACAGGCAGGCGGCAGCAGAGCGGCAGTCGGCCCGGATTGGCCCGGATGCATAATCGGAAGGGGGGAGGGGAGAGGGGGAGAGGGGCGAGCCCTCTTTGACGAGGCTGATACCCCCTCTCTCCAAAGTGTACACCCTCACGAAAGTCTGAGCCGAACTAAGCGGAGCTCAGAGATAAATCCCTCTTTCTGTCTACATCTTTATAAAAAATAAACATGGAGCCGGAGCCAAGTAAGTAATATTATTTGCAACACCTAACTTACACGTTCTTGATAAGTTATTTCAACATGTTTGGGGGTTATCTTATTTTGAATCCTCTAACTTGACATTCCTCTCCAACTTAATACACAATCAATAAAGAAGATAGATCAAAACAGGGAACTTTCGACACAGCCAACACTTTTGTGCTTCTCTTTTAAAGTTTGCGCTAATTGATCTAATTCAACTTTTCAGTTTATGGTGACCCCGTCACTGCAGATGATTTTCAGCTCCTGAGGGAACATGTGACTGCCAAATGCAGAAGGGATAATGAAGCACTGATGTCAAATCCTTCTGAAGAAAACTACATGAAGCTTCAAGAATCCACAATGATTTTGACAGTGCTCTCCACCCAACTTGAGATTGGGGAAGTTCGTATGTTGGAGCTTCCTGCGTTCCATATGGGTTTGCGTCATTTGGTATATTGGAACAAACGCGGAAAATGTTTTAATGTGATCTTACCATCTATCCTTGCTAAAGCTTTCAGGAATTTGGTCATCCATAGGCACACTTTGGCTAGTGTGGGAAAGAGTAGTAAATTTTTTTTCCCGACCTTCAACCTTACCTATACATGCATGTGAAGTACTTAGGAAGATGGCAGTAGAGAGCGGTGCTCAACAACCAAACATGCTCACTTTTCATGGCATTCGGCATGTAGCTCACTTGTCTAATTGTTAAAATTGTATTTACAGCAATTATATTTGACAAGAAAGTGATCTTGTTATTTATTTAACCTTTGTTCTGCAAGTGAATTAAAATTCATTTTTTCGTACATGTGGATTGTTTTAACAATCAAAATTGAATTTAAAATGAAACCAAGAAAACATCACTCTCTATTTTAATAAGTTAAAGGTGCAACAGGCGGAAACACAATTTATCTACATTTAAATTCCTACCCAAATTGGTGGCTGCTTGTGTTATAATAATTGAATAGCGAACTGATCTAAAACACTGAGATATTTAGGATGCAAGGAGATGAATTCAGAGGGAGCAAAAAGGTGTGTTCACACAGCTACAACTGAGAAGGAAGTGAGTGTTTATTTTCTTTTCCAATATGGCTGGAGCTGGAAGTGCAACGTTGACAAGTGCAGGCAATTACATGAAGGCATAGGTATGATAATTAGTGCATGAGTCATTTAGAGTCAGTAAGTACAGTATGAGAAACTAGTTTAGTGGGTGAATACAAATGCACATACATACAGACAAGCAGAATTAGGGTGTGAGAAGATTAATTTTTACAACAGCTTGCGTATAGCACACTTCATGAGAGCTGAAGTTTGTCACTGGAAGTAAATTGTTCTTTTACAAACATGTGGTATTTGGTAACCACTAACCACTACTTCAAATAATATAATTGACATGAGCTAAGTGCTGTCACATAAACAGAGCTTGAAAAACAATTTAAAAGCTACCAAGGGGACCAGAAAAAGTTGCTTTCAGAGGAAGGCTTACGTGGCAGTCTTTAAAAACTTTTAGTGTAGGATTATCCTTGGCAATTTTCAGTGCTTCAAATGCATAATTTTATGCGCTTGAAATGTAAGCTCAAGTTTGTACGTAAGCTTGCGCAGACTTGTGCATTGAAGCGCATGCGTAACTTTGCCCAAAGGAAACTCAGAACATTATGTGCTTTTAGGTATGAAAACCGACTTGGTCAGTTAGTGTGCTGAACTTTTTCACGAACCGGTGCTGCCCCAGTGCGGCGTCCCTGGCCCGCATCATGCAGGCCGTGAAGCTAAGCGGCGTCTGACCTGGCCAGCGTGGTGATGAGCTAGACGGAGTCGTGCGCTGCGACCCACGCCGCAGCCGCGCGGGTTGCCGGAGATAGGTGCGTGAAGTCAGGCTGCAGGAGGACATTCGGCAGAGCGGCGTGGTCCAGTAGCTTGGCCAGAGTTACCATAATCCACCTGCAGGCCGTCGTTGTCTCGCTGCACGAAGCGAGTCGGTGCTTCAGTGTATCGTGCTCGGCACGACGGGAATGCCAAGGTGTCGGACTTCTTGATGGCGTAGAGCCGCGTGCGCGTCGCCACCACGCCGTGGATCGCCAGGAACCACGCGTCGCGGACGTCCTCTGGGATGACGGGCAGGGTACTGTTCTCTCCGCCGCGCGCCCAGTCGACATCCAGGACTCGGGGCAGCGCTGCTTGGCTGGCGGTGACCAAGGCGCTGTAGATGGCCCGGACGGCGTCGGGGGTGGGGAGGTCCGCCGGTATCGAGGTGGTCGTCCTCATGGTCCGGTGGAAGGCCCTGAGGTCGGCCACTGCAGGCCAGACCAGGCGTGGCAGCTCGCCCAGAGGAAATACCCGGAGCAGGACCTGCAACCATTCACCAGCCAAGGTGTCGCGCGTGTCAACTAGAATCCCCTTCCAGCGCCGGTGAACAACGCGCTGCACGTGTTGGCCTCGTCGGCAACGATCCGCTTGAGCACGGGCAGGACCTGCGCGACGAGCCACAGCTTGGCGAGGGCGAACGAGGACACGTACCCTACGCGCTGCGACAGGCCGAGGCCGCGTGGTGCGTTGTCTCGTAGCAGTGCCTGAACAGCGGCCACAACGGACGCCCAGCGGTGGACGCGGGTGGACTTGTTGACGTCTGCGGTGAACGTGACTCCCAGCACCTTCAGGGACTTGACGCAGGAAAGGCCGACGTCGTGGTGCTGGTCCAGGTACCCGCGTCTAGGACGCCGCTCCTCGCGACATCTTCTGCGAAGGGGCAGGAGGGCGGCGACGAACAGCGTCCACGTTAGTGCCCGCCGACCAAGTCCACGACGTCAGCGAAGGCGGCGCACGCAGCCTCAAGTGCTTCAAGCACGCAGGCACTCACTGGCTGTCCGCGTGGCATCGAAAGATGCCCCCGAGCGGCTTGACCTCCTTGGCGACGGGAAACAGCGGCTGCACTCGGCCCGGCGGCCCGGCGCGGCCAGCAAGCCCACGGTGGCGTTCGACTCGGTGCCTCCAGGCTCCCAGCGAGCACGGCTACCCCTCACGTCGTCCGCGAGCGCCGAAGCGGCCAGCGTGCCGTCCGTGCCGCCGACATGGACCTAGATGAGCCCGGTGCACAATGGGCCAGAAGACCGGCGGAGGCGGTCAAAATCCCGGACGCGTTTTGAGCTCCAGAGTCGCTAAAAGGGACTCGAACCGAGTGTGGGACCTCACCAATGGATTGCTCTCCGAACGAGGAATCCATTGGTGGGGTCACACGTTCGGTTCGAGTCCTGTTAAGCGGCTTTGGAGCTAAAACCGCGTCTAGAGTTTTGGCCACCTCCACCGGTCTTCTGGCCCACTGTGCGGTGTCCAGACCCTCGAGCGGCGGCGCCCCCACGAACCTGCTGCTGGTGGGCACGCGGTGGGCACCGCCTCGTTCGTCCGCCGCGTCGAAGCAGACCGCGCCTGACGTACCAATGCCGCGCTGTCGCACTCGCTCCAGGGCCTGGACGGGCACGGCGCTGCCCCACCCGGACGCAGTGGAGGACAACGAAGCCGGCGGGCGCGGGGCTGGTGGGCGAGTGCGCGTAGGTCGGGGTGGTGCGAGCCTTCGCGAGCACGCCCATGAGCAGCAGTCGTTATGGTGCTGGTAGCCGTAGTCGCTGCCGAGTCCCAGCGCCGCCATCCTGCGCGGCAGCTGGTGCTCCAGGTGGTGGCCGGGGTGGCCGTGCCCCGGCGGCCGCCAAGGTAACCGTGGTCGTCGTCGTCTACGCCGCTGCCGCGGCGCCCGCTCATGTAGCACGGCCCGGTGCCGGCGCCGCTGTCCCTGCAGCTGCCAGTCGACGCCCCCACGGCGCAGAGCAAGCGCTGCACCAGGCCACCGTGCACCAGGCGTTCGCAGACGGCCTCCACGTCGGGCACCATATTCGCTGCACAAGACCGCACATCAGAGCTCTGGATCGGGATCAAGGCAAGGCGGATCCGAACCAGATTGTCAGACCCGCGGCCGCCGGACAGGGGCTTACCTTGCATGGGCAGACCATCCCGAGCACGGCGTCGGCGCGAGCGAGCGCGGCGCGGTGAACTTGATGGCGTCGTGCTGCAAGCTGAGGCTTGCCTTCTCACCCTTGTCGCCAAACCCGCGCCGCCTTCGGGGGCCGCGACACCCGCGTAGGCCCTTCAGGCACCCGGCGTCGTCGCCCCCGCCGCCCTCCATGGCCTGCTGAGGGGGCTGACCGCGAACACCGCCGCCTTTCGCCGCTTTCGTCTGAGCAGATGAGAAAGCAACGAATCGTAGAGGCTAGCCATTTTATTTCTCTTAAACACTCACTCGTATCTCCCTGAACACAGCTAGCGCTCACACGTACACTCCAGTCAGGCGGGCAAGCGACTAGGGCAGCGACCCCTGAAGAGGGCAGCGAGCGCGCTGAAGCTGACGGGGCAGGCTATTAGCAGGCAGGCCGGCGCTGCTGTGCGGCGGGAAGGGAGGGACATGGGGATACATACACCCGGCGCTGCCAGATGGAGAGCCAGTACATCGTGGCCAGGAGCTTGCGTAACTCTAAGGGAAGGGGCGGTTCGTAAACCACGTAACCATACGCAGCAGTCCCAGATCGCGTACCTGTCGTAAACGGGGCTGAAGCTCCGCACGACGCGGTGTTCCGTGCCTTGGCGCCGCTGCCTGCGCATTCTGGAGCAGCGGACCAGCACCCCGATGGCCCCTTCGGCAGATCGTCGAGGTGCTGGCCTCGAGCGGCCGACGCGACGCTGAATAACGGGGGGAAACATTGAGACGAAAGTGAAGCCCATCACTGAGAAAACAAACGCGCACGTGTGGTGCGGCCGAGGATGCCCCACCGCACCTACTACTTCCACCGCGGTCTCCGCTCAGCCAGTGGCGCCAGGCGAGGCGCCGGCTGGGGTGCAAAGCGGTAGGGCCACCGCCAGCCGAGGCCCGGATGCAGCGGTTCTGTCCGTGTACGGCGTGTCAGCAAAGGCGATAACTTACTTCCATGGTGCATGGTTAGCTTTAGCAAGAGCTACTTACGGGGACTAAACGTTCGACTGGGGCGAGCCACCATCCGCATCCAGCGCTCAATTGCCCTGAGCCTCTCTCTCCTTTCACGCCACTGCGAAATCTGCTCGGTGGCGTACTCTATCTCTGACTCCATAAATTGAAAATTTAGTTCCATTTTTTATTTCGTTTTTCTTTTCTTAAAACCGTGCCGCCGTCCTCGCAGGCACTTGCACTTTACCCTGATGGCCCGGGCAACGGTTTTCCCGCGAGCCTATTGTTGGTAGAAACCGCGGTCAGACAAACGCGCCCAGTCGCAGCAGCCGTGACACCGTTCTGGACTCCCGTCCAGGCTTCTTTGCAGTTGCTCCAGATTGATTCCGCGCAGTGCTTTCGTCGCTCCAAGGGCGTCCCGTAAGAGTGCAAGAGAGAGGGAGCGACGAGCAGTGCCCGAAATAAGCCCGAGCGGGCGCGCTTTGCTGAAGGTGGCGCTCGCGGTCACCTTTCTGGTGGCGAGGCAGCTGCATTCGTCGGGCTGCTCGTCATGGCGAACAAACAGAGCAACAACCGCTGGCGCTTGCGGGTCGCGATGCTCGGACAGGCCGAGGCCAGGGCCCCGCCGCCTGACTCAAGGTTCATTTTATCGCTCTCTCGCACCCTTACGGGACGTCCCATTAGTGTGAGAGAGCCAGCGTGACGGCTACCTCGGCAGCGACTACGGCCACCACCACGACTGTTGCTCGTGCGCGTGCTCGCTCCACCATGAGCACCAATTGCACTCGCGCACCGCAACTCGGCCGAGCAGTCCAGGAAGCCGGCGGTCTTGTTAGCGCCAACAGACGCAGGCTGTGCCAGCCAGCCGACCGGCGGCAACCCGAGCACGCCGTCGCGCAGCATGGTGGCTTTCCACGACATGCCGATTAGAGAGAGCCCAAGCTGCACCGCTGCTGCGGCGACATCGCGCTCGTCCGTATCCACAGCGCCCGGGTTTCCCGATCCCGCGGACGTGCGCGCGCTCGAAGCCAAGCACCCCGAGATGCACGGCGTGGTGTCCGCGCTGGTCGAGTTCGTGAACACCGAGTCCGCGCTCCTCGTGGCCGGCGCGACTGAGACAGGCGCTACACCGCCAACGATCACAGCAGCATGCGCGCCTCGGATCGCAACGCGCACGCCGCACCCACACCGCACGCCAGGAAGCGCGTCGCCTACAAGAACATCCTGGGCAAGCACCCCGAGGACGAGTCCGGCTGCGAGGCTGAGTAGCACTGTCATCAAGCACTGGCTGCCGCTCTGTTTCTCTCGCACCCATACGAACGCCCATGCTTTAGAATCTCATGACAGAGACGAGTACTGGTAGCATGATGATAAAAAATGAATTTCTTGATACCCTTAAAAAATCCCGTCAGAGACCAATTTCAACACAAGAACCTGATGCTGTGTCCACTACCTATGTAACTTGAATCAAGAATGATTTCCTTCTTACATAAGGCAATTGTGAAAAAGTTTTACTTACCAGCATTTATGTGAGAAAAGCTGATAAAGTTGAGCCATTGAGTCCAAGTTGGTAAAGTTATTTAAGACCTTGACAAAGACTCCCAAGTTGACATAAGCCTGAAAAAAAGAACAGAAATTGATAAGCACATAAAGCAACAGATACTAGAACTAAAACAGTCCTTAAATAAATAAGGTAAATGAGCATTGCATCGATGGTCAAAATGAGAGACTCACAGGTGCTAATGCGGAGCGGGCCGCATCGCCCACGGCACGAAGACTCGCACCGCAAACACCAGCAGGTCGTCGATGAAGGAGAGGCCAGCGCTCCCGAAACGGCGCCAGCTCGGCCGAGATGTCTCTCGAGTGAGTCCACCCGTCCCCGACGCGCTGCTGCAGGCCAGGGCCGCCCTGGCGTTCAGACCGAGCAGGGAGAGAACAGGCCTGTGGACGGTCTGGAGAACCAGGTCTGGGACCCCGTTGAAGACGATCTCTAGCTTCTAACGGCGTGATGAACGTCATCTTCTTCGATCACCAGGTGAGAGAACCCGTGGTTGGCGTCCAACTTCGTGAACCACTTGGCATTGCCCAGCAGCGCAAACAACTCGTCGACGGCAGGCTTCATGTACCATTCGCGCCGAAAAACAACGATTCAAGTCTGTGCAGTCCACACAGATCCGCACACTGCCGCACTATCGGTGCACCCCACTCCGTGGCCTGGTCGATGGGCGAGATGACGCCCATCTCGACCATGCACTGCAGCTCGGCCTTCACGTCGTCACGCAGCTTGACCGACACCTGGCGGGGCGCAGTGACTGCGTGCGGGTTCGCGCCCTCCTTGAGCACGACGGAGTACGGACGCTTCTCGTTGATGCAGCCGAGCCCCTTGAAGACGTCGGGAACTCCGCCACGCTGTCGCCGCCGGTCGGCGTCGCCCTGGGCTCCTCGTGGACTGTGGCATCCACGACGGCGTCGGGGTCCCAGCGCAGCACGCTGAGGTCCTCGATGGAGGGCCCGCCGAGAAGGCTGACCGCGTCCTCCTTGATGACGTAGACGTCCGTCGGGCTGCACTCCTTGCCGAAGTCACACCGCCCTTCTGAGAGTGTGAACCCGAGGCGGTGCTCCTGCCGATGGCGGTTAGTCCGAAGGGCAGCCGCGGGGCGTCGACGTCGGCCACCGGAAACCCCGCGAGCCTCTTGGACAGCGCGCGCACCAGGGGGGACATGGCAACGTTGAAGAGGTCCATGGAGACCGAGCAGACCTGGCGCGCGCTGCGGCCGAGCACCACTACCGCGCCAAGATGGTCGGTGAGGCGAATCCTGGTGGTAGCCATGCAGTGCGTATGTGGTGCAGCCAACCAACAACGACGCACGCCGCCGCGCCGTCGGTTGGCCAGGCCTACTAGGACGATGGCGTCGCGCATGTTGAAAAGCGCGCTGTGGCTGTGAGTGTTTACATCCTGCCACCGCGCACCTGGGAGTCATCGAGGAGCTGAACATGTGCTGCAGCTTGCGAAGGCAGCGCGCCACCCCGCGGCAGCACCTTGCCGTCGACGTCGAGCAGCGTGTTCATCACGGCCAGGAAGTCGTCCTTCAGCACGTCTCAGTTGTCAAGTAGGGAGAACTTGGAGTTGAGGTCGCGCGGGGACAGCTTCGGCGACTCGAGCATCTCGTCATTGGTGGTGGTAGGGCACAGCAGGGCCGTGCAGAGGTACGGACCGTGGAGGACTTCGCGCAGTGTCGCGGTGCGAGCGGCCTGGGATCGGTCGGCGGGGTACCATGCAGGTCCTGAGGGTGGCGGTGCAAGAGCTGCAGGAGGTCGTTCCAGGCGTGGAGCACCTGGCCGTCGTCGTCCTGCAGGGACTCGGATCTGGATGCGGCCATGGGTCATGCTGGGGGGACGGGGGGTAGCCTGGTGACAGAGAGTGGTCGTTTAAGTCTTCGACGACAACACATATTCCTTTCGGGGAAGAAACAACAACTCGGGGTGGTTGGCAGGTTGCAGCTGCATGTTTTTTGTGGTGTAGGCCCAGAAGGGTTTTCGCTCATAGCTTCTAAACCGTTGAAGTTAGAAGGGTTTAGTTAACGAGTCGATTGAAGCTCAGACAGAGCTAAAATCGGCTACCATCGGCTCGCTTACTATACCCCTTTAGCTGAAACGACTGAAGCTGTGAGCGAAATACCGTTCAAAGCCGGAACCCGCCAATCAGGGCTACCTAGGGATAAACAGCTTAGCCAACATAACGTTACAAAACACCAATCAAACACACCCCTCTGCCACAAGTAAAATCCCGCCACTGCCTTAACCTCAAATCTTATCTTAAATTGAAATGGAAAACCCAGCAAATGTGCCAGAGGAGAACCCGCAGATGGAAGACGATTTTACGATGTCAGATTTGGAGGACTTGGCCGAAATGGACGAAGAAGAGCAGCGCACCGTGGACCCAAAAGTGCCTGGTGAGCATAAGCATACTGAAATGAAGGTTAGGACATTTTGCCTCGCCGGCGAGATGTCCTTTCCTAATCCTTGTCCTGTAAGGATGCTTGTTTGAACTTCCCAATTCTAGGAATTTAATTGAACAATGCTTCAAGAGTGGTTGTGTTGTTCTCAACCCATCCATTGGAGATGCGACCCCCCCCCCCCCTCATCATCCTCAGTTCACCTGGGATTGAGCTTCCTAATCCAATTAATAATTGAATAGCCCTAACCACATTCTCTTGGGGCCACCGTCAAGCCATACGCGGCGCCCGGCGCCCTGGCCTGCTCACGGAGGCGCTCACCCTCGCGCCCGCACCTTCGTCGGTGAACTACAGCCACTCGCAGGCGTTCGCGATGTCTGGGCAGGCCCGGCCCTTGCTCCTGGAGCACGCCGAGAAGGGGGCCACGCAGCATGATTTCGTACTGGCCAGAGACTTTGAGCACCCCATGGAGGACGTAGATCATCTCCACAGCGTCACGCTGACCTGACGTGGCAAGCCGTGGCTGTGTGCCTTCCTTTGGACATCGTCCTATCCTTCCCGCCACTCGTGAAGTTACCTGAAGTTAAGTGCAAACCGCACTTTACCGGAATCCGAATTTTATCCAGCATGACCTCGCTTTGCATCGCACTGCTCGTTCGCTCCGCCAATCACTGCCGAGGTCAAAGGGCGGCACACCGCTCTGCCAGTTTCTCACGAGCAACCGCGAGGAAGCAGAGGACGAGGCCGTGGCGTGCACCCCGAGAGAGGCCGGCGGCCTTGGACTCCTCGACGTGTGCAAGAAGTGCCTGTCCTTGATCGCAGGCCGCTGGCAGGACATCCTCGTCCAGACGCCGGAAAGCTTCGCCGGCGAGTGGCTGCACGTCCTGTTGGGTGCCTTCCCTCTCAGCGTGCGGCTGCGCGCGGTGTGGCCAAGGCGTGGCCCTACAACGCCTTCTACGGCGTGAGGACAACGACGTCCAGCGCGCCGGCCGACGTGGAGGGCCGCGAGGCCATCAAGGCCATCTACCAGGAGCTGGTGGCCGCGGCGACCGCCTCGGTGCCCAGGTTCGTGGCAGAGAGCCCTAATGAGGAGTGGCAGCGCGTCTGGCCCAACATCAACAGCGAGCACATCCTGGAGGGCATGCAGGAGTCCTGGTGAGGGCGGTCCACGACCTGACGGCGACGAGGGCCCGCCTGCACGCCATCGGGCGCTCCGACTCCCCGACGTGCCCGACGTGCGCTGCGCCGGACACGCTGGCGCACCGGCTGTGCAGGTGCACCAGGGGCAGGGGCGCGTGGCGCTTGGCGCGCGCGGCGCTCACCAAGGTACTGGGTACCACGGCCTCCCCGAGGACTCTGCTGCAGACGATCTTCCAAGCCGAGTCCCCCGAGCGTCAGGCCGCCGCCACGTGGATCGCCGGACACCTGGGCCACTTCCTGACCACCAGCGCGAGGGCGGAGGACGCCACCTTCGCGGCCTTCATCATCAAGGCCAAGGCCCTGGCAACCCACCGCAGCCCGGCCGCCCTGCAGCGCGACATGATGAAAATGGTAAGTGCTCTTCGGAATTTACATTTTTTATTTCTATGTCTATCTGGGCCGCGTTCAAAATCGAGTCCCTGCAGGACAACGACGGCTAGGTGCACTAGGTCGTCCACATGACCGTGCTGTGCTGTGTCGCCGACGAGGACCTGCTGGAATGCGGCTGATTATTCGCTGTTAGCCCTGATTGGCGGGTTCCGGCTTGAAACGGTATTTCGCTCACAGCTTCCATCGTTCCAGTTCCAGGGGTATAGTCGCACAGTGGGTAAAGGCGGTCAAAATCCCGGACGCGTTTTGGGCTCCAGAGTCGCTAAACGTGACTTGAACCGAACGTGTGAGCCCACCAATGGATTGCTCTCCGACCGAGGAATCCATTGGTAGTGGTCCGACCAGCGAGTTGCCACTTCTAGAGCCAAGTGCGGCGGCTGGCGGGGAAGGCCGGCCGCAGGCACTCGCTTCGCCTCATGGTGAAGCAGTGCAGCGCGCACCTGAGGCGCGCGGCGATGCACTTGGTGGCGGCCAGGACAGCCGTGCGAGGGACAGCGGTCCGGGACCACCACCGCCTGTGGCGTCTACCTGCCGTCTGATTCCGCACAATGCTAGTGTGGCCTGGCGCGACGGACTGGGCTCGAGATGGGGCTGCCGTCCCATGAGTGCGATAGAGACAGAGCGACAAAAGCAGCCCCTTCACGAGCCCAGTCCCTCGCGCCAGGCCACACTAGCATTGTGCGGAATCAGACGGCAGCGGTCGCTGCTCGCTGCCCTCATCAGAAGTCGCTGCTCCAGTCGTATGCCTGCCTGACTCGAGTGTAGATGGGAGCGTTAGTTGTGTGAAGGGAGGCACGAGTGAGTGGCTAACCCCTACGATGCCTTGCTTTCTCATCTGCCCAGACGAAAGCGGCGAAAAGTGGCGGTGCTGGCGGTCATCCCCCTGAGGAGGCCATGGGGGGCGGCGGGGGCGGCGACGCCGGGTGCCTGGAGGGCCTTCGAGTACGTCGCGGCCCCCTAAGGTGCGGGTTTGGCGGCAAGGGTGAGGAGGCAAGCCTCAGCCTGCAGCACGACGCCATCAAGTTCACCACGCCGCAGTTCACTCGCGCCGACGCCGTGCTCGGAGACATCCGGGATGGCCTGCCCATGCAAGGTAAGCCCCTGTCCGGCGGCCGCGGGTCTGCCGAGCGATTCAGAAGATGGGTTTGTCGCTCTGTCTCTCTCGCACCCTTATGGAGACCCCTATGAGTGCGACAGAGACAGAGCGACGAAACGACTCTTCTGAATCGCTCGGCTGACTGTCCGGTTCGGATCCCGATCTAGCTCTCTGATGTGCGGTCTTGTGCAGGGGATATGGCGCCCGGCGTGGAGGCCGTCTGCGAACGCCTGGTGCAGCGCTTGCTCTGCGCCATGGGGCTGCGAGCTAGCTGAGCGTCCAGCGTGCTTGAAGCACTTCAGGCCGTTCTGCAGGTGCGCCGCCTTCGCCGCCGTCGCGGACCTTGGCCTGATGGCCGCCTCGGCAGCAACGAAGCTTTGCCCTATGCCCTTTGCCCTCCCGTGGAGGACGCTATCAACTCTCCCCAGGTGATTTAGAGTTTTATACATTTTTATAAAGAAAGTTGTATAAATTCGTATTAAATTGTATAAAGCAAATTTTTATAAGATTGTATACAGACACCCGTATACAATTTTAAAAGAACCATATGAAACTTTATATAGTTGTATAAAGACAAGTATATAAAATTGTATAAAGCTCTTTTAATAAAAGTTTATACACATTTGTATATAAATTTGTATATGAATTTATAAAGGTGTCAATGAATACTGTGCTGGGTTTGTAGGAGCTTTATACAGGAATGGAGAAATTAAGTATGGCATAGCAGTGATCAAAAGACACTATTTATTGTTCTGTTTAATCACAAGAGAAACAAAAATACCATTGAGAAATCAAATGATTGAAAGTTGTTAAACAAAAATACCATTGAGAAATCAAATGATTGAAAGTTGTTAATGAAACAAAATAAGGGTAACGAATATTGCTTTTCATGTCCTTGTAAAGTGCCTACTTCTTTTTGTTGAACTTCTTTTTTATTTCAGTCAATTTCACTGCAAACACTTGCTTCGCCTTTTCAAATTTCTTCGTGGGCCATTTGTGGGTCTTTGCAAACTTATTACCAAAAGCTAAAACAACAAAAATTAGAAAAAAATTAGTGGCTGATAACGCCTCCTCAAATTAGAAAACAAGCACTGAACAGAGAACTTGCCTACAATAGCCTTGAGAGCTAAAGGATGTAGAGGAGTCATATCCTTGCCCTTCTCGTCATCTCCTCCAGCATGCCAGGATTGGCCAGTGACTGTACAGTTCTGAATCTTTTCTGCCTTAAACACTCCTTCCATAAGTCTTCTGAAAACATGGTTCACATTTTGTGAGCCAGAAATAGCCTTAGTTATGGCATCAGTTTTGCAGTAAATCCCCTGACATAGGATTTTGGTGTTCTGTTGGAAAAAGAAAGGTTTATTTTAAATACAGGAGTAAGAAATGTAGATATACATTAGTTTCACAATAGCATTGATTAACAAACCTCACTATTTTCGTAAAGCTGATAGTCCAGATCAGAATAATCAGTCATTGGTACCTCTTCGTCTTCACCCGCATTGGAACTGTCATTAAGAGCTGAAAGGAAAAAATAGTAATTAAAATAAGAAATGAAAAAATGTGAGAAAGTTAACTCTAGGAAGTGAAGATTAAAACTCACAGTTAGAAAAGCTATCTTCTTTATGTTCACCCAAAGGACTGCTGAGGGTCAACCCGCTTCCTCCGTGCCTCTTTTTATTTGGACTACTATTTGCACTATCAAGGTCATCTGCACTTTTTTTCTGTTTTTTTGGAGTGTTCCCAATAACATTTAGCCCGTCATTCACTAGTTTTCTCTTTTTATTGGGCGTGCCATTGGCAGGATTCTTTTTTATCTTTTCTGGAGACAATGGACTATTTGGTTGAAAACCTAGCAGAAAAAAAAAATAAGGGGAAAAATATTTGAAGTTTAGACACAAAATGCACAAAGCATTTATTGAAAAAAGCATAGAAAGATTATTTGTGAAATATGTTTACCATTAGCTTTCGCCTGCAGCTCTTGACGAAGGAGTTCCAATTGCCTTTTTAACTCATCTTTTGATGGGCTAGAAGGAATGTCATGAGAATTATCTGGATTTGTATTATCAATAGGTGTTGGCTCCTGAAAGTCATTGTGACCGCTCTCGTCAGAAGAGTCCTCATTCAAAATTTGGGCAAGTAAGTTAGTGCGTATTTTCTTTCTCTGAAATAGAATTCAAAACGTCATGAACAAGATGCAACACACTCTAGTCAGACAATACACTAACTTAAAACCAAACACTCACATCGTCGTCGAGTCTAGCATTGTCACGAATAACAGAGTCCATGGAAATATCATCTTCACTTGGCACCCAGTCATCATCCTTATCCTTGGGCTTGAAATTTTCAAGAATTTTTCTGTTGCTGTGTTTTTGTGCCTCTGTTTTGTTTAGGGCTAGAATTCTTTGCCTCTTCTTTTCATCCTAAGTAAGAAAATCATTTTGAATGCACACTAATGAAAACATTATCATCTCCATTTGAAGTATGTTTAAAGAAACATACCTCTGACATTTTGGGGCCTTCTGATTGAGTTTTCTTTTTTGAGCCCTTTGATGCAGTGCTTGATGTACCATAGAATACTGGCGCCCCAATTTTGCGCTTGGGTGGCAGGGGCGGTGGATCTTTCAGGGCTTTTGCTGCCTTTTGTTTAGCCTCTTTGGCCATCTCGGCTTTAGTCCTGCCAAGCTCCTCCTCCACCGCTTCTCGTGCAACTGGCCAACAAAGATTAGAAGTACAGATCATTGGCATAAGAAAAAACTTAGGTTACAATCAATTCATAGTGTGAGTGATAAATAAAAGAAGAAACAAAAGTTGGTGCAAGAACAAAATCACGAAGAATAGTTGTTTGTGCTAAACTCAATGCCCTAACATAACCTCTATCGATCACCCACTTGAACAAAATAATAGCTGAATATTCACACGATGCGCACCACAGACAATGAAAAGCACAACACGTAAACGTACGAAGAACAACCGTTGGAGAAAAGGAACTCGATGCTTACCGTTCTGGTACAAAATTCTTCCAGTGAAACTCTTACCCCTGTGAAAGAAGTTCACTTCATCACCCTTATTCAAGATTGTGCCTGCTTGTAAGATGTTTTTTTCAAACACAAGGCACAGAGACTTATCATCTCCGTCAATTAAGAACCACATATTGATCAATGATCAAAAATGATGGCAAAAGATGAGCTACGGACAACGAACAAATACAAGCGCCAACCGTCGATTTGAAAGCTTCAACTGCACTGTAACTCGGCGGACAGACAGACATGTTGAAACATGGTTACCACTACAGCGAAAGTCAAATGAGGTTTTTAGTTCGCACTTTTGTATGCAGCTGACCCTATTGGCCTCTTCCAATGAAAGAACAATAATGAAAACTCCTTTAAGTTTAGTAAAAAAAATACTTGCTTCTGAGTAATAGAGGAAATAGATGGAGAAAATGGCATTCCCTGAGTCAAAGATGTGTGTACAGTCACGGGTGGCCATCCAATTGGTTATTCGACCTCCCCACCAGCTCAGCCTAAGAAGAAAAACAGAATAACTTCTCTCCCGCTACACAGCAGCACATGAAATTGTGAAGGAAAATAAGATGAGTCCAGCGTTTTTTAGTCGCAGTAAACAATGACACCTCCTCCAAACAAGAGAAAGAGGTGTGAACTCAACTATGATTTATTAGAGGTAATAAGAACTTGTTTAGCATGTAATTGTTTTTGTGCTGTGTCTTGTCCAATATGTTTGTTGTTGTCCTAACCCTCCACTTTCAAAAACTTTTATAGGTTTGGATTATTACCTGAATTTTCCTTATTCCTCATGGTTGATATTCATTACAGGTAAATGTATCCGTGCCTGATTCAGATGGGGCCCAAGAGGAAGAGAATGCTGAAAGGGAACGGCTCAACGAGACTGGTAGATTTGATGCTGCTAGTAGCTCGGATGTCTCTGTAAGTCTGGAGTTTCTTTAGTTTAGGTGTAACCACATTATGATTAGAGTGGTGTTGGATCTGTTTAGAATTTGGAGCAGAGAAAAATTTAGAGAAGCTAAGAAACATTTGCCTAGAAGTTTTATAGTTTGGAGCATAGCTGCTTTGACGAGAGCCGTTCCAAGCAAGCCAAAGTAGTTGTGTTCGGCAAAGCAGCTATGCTTTAAACTGTTAAACTTCTAGGCATATAATTATGTTTCTTGGTTTCTCTTAATATTCCTCTGCTTCAAAAACTAAAGAAATTTAACATTTCTCTATTTCACAGGTCATTTGACAAAGTGACGGAAGTCCACTAGGAGCCAGATTCTTTCTTCGTAAAAATGTTTTGGTGCAGCTACAAATCAGGAAATCGTTCAGAATCATTGCAGAGTTTGTTCCATATGTACATCTGGTCACTGTGCTTGGTGTAGGTACGGTCCCGATTATAAGTCAACAAATTTACCTCATAACAAATGCCTTTGAAAGTAAATTTAGTTTTACTATAATTGCTTTAAAGGCATGTGTTATATGGTAAATTAGTTGACATAATTGGGACCATACCTATACCAAGCACAGTGACCAGATGTACATATGGAACGAACTCTGCAATGATTTCTGAAGGCTTTTCTGATTAGTAGCTGCACCAAAACATTTTTACAAAGAAAGAACCTGGCTCCTGGTAAACTTACGCCACTTTTTCAAATGACCTGTGATTTATTTTCTAATAAGGCATATCCTCAAGTCTGTAGCGAACAATTATTTCTCTTGCAAATTGTTTTGAGGTATTCTGTTTCATTTTACCAGTTATCACCTCATAATTAATTTTCTAATAGTTTCAAACATTGAGTGAGAATAAGATGAGTGCTGAATTTGATGAGCTTACTGTAATAGCAAAATGTTATTTGTTTTTTAGGAACACAATGAGGAGGCCCATTCTAGTTCGGAAATGAGTGACATTGTTAGAGACCATCTTCAAGTAAGCATTTTATTTAAGTATTTTTTGTTTGTTTGTTAAGACCTTGTCATAATGGACTTTTCTCTACTCTTGCAGTGTGTTAGCACAGTTGAGGATGGTGACAGCACATTTCTGTCAGGTGCATCCTCATCCCAGGTTATTATTTCAAATTTTTCGGACAAGGAGAAGACAACTAACTAGTCCAAGGATTAATTAAGTTATGTAATTTTTTTAACAGGTTTCTGATGATGGACCATTAAATTGTTCTTCTGAAGAGAAGGAGGAAGATGAGGAGGATAACGACTGCACTTCCTCAGATGATGAAGATGCAATCCAGCACAGGAGGGTATGGAATGTTAATTTAAAGTAACAGAACCGAATGAACCTACACATGTATGACTGTTGTAAATTTAACTGTTTCACTCTGCTTTTCAACAGGTTGCTGAACTACTGAAAGATGTGAACAGTGACACCGACACATCAATATGCTCTGTGTCACATTTAAAATCAGATGATGATAGCATAAACTGTAGTAGTACATTTAACAAAAGTGACTTTTTAAATGAGGTGAGTTGCTAGGAACTTGATCTGTTGTGTTATGTTGGCCCCTCTCTATCACTCTCATTAAACTAAAATATTTACAGCAACTGGACGCAATTCAACACTCCAATCGACCAACAGCTGAATGTAATATTTAATTCCATTAATTCATGTTACTTTTGTAGTTTTAATTATGACTTGTAATAATTTTTACAAATTCTTTTGCAGACCATTTTATTGATGAGGCATCAAGGGATGTTCAAGAACTGCCACATGTTTTCAGCACTCCATTGAAACAAGATGGCTCCGTCTCACTATCAAACTTCGATGAAAGTATTTCTCTCATCCCAGCCATTGCTACGGATTCTTCTGTACGCTCAGTTTTAGTGTTTTCTGACAATGAAAGTGGTGAAGAAATTTCTCTCAATAGTGATAGTGAGGAATCGGTCAGTTTGTCAGATGAAGAAAACTCAGAAAATTCTAATAGTTCTTTACCAATAAGTTTGGGAAATAGTTTTCAACATTTTGAAAATAATGAAGACTCTGATGCATCTGTTTCAGAGTCTGAAAATGTTACAAATCTCAATGTATCAGAAGATGAAGTATGTGACAGCAATTTGTCAAAATCTTGTTTATTGAATGATGTTAAACTTCACTCAAAAACTGAACTGTCCGTTAATGAAGCTATTCTAGAATTAATGGATCTCTTTATAAAGAACAAACTATCAAAAGCTGGTCTTTCACGGACTATTAAAATGAGTTGCAAATTTCTTCCAGAGGATCATAAAATGCCCACCAGTTGTGTTGAGATTCTGAATTATATTGAAAGCTTGGCACCACCAGTTTCTGCCACAGCTCACTATTTTTGTAAAAGCTGCATGTTTTATCATGGTGAGAATATTGATGGCTTTTGTGTCATATGTAATGGAACCAAATTTGACAGGTTTTACATTTTTGATATAGCTACCCTGATTAAGTTTTTTTTTTGAAAATAGAAATCTTGCTTCTATTTTTGATTTAGATGAAGAGAAGAATAAAGAAAGAAATGACACCAGTTTTAAGGACTTAAAGGATGGGAGTGAATACAAATTTATAAATAGAAACAGAGAAAAATATGATGTCACTATTATTCTGGGGAGTGATGGTGTTAAAATTAGGAAAGGTTGCAATGAACTTTGGCTTGTTATGTTCACTATTGTGGAGGTCCCTATTCATTTGCAGAGTTCATTTCTTACAGTAATTGGAGTTTGGTATCATGATAAGAAACCTTGTATGAAAACGTTTTTGAAACCATTCGTTGAATGCATGGAATCTCTTGATCACACAGGAGTACAATGGGTTCATCCAATTACAAAGAAAGCCCATTCTAGTTGTGTTCGTCTTGTAGTTACTGTATTAGATGCCCCTGCACGTGCAATGGTGCAAAACACAATGTCTTTTAATAGTTGATATGGTTGCAACATGTGCGAAATCAAGTCCCAAAAAGCTCAAGTGATACCTAATGTAAAAACTGTCAGAGTATATAATTTCATTGACAATCCTCCTTTGCGCACCAGGGATAGAATGTTGAAGCAAGCTTTAAAAGCTCAAGATTTGCCTCCAAAACAAAGCAATGTCAGAGGCGTAAAGGGACCCTCTATATTAAGTACGATCCCATCAGCAGATGTCTCAAAGTGTATCGTACCTGAGTATATGCATTGTGTTCTTATTGGTGTAACTAAACAACTTTTACACACTTGGATAAATGTAAAAGGCGATTGGTGTATAAAAGACAAAGTGTATGAAATAAATAGGTTCCTAAAAACTTTCAAGCATCCAGATTTTGTCCATAGAAAAACGAGGCAGCTTCAATCCCTTAAAAATTGGAAGGCATCAGACTTCTACTATTTTCTATTGTTTGAATCTGTACCTGCTTTGCATGGCATCTTGCCAGAAAAATATTTCCAGCACTATTTGCTTCTTGTTAAGGGCATTTACACTCTCCTCAAATGTGGAAGTCGTCAGAGACAAGTAGATGAAGCAGAGTTGCTTCTAAAATTGTTTGTTTGTGAATTTAAAGCCCTGTATGGTGAAAGGGCACAAACCCACAATGTCCATCAACTCTTGCACCTTGCTTTATGTGTTAGGCGTTATGGACCCCTGTATTGTTTTAGTGCTTTTGCATGTGAAGATCTGAATGGCATGATTTCAAAAGCAACACATGGCACACAATATGTGGATGCAGAAATAATCAATAATATACGGATCTGTCAGGGTATTCAAATACTCAAAAATATTGTCAGAGGCCAGCATGGACTTATTGAAGCAAGTAATGCTTTTTGTGAGGGAGATTTCCTTGGGAAGGAAGTTCACAGAAGTGTTCTTACAGCGGAAGATTCTAACTGTTTGAAAGATTCATGTGCATTAATTTATTCAAGAGCGAAGATTGGCTACGATGTTTTTACATCCCAAATCCACAAGCGCATGAGCTCTGAAAATTTTTATGTAAGGTGGAAAGACACAAATGGAATAACGCAATATGGTAGTATTCGTTACTTTGCCCAAAGCAAGGGTGACAAATTCATTGTAATCAATTTGTTTTCTGTTGATCACACTAGAGTGTTTTATCATGGAAACACTCAAAAGTGCATTGAGCAGTTTGTGCCAGCACAAGAATCAAGCAAGTTTGTTGCAATCAAGTTCAGTGACATTGTAAATACTATCGCTAAAGTGGGCAAAATCAACTCTTACCTGTACTTTCGCCCTAACTTGTATAGATTTGTCATGTAAGGTAGTTGTTCAAGTGATATCAACTTGCTGTTACCATATTTTATCTCCAATTAAATTATATCAGTATCCCCTTAATGCAATCTAATTTTTCCCAAACATGCGAACATGCTCCATGAAAAAACTGCACAAAACAACAACACGTTTAAAAAACTTCGTCATAATCCCTTATTTCAAATAAAAATAAAAATATAACATTTTGGGTCTTGGGTTAGTAATTGAACTTTTTCTTAAAATTTGGTTAAAATGGACTTCTAAATATGTTTTGAAAGTGCGTCAATGTGCACAAATTATGGCCTTCTGAGCTGTGAAAATTAAGAATGTTTTGTATTGTTTAAGATCATATAATGCACCTCATACAGCCATATACCCTTACCAAATCGATTTCATCCGAAACTGGCCGGGGACAGCTCCAAAGTTGTCCGATGGCACTCGGACGATCCGATTTTCGTCCTTTTTCCATCCAGGACTTGCCTGATCAAGCCCGAGCCCGCTCGCAGCCGTACGGACTACCCGATTCTGGGCGCAAAGAGTTAGGGACAGTCCGAAGTTGTCCGACGGTCTGTCCGATTTCTGTCCGGATGCAGAGGTGACTGTCGGTAAGCCTCAGGCCCGGTCGGGATACAGCCAATCTTGTTGGACAAGTTTGAATTTTTGAAAACAAGTGCCTGATAACGTTGTGTTGATCGGCATTCTTCACTCTAGGTAGGCCTTCTGTTGTTTGCCTTTCAAGCTATTCAGGCACGGGCAATTCCTAGAAATTTTTTAAAAAATTCCAAATGGCTTGTGTGGCTCGCGGGAAAGCCCCCAGGCTGCACGCGGGGCGCGCGAGGGGCTAGCTCACCCCCGGGTCGCCTCTAACCCTCCCATACCTGCGGGGAAGACAGCATGCGATTTAAGAAACAGTTATTCTGCAGAAGCAGTATTAAGAGCTGGATCACGCAGTGCGGCGTGCTTAAATATTGCTTTTTTAATACGGTAACTGCCCTAAATCTTTGAAAGCGAAGAGATTTTGATAAAATATTTTTGACAAACAATCAAAAGCTACGAGCACGGAAGCTGCTAAATTTAGCCTGATCGAACTATGGAAGCGAGCCGCCATGTCAAAGTCTGCGAGACGGGTTCAGAAAAGACGCGTGTCGAAAACCGTATCCTTCCATCTTGTATTGTGCGCGGTGCGCTCGCCAGAGAGAGGAAGGAGCGCTGCGCTCGGCTGCGCTGCTGAAGAGGCTCGCCTGCGGGCCCGGCCCTCATGTTTCAGGTTAGCGCAGTGGTCTCCGACGTCGACAACAAGCATCGAGGAAACTCCAAGCACGAAGGGCCCGGGAACGAATACAGCCACACTAATCCAACGCCGGTTCCATTTTTTTTTTTTTTTGCGGACTCGTCTCGGACAGCCCAGAACAAGCCCGATTAGTGCTCTCGGACTTTCCGAAATCCTTCTGATTGTGGTAGTTTTCGACCATTTCGCGGCAAGTCCGGGAAAGATTTCGGGGAGTCCGACGGAAGATTTCGGACTGTCCTCAGGACAGTTTCGGGCCGTCCGATCGGGCTCGTTTCGGAGCCTTCTCGTTTTATAAGGGTACACCAGTATATATGGTCTTATACAGCCATATACACCAGTATATATGGGCTTATACAGTCATATACACCAGTGTATATGGTCTTATACAGCCACATAAACCAGCATATATGGTTGTATAAAGCGTTGTATATGGTTGTATATGAAGACATATAACTGTATATAAGTTTATAAGGTGGTGTATAAAAACTTATAAAATTTAATAAATCTTTATACAAGCCTGTATAAAACTTTATAAGGGAACTTTTATATGCTTGTATATAAAGTTTATAAGCTTTTATAAAAGTGTATGGACCTTTATACAATGTATATAAAAATGTATAAAACTCTAAATTACCTGGGTCATCATGTCATGCCTTAAAATTTGCATGGTTTCTTGTCAGTGTCTGGTGAGAAATTTATTTGTACCGGGTGTAAAGTCTAACACGTTACAGGCGAGCGGGTTGCCTATGCTGGACTCTGCGGGCACGCCCGAACGGAGCGGTGCTGCTGGGCGGAGATCGCGCCCCTGCGCCGCGGTTCGGGCGTTTTTCGCGGAACAGCGGCTTCGCGTCACTGCCGCGTCAGGACTCAACGGTGTCGCGAGGCCGCGAGGCCGCGGTGTCGTGGAGTCGCGAAGTCCTGAAGTCCTGGAGCCGCGGTTTCGCGGCCTCGCGGCCTCGCGACACCGTTGAGTCCTGACGCGGCAGTGACGCAAAGCCGCTGTGCCGCGAAAAACGCGCGAACCGCGGCGCAGGGGCGCGATCTCCGCCCCTAGCAGCACCGCTCCGTTCGGGCGCGCCCGCAGAGTCGAGCATAGGCAACCCGCCCGCCTGTAACGTGTTAGACTTAGGCCTGGGCGATTAATCGACTAATCGAAAATAATCGCGATTATTTTGATAATCGGACGATTTTTGTGGACCTCCGATTAGCGGTTCGGTAATCGTGTGTATGAACGATTAATTAACGATGATCGATTATCAATTAATCGTCGCTTTATCGATTATTAGTAAATTGGTTGTCGTGATCCCTCCATCCGGTCGTTCGAAAAAGCAGAGCCAGGATCGATCGCGCGATCGCTGTCCAGGGCAGGGCTGGACGGGGCAAGGAAAGCAAGCTTGCCAGAGCGAGGCGTTGGTCGTGTTTCGCTCTCCCGCCGCCTTGAGCCTATATTTATAATTTCTAATTAATCGGCTCATTTCGATTAATCGGCATGTTCCGATTAATTTAAAGTCGATTAATCGAGATTTCTCGATGAATCGTTAGCGTTTTCGATTACCGATTACCGAACCGCTAATCGACACCAATCGCGATTATTTTATTCATCGGCCGATTACGATGAATGCCAATAATCGCCCAGGCCTAGTTAGACTTTACACCCGGTATAGCTCTTCTGTAAGTAAATCCATCATATGTTTGCCATAGTCGATCCGCTAGTTACATAAAATATCTTGGCGTCATGTCTGATATATCCTTTAAAGCAGACGTATGTCAAATTTGTGTTTTGCTATATCTGGTCCACCTGGCTTTTGAATCTTTAAGTTAAATTATGTTCCCAAACAGCAAAAAGCTTTGTCCTGCATTGGGAATTATTGATCTTTGTGTCTTTAATTCTCGTTTTATAAAATATTTTTTATTACTTAAATCTATGCATACCAAACCATCTATACTTAAAAAGCTGAGAACTTTTTCTGAGTGTTCCTTGATCCCTTTACTTCACTTGTTGCAATTTTCATTTAAGTTCTTCTGACAAACTAGAAGTGATAGAATTTTAAGTTTTATTTTTTATTTTTTGAAGTAGGATGCAGTTACGGTTACTGTAAAGTGAAAATCTTACTTTCTAGAATATTTGTGCCAGCAGTTTTGTTTTTTTGTCTAAAGTTGCTTACTATAAGATGAACTTAAACCCAAAGTTAGGACCACTAACTCCCAATAGTTTCAGAGTTGTTGAGGTTTACGTAACAAATTTAGTCGTTTCCCCCAAAGTCTCCTCACGAATACCAAAAGAGTTTCCAGCCTTCAGCTCCTGGCAAATCAATCTTAAAGGACATATAAATAAGATAGAATAGGCTTTTTGCAATATGTCAATTACTTTTTTGACCAGAAGAGATTAAATATGCAATTATTTTAAATTTGACCAAAATCATGATTTTTAGCAATGTTTTTAACAACTTTTTTTTTCCAGATAAAAAACTAACAGATATTGTCAAAAGCCTATTCTATCTTTTTCATATGTTATTAAGGATCAATTTGCCAGGAGCTGAAGGCTGAAAACTTTTTTGGTATTCGTGAGGAGACTTTGAGAGAAGCGACTAAATTTGTAACGTAAACCTCAACAACTCAGAAACTAATAGGAGTTGAGGAGCCTTACTTTGGGTTTAAGTTCATCTTATAGTGAGCAACTTTAGACCAAAATACGAAACTGCTACCACTTTTATTTTAGAAAATCATAATTCACTTTTTTTCACTTAACAGTAACCTTAAATTTCAATAATTATCTGTGGGTCTTTGTCACCCCCTCCTAACATGTTTCGCTCAGAAGCTTACTGTAATGTATGGCACTACTATGGTGGTAAGGGCTTGGAGAGACAAAGGCGGAATAGGTTTCATTCGTTTATTAGAAGCTCTATCCAGAGGAAGGTAAGGCTTTTTTCATTTTAGTATTTCGTGAAAGCTATTCTGTAATGCATCACAATCTATAGTACGATTTGTGAAACATGCTGCTATGAGTTAACATTGATAGTCCATCTAACATACGAGATGGTCCGTCTTCATCATCATCTCTTCTCCGTCTCTGGTAGTACGAGGCATTGGTGAAGTGGCTGTGTCCGAGATCCACGTTGTCTTGCGAGAGGAGAAGAATAATGAGGATCAGCAGCAGCAATGGACTGACGCCAGTATCTGGACAAAAGAGAAAAGATTCTTATAAATTAATTAATTCCTCCTAACAGCAAACACCATGAAAAAGTTAATGCCAAGCGAAAATAAAGTTACAAAAGCTCTTTTTCACAAACTTTCTGGCTACAGTATCAATTAATTCTTTTAGCAGGGGGCAAAGTTTTTAGTTTCTGCGCAGGATTTCCCGCTGTGGTGTTTACATCTCCTAACAACAAACTTCTTTTTTTTTGACCAAAGTCCTGAATGAACTGCATAGATTCGTAGGGTACTTGCCATTTTCTTCATTTTCCATCATGCTGGAAGGCTGGTAGCCTCTTAAGCTGGTTAGGTTGATTACGCTGTGCTACTGCTACACAGCGACAGTTCACGAGCGAGAGAGAGAGAAAGAAAGGGAACTCTGAACTGTGTGGCAACGCAGCATTGATGTGGTTTGGCTGGTTTCGTTCTCAACTCGAGCCGTTGAAAAAGTGGGGTTAGAGGAGAGGGGAGGGAGGGGGCAGGCTGGGAGGGAAGCTAAATTTAAAATTTGTCATACAAGGTTTATTTGACGAATTCTTTTGGTTACTAATGTCTTATAGTCTTCTTTCGTTTACAGGTGCACTGGCGCTGTGGTCCTGTTGATTCGGCGGTATCCGAGTTCAGGAAGGCTGGCACTACTTCGTTTCGCGCAATGCGCCCAGCCCCTGCCGGGCACAACCCTCTGCCCCTCCGTTCCGCGTCCTCCCTGTGCCCAAGAACAGTTTAGATTCGTAGGGTACTTGCCATTTTCTTCATTTTCCATCATGCTGGAAGGCTGGTAGCCTCTTAAGCTGGTTAGGTTGATTACGCTGTGCTACTGCTACACAGCGACAGTTCACGAGCGAGAGAGAGAGAAAGAAAGGGAACTCTGAACTGTGTGGCAACGCAGCATTGATGTGGTTTGGCTGGTTTCGTTCTCAACTCGAGCCGTTGAAAAAGTGGGGTTAGAGGAGAGGGGAGGGAGGGGGCAGGCTGGGAGGGAAGCTAAATTTAAAATTTGTCATACAAGGTTTATTTGACGAATTCTTTTGGTTACTAATGTCTTATAGTCTTCTTTCGTTTACAGGTGCACTGGCGCTGTGGTCCTGTTGATTCGGCGGTATCCGAGTTCAGGAAGGCTGGCACTACTTCGTTTCGCGCAATGCGCCCAGCCCCTGCCGGGCACAACCCTCTGCCCCTCCGTTCCGCGTCCTCCCTGTGCCCAAGAACAGTTCTTGTCTTGCCGTGCCGGTGGTGAAGGTGAACAGGTGGCCCTTCCAGTCAAAATGCTGAGACCCAAAAGAGGTAAGATATTGTCTCGGTAAATCCATCCACTTTGTCATATCTGAAAGTTGTTTTCTTTGAAATCTTAACGAAGCTTAAAAGTGTCTGGCTCACGATGAAAGTAATTCTGGCAGCAACATGAAGATGAGGTTATTAGAAACGGCTTTCCCGCCCCTTTGTCCTGCGGCATGTTAACTGAGGGTTTAACGGTCCTTGCTTTGAATATGTTCTTTTATACGACTGATTTGACGGCACTTCAAATCGAACAGGCTTTTTAAAACTCCCAAACCATTCAAATGGTCCAACTTATTTCTGGGGAGTCCGAGAGCCGACCACGAAAGTGGGCTTGTGCGGTGTGTCCTGCTCGACGGTTTTATTGTATTGCACTTTGTCGACGAAACCTTACAGTAGTTAAGGAGGCGCTTGGTGAGGAACCCAGCTTTGTTTGGAATAGGTTTCTTTACTCAATCAACTCAATTTTAATTCACCGTGTAGAGGCTCGTCAGCCGCCCCGCGGGAAGATGGAGGGAGGGGGGGGGGGCTGGTTGTAACTTGTGTGTAGAATTTAATTATTTTTTTTGTGATGTCAGATCAAAGCTTAGAAACACGGGCGCTCGCTGTACGTTCACGCTTGTTTGACGAGGGTTAAGAACTGCATTTGAATCCTAACCTCACCCCCTCTCCCTGACATTACAACTGAGTGTGGTGGGTCAGAAGTGTTGCTATGAAGGATCTTTTGTTGAGCACTTTTTTTTTTTTTGGATGAGCAAAAGGCATGCTTTCACAGTTTAGTGCAGAGCGATGAAAGAAGTTATGTTTCTTTTCTATTATAAACTGTTCTCGATTAGCCCAAGGTGATCGGACAAAAAAGTGGATTTGCTGAAAGCGAAAATTAACAGTATTCTGACAAATGTTTCTTTGGGCAAACTAAATCTGTCAAAATATACTGACATCCAGTGTCAGCAGTGTTCTTATTCTCTTCCAAAATTTAATCATCGCATGCAGACAAAGATTTTGAAGCAAGGGCAGTGACCACTTGTTTGGGCGTTAAGGGGGGAGACCAGTCTAAATGCAAGGGTTCGGTAAATCGGCTTTTACTCAAAAACCGTCTGAGGTAAAAATCTGAAATTTTATGGGCAGTTCAGACACATATCAAGGTATGCATTCAGGTAATCAGATGTTGATCGCGGTAATGCAGACCGAGTTTATGGCCTCGGAGCGGCGGAGCGACATGCCTCAATGGTGTGCACGATCCTGACCAAACCGATGGTCCTAGAACATTCAAATTTGATATGCAACTTTGGATTGTATGCGGCTATCGTGTGAACCACGGGTATAAACGTCAAAAAAATTTTAAGGTCGATTTTGAACTTCTGAAATTAAAGGTCCGTTTTTTAGGAAATTTTTTCGAGTTTAAAAAATTCTGGACGAGTCAAATCGCAACGGAACTAAAAGTTGGAGGTTCACACGATAGCGGCACGTCTTATCTACATGTGAAAAAAATTTCAAGTCGATAGCTCAATTTTTGTGGCTTCTACCTTGCACACCAGTTTGAAAACGGGCATTTCGAGAAAAACGCGAAAAACTAAAAAAGACAGTTTTACTTTGCGTTTCCGCGGGGGGCAGTGGAAGGGAGGGAGGGAGTCTTCAGGGGAGGGGGGAAGGAGCGGCCGTGTCGCGGTGGCGGTGGCGGTTGCAGCGGCGCGACACGGCGCGGCAAGAGTGGAGGGGGACCGAGCGAGGCTGCCTCCCTGCCCGTCCGGCCGCCGCCGCGCCAGGACCTTTGCCGCGCCGCCACGCAGCAACCGCTCATCGGATCGAGACCGGGTTTGCGGCGTCCGACGCAGAAAACGACGGAGAAAATTTTAAAGCATTAAAAAAAAAATCGTTTTTTTGAAAATTTTATACTGGTCTACCCCCTTAAGATCTGTTAAGCCACATTCTTTTTCTCAAATTACAGGAGTGAAAAGTGGACCATCAGACAATGACTTTCACGTGAGTTACATACTGTATTTGAGTTTTATTTGTGTTCTTTGGGTCTTCATACACTTCTTCAAGATTCTTGTTTTTTCCCAGGTTGAGAATTTTCCAGGCATGGGTCGGGGTGTAGTGTGTGACCGCTCCTTTTCTGTGGGAGAAAAAGTTTTGGAGTATAAAGGAGACGTCATCACTGCGGAAGAGGCTCTGGCCCGGGAGCAAACGTATGGAATCCAGTCCCATGCTTATATGTACTACATTAAAATGGGGAAAAAATCTTGGTGGTGAGTTATCATGCTTTGTTGAAGCATCAGGCTCTGCACAAATCTCTTCAAATCTATCCGGTAGATTTTTAACTGGAAACACTGCATGCCTTTACTTTTCCGTGCTATGTGTGGCTCGTACTTTGGTGTTCTAGCCTACTCATCTTCCATATTTAATTACTGTCACCAGTGACAATTTTGATCTAAAGCTCACTTCAATTAACTCAATTACTCCTTTATCATTGTGATTAATTTTCAATTCCATCACATTCCATTCCAGCATTGACGCTACAGCAGAAGACGGATCTTTAGGCCGTCTAATAAATCACAGAGATCCGGGAAATTTATACCCGAAGCTCTACATTGTTGGTGGGAAACCTGCAATCTGGTTCCATGCTAGGGAGCCTATAGCTGAGGGATCTCAACATTTCTACCGCTATGGGGAAGAGCGAGAAGATGTTATAAGGGCCAACCCTTGGCTCCAGAAAACTAAGGTAATTGTGTGAAACTAAATTTGTTATAAAAATGATACCTTTAACCTTTTAACTACAATGTGCAGCCCATCCCACAGGCACAACATCCACGTGTATCTCCCATGACTGGTCCAGAGGTACTAGATAAAGTCCTTTCTACGTCAAGGCCAGACTCACCAATGTCCACAGTGCCCCATGGTTCTCTTACCGAGTTTTCTGAAAAAATTTCTGCTGACAAATTTGGTAAAACATCGTTCATTTTCTCCTTGAAAAATTATTGTGCTATGTTGTGGTTTGGGCTTTCCATGCATTGTACCTGCTATGTTAACACTTACCATTAAAAACTGTTTTCTTTCTGGATTTCCAGGAAATTTCAGAAATGCAAGTATTTCTCAAGCAGAGCCCATTGAAGCAGCCCCACAGAAACAGGTTTCTGAAAATGTAGATGTATCTGGGCAAGCCTTTTCAGGTGAAGTTGAAAGTGTTCTTGCTGAGACCAAAGGTAGAATATTTTACATATTTTTGTCTTATCTTGTGGTTTGAATGTTTAATGCATTGTATCTCCTCTGTTAACTCTTATTATAAACGTTGTTATAGTGGTTGTTCTTTTTGGTTTTCCAGTGACTGCGAGTGAAGCAACTTCTTCCGGGCCAGAGTTGATTGGAGCAGTAGCGTCAGGAAACAAGTCTTCTGACAAGCAAGATGTGTCTGGGCAGTCCTCTTCTACTGGAGATAAAGGTTCTCTTCCCAAGACCACTGGTAGAATTTTTCTCATATTTTTGTATTGTATCTTTTCTGTAAACACTTAAAATTTTTGTTACCATTTGTTTTCTTTGTGGTTTTCAAGGATTCAGCAGTGAAGCGACTGTTTCTGCACCGCAACTCATTGAAGCAGCAGCTTCAGAGGAGAAGTTTTCCTTAAATGTAGACGTATCTGGGCAAGCCTTTTTAGGTGGAGTTGAAGGTGTTCTTGCTGAGACCAAAGGTAGAATATTTTACATATATTTGTCTTATCTTGTGGTTTGAATGTTTAATGCATTGTATCTCCTCTGTTAACGCTTAGTATTAATGTTGTTATAGTGGTTGTTCTTTTTGGTTTTCCAGTGACTGCGAGTGAAGCAACTTCTTCCGGACCAGAGTTGATTGGAGCAGTAGCGTCAGGAAACAAGTCTTCTGACAAGCAAGATGTGTGTGGGCAGTCCTCTTCTACTGGAGGTAAAGGTTCTCTTCCCAAGACCACTGGTAGAATTTTTCTCATATTTTTGTATTGTATCTTTTCTGTAAACTCTTAAAATTGTTGTTACCATTTGTTTTCTTTGTGGTTTTCAAGGATTCAGCAGTGAAGCGACTGTTTCTGCTCCACAGCCAGTTATGGCAGCAGCCCCACTGGAGCAGGGTTCTGTGACTGTAGTCGCATCTGATCAAGCCTCTTTGGCTGGAGTCGGAAGTGTTCTTGCCGAGACCCAAGGTAGAATATTTTACATATATTTGTCTTATCTTGTGGCTTGAATTATAAATGCATTGTAGCTTGTCTGTTAACGCTTATTACAACTGATGTTACAATCTTTCTGTTTTGTTTTTCAGTGAAAAACAAGGAAGCAAATACTTGTGGACCAGACCCTATTCAAGTAGCAGCGACACTGGCTTCCCAGGGTAATAGTCTATCTGCTGATGCTGTGGGTAAAGCCTTTTTCATTTCATCCTTAAAAACTCATTATTGCTCGGTTTTTTGGAGGGTTTCTTTTTGGCTGGAGGGGTGGGGAGTGGGGGTGTATGATTTGTTAAGACAGCTTTTCAAAGCCTTAGTTAAGCTTGATATTTAGTTGGGTTGATATTCTTTGTTTTAACATATGTGTATTTCCAGGTTTTCAATAGCTCTGTTTTTGTTTTAGTGTCTCGTCAAGTCCCTGACATGCTTCCTGTTAGAAATTTAATAAACATTTCAGAATCAGAAAATTCTCTGTCAATGTTTGGTGGATCATACGTTAAAGTGAGTCACCACGTTATTTAAATCATCATTAAACTTGCAGATATGTTTATAATTTTTGGGTTTTAATCCTTTTTGGCCCGCCCTTCTATTCAAAAAATAGGGGGAGGGCATATGCATTTGCCTTTGTGTCTGTGTGTCGTCGTCGTTGTTGTTGTCGTCGTCTGTGTACAAGGAAGGAGTTGAGCTGGAGTGACCAGATTTGGAGGGTACTTCAGGAGGGCCGTCCGAACAAACAATCCGGTGGTGCAAATCCCGTCCGACCCGCGCAAGGCCTGCAGCAGCTGCATCATGGTTTGCATGGGCGGGAGGGGGATTTCCGCCATTATTGGTGCTAGCAGGGCAGATAGGGGTATTTTTGGAATCAGGGCGACGAGACAAGATGAATGGACCTGGTCCCGACCCCATCGGCCGCTTTTACAAGTTGGCCAGATCAGGATCTTCAAAAAAGGGGGTCGACCGACTAAAAAAATTTATTGCAGATTTCGATTGGTCTCAGCAAGACCTTTTCAACGAGGGGTCGGAAAGGGGGTCCAGGAGCCCGACTTCGTCTATTAGTCACATCAGGATCTTGAAAAAAGGGGGTCGACCGACTGAAAATTTTTACTTAAGTTTTCATAGGTCTTGGCAAGACCTCTTCAACGAGGGGTCGGAAGGGGGGTCCAGGAGCCCGCCTTCAAGAGTTATGTGAAAAAGTGCGACGGGCTCGTTTTGCGCTCCTGCTGTGCCTCCATTGCAAGGAGTTGCAGTAGCATGGCAAATATGAGTATTTTCGGAATGAGGGCTAAGAGACAAATGAAATGGGCATATTCTAAGGACAGTTGGAGTAAAAAGTGTAAGGACTTTTGCATATTGTGAATAGAAGGGCGGGCCTAAGTCACGATGGTACATCGATAACTTTGCCTTACCCGCTCACGGGGTGTTTGATGAGAGCGGGCCGAAGGCCCGGGCCTTCGACTGGCCAAGTTGGGTCTGATGCGAGGGCCGAAGGCCCGAGGAAAGGCCGCCGGCAGGCCAAGCTGGGCCGGCCCCCTGTCGAACCGAGTTGCCGGCGCAGCGAAGCTTGTTTTAATGACCAGAAAGCTCTTCTGAAGGAGCAGGTGATGAAAAAGAGTCACTCTTTCTCCTCATTACCATGGAAGAAAAGATTTCGAGGACCAAAGCCTATAGCAGCAGCAACTCCAAAGGAGTATGAGTTTGAACATTTAGGCATGCCTGGGCAATCCTCTTTAATTGGAGGTTCCTTTTCAACTGGAGATGAAGGTGTTCTTGCCAAGACCATTGGTAGAATTTTTCTCCTATTTTTGTATTGTATCTTTTTTGTAAACACTTAAGATTGTTGTTACAATTTGTTCTCTTTGTGGTTTTCAAGGGTTCAGCAGTAAAGCAACTGTTTCTGCACCACAACTCATTGAAGCAGCAGCTTCAGAGGAGAAGGTTTCCTTAAATGTAGACGTATCTGGGCAAGCCTTTCTAGGTGGAGTTGAAGGTGTTCTTGCTGAGACCAAAGGTAGAATATTTTACATATTTTTGTCTTATCTTGTGGTTTGAATGTTTAATGCTACGAATGTTGTTAAAGTGGTTGTTCTTTTTGGTTTTCCAGTGACTACGAGTGAAGCAACTTTTTCCGGACTTGTGTCCAAAGGAGCAGTATTGTCAGAAAAGCCGACTTCTGAAAAGCAATATGTGTCTGAGCAATCGTCTTCAACTGGAGATGAAGGTTGTCTTGCCATGAAAGCTCTTTCCCTACTTAAAGGTACGTTACATTCATTTCACAGCTTTTGAGCAGAATCACGGTGCCTTGTGGATTTGTTAATGTGCAGGTGAGTATTCAATATATTATTTCTGTTTCAGAAACAACAGCAGATCATCTAGATGCTACCTTTGTTGACACTGATGCTGTTAGTGAACTTCTGTTATCAGCTGAGTCTGATGACTTTGGTGGTGAGTGTTATGGTATGTAGATTTTACTCAAGTTACCCCATTATGTATCATTAACTAACGTTCTTAATTTATTTTTCAGATCATGCATTGAAGATGCCCTTGCCTGTGCAACACGCTGTAACTTTCTTCAAGAAGGATTCCTTATACTCAGATCGATTGCCCACATGGTTTCACAACGTGTGTTCATTGGCCTCTGCAAGAGTTAATGGTATTTTCAATACTTACGATAATTTATTACTTCACATAGTCATCAAGTCTTACTACACAAACATAGCAAAGCAAATAAAAGGCACTTTTTATTCAACCAGAATAAAAGTAAATTATTCTACAATTTTTTTTAGGCCAGAGGACTCTTATTCTACTACATAATGCTAAAGACTCCTTCTGAAATCTTTCATATTTTCATAGTCTTTTAGTGCCTTTGGAAGTTAATTGAAGATGGAGACAAATTGACCTTTGATCACCCCTTTTACATAAGATTTATTATGCAGATCTGCTGTCTCTATAGTTTTTTACTTTCATGGCAAAAGTTTTTCTTCGCAAGTATTGCCAGAGAATTGAATCAGATGCCAGCAAGAGTTTATATATATTTTAAGAAGACCCCTGCAAGAAACCCTTCTAGATATTGTACTTATCTATAATTTTTCTTTATCTTTTCAGTTGCAGAAAATCCATCAGATTTTAATGATACAAAGCATGTTTGTGGACTAAATGAGCCATCAGTTAATGTGTGTGAAGACTTGGGAGGTCAGTGTTATTGTATGTAGATTTTACACAAATAACCCTATTATGTATCATAAAATACAACAGTCTTACTTTTGATTTCAGATCATGCATCGGAGAGGTCCTTGCCTGGGAGCCGCACTACATTTTTCTCTGGAAAGGAATTAGAACAGGCATATGAAAGGATGAAATTGGTGGCGCTGGAAAGTGAGCAAATGTTTCTCCATGACATACTTGGTATAAATTTTCTTAAACCATGAGTGCAGTATTTAGTTTATGCTTCCTGTTCCAGAAAATGCATCAGATAATATTCTCACCACCGATGGTCCAGAATCACAAAATCACAGTGAAAACTTGATAATTCAAGATTTAGGAGGTGATCAAGAAATCTCTGTAGTGTCTGTGTTTGAGGACAACTCTCACAAAGGTGACTGTTCTTTTCTTCTTTCATCTATTTTCCAGTCACACATGCTTTTCCATGTTGTCTTATGGATTTCACATTACTTTGATCAAAATTTTTCTTTCATTTTAATTTCTTTTAAGCATTTGTGCCTTATTGGTGTGTTTCTTAATTGTTTTAGTTTCTGACATTGAAGTCTGTCAAACTTCACGGAGATTGAGACCCCGCAACCAGAAAGTAACTATCATTGAAGACTCAGATGGTAGTGATGATGAGAATTGGGATGACTTAAGTGAAGATGAATTTGTGCCTCGATCAGATTCTGACCATGAAAGTGATGAAGTGGACTCATTGAAGGGTAGCGATGAGGCCTCTGACGACTCGTGTGAAGAAGTCAGAAAATCTTCTGAGCAAGTCAAGGTCAAACCCTCTTTACTCAAAGCTGGAACTTCTTCTCATCAAGTCACGTGTGATGATGACTTCAGTGCTACTTCTGGAAAACTATGTGAAGAAGTCAGAAAATCTTCTGAGCAAGTCAAGGTCAAACCCTCTTTACTCAAAGCTGGAACTTCTTCTCATCAAGTCACGTGTGATGATGACTTCAGTACTACTTCTGGAAAACTATGTGAAGAGGAGTCTGAAGAAAAGTCTGGAGACCATCCTTCTGAGGTAGCTAGTAAGATCAGTGGTCACAGAGACTACTCCAAGAGGTTTCCTTGCTTGTTCTGTGGTATTATTGTGTTGAAACTGCCAGCGCACCTGGAAAAACTCCACAAGGATGAAGATGAGGTAAAGCAGCTCAGTGCTCTTAAAACCCCAGCAGAAAGAAAAAAAACTCCTTGCTTCTCTACGCAGTAGGGGAAGTTTCCTTCATAACAAAAATACAATACAGATGGGGAAAGGTGTAATCGTGCCAAAGAGTCGTGCAACTTCAGACATTCCTCTTGAAGATTTAGCTGCTTGTCCAACCTGCGGTGAAATGTACCGAAAAAAATGGCTGTACAGACATGTTCCAAAATGTCCTATGAAGACCATCTATGTTTCAAATGGGAAGAAGAGGATGCCTGTTGCTGCCGTTTCCAAATTCATGCTAAATACCTCTTGCAACACCTCAGTTTCTGTGCAACAGATATTTGAGGATGAAGTTATCAAAACCCTGAAGGGTGATAAGAGAGGGGAAGTTGCCAAAAATGATGAGCTTATCCTTGCATTTGGCCTCGACATGACAGCTGTGTATGCTGGTAGAGATCAAGCTAGCAACATAAGAAATAAAATGAGAGAGTTAGCTCGCTTGAAAATTGAACTGATAAAGAGGAAACAAATTGTAACATGTCTCTCCGAAATTTTTACACCGGAAGGATACCACAAAGCACTTGATGCCACTCTTAAAATTGCAGGTTATAATGAAGAAGAATTTTCCTTTAAAGTCCCGTCTCTTGCAAAGAGAGTGGGTGAGGCTCTTGAAAAGTGTGGCACACTTATCAAGAGCAAAGCTATTGTGGCGAGGGACAGTAGTCGTCGAGCGGAAGTTCAGGACTTTCTAGATCTCTATCAAATTGATTGGTCCAAAAAAGTCTCGGCTAAGGCCACCTTATGCCTTAAGGAAAGAGGCTTCAATAAAGTCCTCCAGCTTCCGGATGAGGAAGATGTGCAAAAAATGACACACTTCATTGTGGAGGAGGGAGAGAAGGCGTTAAAGGCATTGAGAGAAGACGATACTAATCCTATTTTATTAAATCGTCATCTGATGATCACCCTCTGTACAGCGATAATTTTCAACAGGAAAAGGCCAGGCGATGTTCATAAACTAACAATTGAGAACTACAGCCAAGCGGCGTTCTACGATACCCACAATAAAATCCTCGCTTCATTAACTGATGAACAAAAGAAAACTGTTAAGTCACTCAAGAGGATTGAGAACCTTGGTAAAAGAAGAATGAAAGTGCCAATTTTGTTTACCCCTCAAATGCAGGTAGCAATTGACCTCATCATAACTCTGCGTAACAAGTGTGGTGTGAAAACCACTAATAAGTTCCTATTTGCTGGTCCGGGCACATCTAAGTACATCAGGGGCTCTGATGCCATCCGATGGTGCCGGACGGAGTGTAGATGTACTCACCCAGAAAGAGTGACAGCAACTTGTTTCAGAAAAGAGGCAGCAACCTTGGCAAAGATTGCAGGTCTGACCGAAATAGAGGTAGAAGAATTGGCTGATTTCATGGGTCACAAACTGACCACCCACAAACAATCCTACAGGCTCATGGAAGGCACGTTCCAAACCGCTAAGATTAGCCAGTATCTTAGCCAACTATCCGGAATTCCTATTACTTCTGAAAAAGCTGTTGATGATCCTGACAACCCTTCTGATGATGTCAACAACCCTTTTGATGATGTCAACAACCCTTCTGATGATGTCAACCACCCTTCTGCATCGCAAAACCCGGTGCATGTTATGCCCAAGAAGCCGAAGGGTCAGCGGTCTGGGAAGAGGAAGTGGGTGCCCTGGGATACACCTCAAAAAAATGCGGTATTTAAACACTGCAAGGTTTTCATCCAGAAGAGAAAACTCCCTGGCCGTGCTGTATGTGAGAAGTGCTTAAAGGAGCCGGAACTAAGGCACAGGGAATGGTCAGACATAAGAAACTACGTGAGGAACATTAACTTGAAAAAGAAAGGTACTGGTGATGAAAGTAATAGTTCTTCAGCATCACCAAAGCAAAAGAAACGAAAAGTGACCACAGATAAACGAAGGAGGAATGACAGTGATAACAGTAGTTCTTCTTCTGATTCTCCTGAATAGAGTCTATGTTCTCTATTAAAAATAGAGCCAAAGACCTTTTTATCTTATTTTATTCTGTTGTGTACTCTTACGTTAGGCAATGTTCATTGTATGATCTCTTGTACTGTATGTTATGATTCTCTGTTGATCTTCTTGGTTTTGCTTGTAAACCTCAGGCAACTCTAAAATCAATATTTATATGTTTTTATGCTGTTTCCCCCTGTTTAACTAGGTATCTTGTAGTCATAATTGTTTTGCTCCAGTCCCAATTTTTACCCTGTATAGAGGGGCAACGACTGAATGTTTGATATACTGTATTATTTATTATTTTCTTATACATTGTTCAGCTTCGTTCTTCTTCTCCTGAAGACACAGAATAGAAATAGGGACATTTTATTCATGTTTTTACGTTGTTTATGTACAAAGCACTACAGACTTCTCTGGCAAAAGAGTCTTCATGTTGTAACTGGCAAGGAAATCGTCATTATTTCATATTGTGTTTTAAGCGGCTTCCCTAAAGTTATTATTTCTTTGAAAGGCTTTGTATTTCAACCATAAATCTCTCTTAGATTTATGTAAGACATTTTTTTTTTTTTTTTGCATTTTTGTATTTCTTTTATGTTTTAAGCAGCTTCACTGCAGTGATGTAATTTTTCTTTGAAGGCCATGCATTTCAACTTTAAATTTCAAATGTATTTAAGACAAAGTATTTTTTTTTTCAACTGCTAATCTCAAGACAATGACTTTCTTATGTAAGGGTTTGTAATTCTTTTATGTTTTAAACGGCTTTACTGCAGTTATGTAGTTTTTCTTTGAAGGCCATGCATTTCAACTTTAAATTTCAAATGTATTTAAGACAAAGTATTTTTTTTTTCAACTGCTAATCTCAAGACAATGACTTTCTTATGTAAGGGTTTGTAATTCTTTTATGTTTTAAACGGCTTTACTGCAGTTATGTAGTTTTTCTTTGAAGGCCATGCATTTCAACTTTAAATTTCAAATGTATTTTAGACAAAGTATTTTTTTTTTCAACTGCTAATCTCAAGACAATGACTTTCTTATGTAAGGGTTTGTAATTCTTTTATGTTTTAAACGGCTTTACTGCAGTTATGTAGTTTTTCTTTGAAGGCCATGTAATTCAACTGTCAATTTTAAATATGTACATTTAAGATAATGTATGTAAGGTTTTCTTGTTCCTTCATGTTTTAAGCAGCTTCACTGAAGTTATGTTTTTTTCTGTGTAAGGTGTTGTATTTCAGATGTAAATCTCTAATGTATTTAAGACAATGCACTGTATATGTAAGGTTTTGAATTTTTATCTCTATTTCATCAGTACCTCTTTTCGTATTCACTGTGTTGTAGTGTTCTGACACTTCGAGTGGTAAAGGGCGTAAAGGACGACAGAGAGTGAAGGATTGACTGGTTTATTAGGAGAACCGAACAGCTCGAGACCAGGCTACAGACTGTTAGCCGAGCCACAGGCGAGGCTCAACTTATAGGTTTGGCAACAATAGCGATGGAAGTGGAAGGGGAACTGAGGTGGGAGTATCAATAGTGGAACCTTGGCCAAGGTGGTAGCTCTATGCCAGAGAAAGGAAGAAGAGGATAAATAAAAAGTAGAACTGACACTTGTTGATGTAGCTTTCAAACTGCTAATTCATTACACCACTCCCCCTTTAAAAGAAAATACTTTTCCACCTTTCACCATAAAATCACATTAAGTTCCTACTTCAAATGATCTGTTGCCAAAACCTTCACACTATAACACTTTATGAATTATTTAACTCGTTCAAAGCTGTAAACCTATTCTCGTCTAGGCCCATCAGACTCAAGATAAGGTTGTCCAGACCTTTCTTGACACGCCATCAACGATCAAACAAAAACTTGATCCTCCTGTGGAGTGGTTCAACAGCGACTCTCATGGCACGTCCAAAAACTAGTTAGGGACGCCATCCTGAGGTACAACCGTTTAGCCTGATCAACACAACTACTGCTAAAACTAAATACAGAAAATTGATTAATTCGTTGATCTGAGCTTCAAGTTCTGGGTTCTCGTAGACTCTGGTAGACTCTTGTACACAACTCTCCGGACGATTCTTACAGACAAATTTCTCCTGTAACACACATAAACACTGCGCACAGACTTTTTGCCTCCTATTCCCCCCTAACTAAAGCAATGGGGTTTTTGCCTTGGTGTTGCAAACCTGACTAGCTAAATCCTATCTAAAACACCATTGTTAATCTAGGAAGACTAATTAACACTATATGGTTGGGAAACTTAACTGTTACTCTAACTGATGAATGGCTCGGAGGACATGCTGCTGGACGGTCTCTGGAGTACTGGACGCATCCACGACTGCATGTAGAGCTGGTTCGTTGTCCATCCAGTTCTCCAAAACTGTGTGCAAACCTTGGATGTAATCCTTGGACAAAGTATTTTCCTCTTTGCGAGCCCTTGTTTGAATACGTTGAAAAGCTATTTCTGGAGTCCCTCGAAGATAGATATGATGTTCCTTACGTTGAAACTGAGCTGTCATGGACTTACACATTTCTTGGAGTAATACATACTGCTCTTTGTTGATCATATTTGCTTCTCTTTGCATTTGAACAAACATTTTAACCACACTATGTAATGAGCGTTCTGCTACTACTACAGGAGCACTGCCTTGCATGAATTTCAACTGGGTTTGCCATGATGTAAACAAAACCATCGACTGAAACGTATACGCCCACTTTTCCATGTCTTTCGAGTACAAGTCCAAGAAATTAATTCCATGAAAATTAGTCCACAGCGAAACTGGTTCTTGAACAACTGGATAGCCATGTTCTTGAAGCGTCGTCAGCAGGGTAGATTTTCCAATTCCGATGTTGCCTTCTATGTAGACTACCGTCGGTGATTTTGGACGCGTCGCTTGTTTCATGGTGGTACTCCTGGATTGACGACCGCACCAAGCTCGGAACATGTTTGCTCGTGTCGAAGTCTGATCGCGAACTGACTGCTGGCGTTGTGCGTGACATTTTCGTCCGCGTATTTTTCTTTGCCATCACGTACTGGCCGTCTGCATCCGCACTCGACTTGATCGGATTGCATGAATGGCCATTGTTTGACTGCTTGGCCTGGCAGCACGTCCACGACTCTTTAGGTCGTTTTGCTGCCCCAGGCTACCCTGTTACAATAGTCTAGTGGTTACGAGATTTGGTCACTGACTCAAAGGTGGATGGTTCAATTCCATGTCTCAAAACATCACTCAATGGTGGATTCCTCGGAATGAGAGACATTTGATAATGTCAGGCAGTGAGGACACAATGCCCCGACGGACCAGTACTCCAAGCGAGATATTGGTCGCTATACTACCGAAGGTGTGTGTGTGGACGTTAAGCAGCCAATGATGTATTTCATTGCTTTCGGCTTCGTCCTGTGACCACCAACTGCAATGGCGGCTTGATGTTCTCTACTCGGTTGCTTCTCCCAAATCTCGTCCCATGTTGGGTCCCATATTGGGTCCTATGTTGGGTCTTCATCCAAGGAGAAGTCTCCACTGGGCAGTTATCAAGCCTTGAAACCACTTGTAACTCTTTTTGTTGGATGTATATCGGCCAGACTTGCGTGTCTCTTGTCGTCTGATGCAGCGACGTGGTGGGGGTAACGCGACTCTTATGGGAGTTCGACGCATCAGACCACCCTGTTACAATGGTCTGGTGGTCAAGACGACTGATGTCGGCCTCGATGGCGGTGGTTCAACTCCCACTCAACTCCTAACTTCATTTCAAATATTGAGCATCTCTCAAAAAGTAGTCGTATTTGTCCGTTGATTGGGAGTGTTCCGTTAGCCGGAATGTCTTCGGACATGACTGGTATGCCACCATCAACTCTTCCTGTCTAAGCCTTGGTCAGGAACAGGCCTCGGTGTCTGCCTAAATGTCTTAGGACATGGCTGGCACGAGACTGGAAGACGAATTCGGGGGTCGGGGTAGCGCCTAAACGGCCTGCTGCCCCTTCTCTGGGACGTAAGCTCCTAGACCTGCTACGGCGGGCCCCATGTCCACGCCTGTTGGCTACATCAGGAACTTGACAGACCAATTGTAATAATTTTTCAACATTTTTCTGAGTTCTGTTTGGTATGTTATCTTGTGAGTCGATTGACACCTGACGCTTCCTCCGAGTGTCTTGGCCGCTTGTTGCGCCGACTGGTGGTGGTGGATAAAAGCTCCATTAGTACCAACTTGTACCGTTCCACGTTCTTCCATTAACCGTGTCTTTTCTCTCTTGCTGTCTTGTTGTGGACTTCAAAACCCTTATTGTTTTATATTTGTCACCTTTGAACCTCTTTTTTTGACATAACCTTTGACTTTGATTCTGCTTTCCGAAATAAACGCGCGCAGTATTTGAACACTTCCTGTAGAACTCATTAGTTGGTCAAGCTGTTTTTGTTTTTCCTTGTCGCTCTTGGATACATCGCCATCTTGCTTCTTTTCCTGCTCGCTGCTGTTGCCGCCACTCCCTTTTATTTCGTGGATTGACTGATAATAGTCTTTAAAATATTTTACCTTCGCCGACCAACATCCTGTCATTGAACTTGTGAACAATGAGTAATCATTCTTGTGTCGTCGGCTCTTGTGCCAGAGTGAGGCCTCATGGTTTTCACCAAACTTTCAACGTGAGTGTTCCGTGGTTGCCATGTTCGTTTTCGTTGTAACATTCCATAATTAACTTTCACTCCATTTAGGCTCATTTCAATTGTGCTCGCTGGGCATCCCATCTCCCCTGGGTTGAGAACGGTGTTAATTGGGGAGTAATCATCGGCACTAATGGGAGTGCTACTTGGAGCACCCATATTCCCGCTTCACAAGGTGCATCCATCCCTCACGATGACTGGAGATGTGCGTTTTCCGAGATTTGTCCAACCTGCCCGAATCGTTACGTGTTGCGGGTTCAACCTTGTTTACCAAATACCTGCCCAGCTCGTTTGGGTTTTGGGTTTGTAGCCCCTCCTTTGTTTCCTGTTGTCCCGCCTGCTCCAGTGCCTGCGTTCCCCGTTCCTGCTGTGATGGACAGTCCTCCTCCTTCTCCTGACCATTAATTTGTAAAAATTATGTTTGTAGATTTCAAAGTATCTCAAAATTTTGTTTGTAGATATGCTTATGCTTTATAAAAATGCATTACTACTCTTGTTCGAGTACTGTTCCTCCCTTTTTTTTTTTTTTTTTTTATAACCTGCTCATGATGATCATACTGACTGGGTATAGGGTAGTCACACTCATCTGTTTCTTTTAGCTTCTCATTCTTTTGTCTTGCCTTTGTTGTCTTTACTTGTTGTTGTCTTGCTTGTCCTTGCTCATCACAAAACTCGACTATTTTCTTCTTTTGAAACTTTTCGGTATAATTCTATCACCGTCATGTCTCATTCTCGCATCATTACTCGAGACCAATGTCTTGTGGGGAAAATTGGACAAATCAAACTACCAGGGCCTCGGCGTCCTCATAACGTGAGTAATTAATAAGCTCAGAGGGAAGGACCTGGGCCCCATTCCGTGTTCGTGAGCCCCCCAATCCTGTCTGATTTAGGCTCACATTGAATGCTGCCAATGGGCTGTAGATCTGCCCGACTCCATTCCCGGCGTCAATCAATGGATGATTGTGAACAACGGGGCCTCCCAGATTCATGAAGTGGTGGAGTTGGCGTTCAACATCCATCCGGACGTGCTTCGTTGCCGGTTCTGGGGGATTAACCCCAATTGCCCTCGCCGTGAACTTGGCGTAACTTCTACTTGTCGTGACTGCCCAATCCGTGCCACTCGTATGCGCGGCGACTTTTCATCTGATTTTGGTCCTTCTATCCTCTGTTCTTCACATTTTTGATCCATTTTCCCTTTTATAACATTTTATTAAATTCATCATTTTGTTCCTTGAAGTTGTCATTCTGTGACAGTTGGTAACATCCACTGCCTTTTAGATTTTCATTGTAGTGGGTTAGAGAGTAGTTAGTCAACACACTAACACCTTTCTTGGGTTATAATTTTGAAACGTTGTGAAACACTTTCCAATGCCCTTCCCCCTTTACACACAACAACTCTAATGTTGCACTTGGTGAGTACCATTTAAATTTCAAGTTGTCATTTAATTAATTGCCCAAAACGTTCAAACTGTTTTCCGTGTACACTTTTGACTTCCGTGGTCTCTGCGTCACAGTGCTATTTGCACTACAGACTCAGAATCATTGTTTTGTGTCCAAGTGTTGTGATGATTTTCACATCACAATTTAAGTTTAGAAGTTTTCTTTGTCAGTGTTATGACCTAGAGTGCAAGTGTTGTGAAACACAAAAGCTCAACAAGGGACTTGACCCACAAGCAGGCTGACTTTGTGTTTTGTTTGTGTAGAAATTACTCGACTCAGTCTAGGACAGGTCCATGAGTATTTCTCTAACCAATGTGCATTTGTCACTTATGAACCATGGAAATCAGAACTGTCAAGGAAAACAATTGCATTCAATTAATATTTTATTACAAATAACAAGGTGGGGGCACTTTACATTTTTCAAGGTTATCAAAAGTATATGACCCAAAAGGTCTTAACCTTTCTATTTAAAACATATTTACAATGGGCTTACTGGAAATTACTGAAGTTACTTACGGAAAGTGTTCACTTGGTTTCAAGTTCCTAACCCTAACTTTTTACAGGTTATCACTGTTGGATGCACATTTCCCACCAAGTTGGTCGGGAAGACAGTTCATCGAGTTCTTGGACCAACGCTAACGGAGGCAACGGAGGTGGGACTGGAACCAGCGGCAGTATTTCTTTGCGTTGAGCTTCTGGCGTGCGCTTCCAAATTTCAGTTGGCGTCACCACATTCAGTCGTAAGTCCCTTGCCAATTTCTTGAGTTGTTTCCTAGACGCATTCTGGCAATCCTTCTTCTCATGCTTACGCGATCCACACCTCCAGCATCGGATTGTTCTTTTAGCTGGCTTTTCAATGGACTTGTTTATCTTGTCCACAGGCTTTTCTTGAGGCTTTTTGACGACAAGTTTGGACTCCGGATGTTTGGATCCAGCACTAACCTCACTTGTGAGCAGCTGATCCATGGCTGCGATCAAGTCTGCATCTTCTCCGAGTAGTTCTGCTTCATCGCCGTCTGGCAATGTTGTCTCTGGCTCGTCGTATTGCAACAGTGCATCTTCAAGCGAATCTCGATGTGCTTTCTGTTTCACTCTCTCTTCACATTGCAGCTTCAAAATTCTCCGCTTTTCGGCTTCTCTTTTCTGCATGGCTTGGCGTCTTAGTTTGGCTTCATGGTGTCCTTTTTCCAGTTTTTGCTTGCGCTGTTCTTCCTCTCTTTCTTGGGCATGTTTGGCCTCTAACTCCAACCGCTGTTTCTCCTCATACCTTTTCTGCATTTTGGCTTTCAAGGCTGCGTAGTCCACTTCTGGTAGGGCCGCCTTAACCTTTGAAGTCTGTCGTGGACTAGGACCTGTTTCTTTCTTGCAGATCTTGCTTTTTCTCACCATATCCAGTACTTTTCCTTGTTCTGCTTTTTCTGGCTCTACTTTCCTCTTGGGAATTTTGTACTTTTCAAGGAAAGCATCAATTCTCTGCTCACTCATTTTGCAAACTTCAGACTAGACTAACTGGTATCTAGGGTGGTTTGTTGAGCACAGTAGTTTGGCACAGTACTTATTGTTGCCATGGGTTACTTGAGAGGCGCCTTGTTCCAAGACACCGTGTACTTCTTTTCTTTCAGGAACAGTTCATCATCTGATTCTTCTGTTCCAGTATAGGAGAGCCACGCCCCGATGTCATCCTCTCCTGGTTTTGGATGTGGAGTTAGTCTGTCCATGTGGACCAGTTGGATGTCTGAGGGCTTTGCATCATTTTGAATTCTGGCATCACAGTCGTTCAATATTGTGAGTATTGTGTATGGACCTTCCCACTCAATATGTAATTTCCTTGATGTCTCATTTACTCTTAATGCTTTGTTATATAGGAAAACCTTGTCGCCTTCCTTGAATGGACACAGAGCAGCATTTCTGTCATAATAATGCTTCATGCGTACTGCAGCCTCAGCTCTGATTTTCCTGACTTCTTCATGGATTTTGTACAAGGCATTTCTGACAGCCCATGGATAGTTTTCTCCGATGTCAGGCATCTGAGGTGGGGGTCCTTGCTGCATATGCAATGGTGTCCTCATAGGAGCTCCAAACATTATCTCATAAGGTGAGAACTTGTGTGTGGAATGAGGTAGACTTCTGTAGGCTTGTGCAATAAATGGGAGATATTCTGCCCAAGCATGATGTGCTCCGTCACACAACAGTTTTAAATTCTGTTTCAGTGTCCTCACCCATCTCTCAGCTTTTCCATTGGCCGATGGATGATAAGCTGTTGTTCTGGTTTTCCTGATATGATACAACGCCATAATTTCATGAAACAACTCAGACTCGAATATTTGAGCTTTGTCTGTCAGGAGAGACAAAGGAGCTCCATACACTGAGAAGACATGAGTGATCAGGGCTCTCGCTACTTCTTGTGCTTGTTGTGTTTTTAAGGGGACTAGCACTGGCCATCCAGACAGTGCCTCCACTGCTACCAACACATACTTAAACCCGTCTTTTGTTACAGGGTATGGTCCAGCTGTGTCGACATGCCATCTTCCATGCAACACTCCATCGTGGAATATTTTGAGAGGGACCTTCACTTTTTGAAGTGGTCCTTTAGCTTTTAAACATGTGGTGCAACTGGCAACCATTTCCGCCACATCATTGTACATTCCTGGCCACCAGAAGTAACGTTTTAATGTTGCCAATGTTTTGCCAACACCAAAGTGGTTAGTTTGACCCAATTGAGTATGGTATGCCTGCATAGTTCTTTTCACATGTTTTCGTGGCAATACTAACACTGTTTGTGTTTTTGCAGGATCTCCAGATGGATGCTCTACTTTCTTGTATAGCAAGTGGTCTTCTATGATCAAGGACTTGAACTTATGCCACAGCGTTCTGGTATGTTGCCCATACTCAGACACTTCTTGGAAATGCGGTCTACGCCCTTCTTCCACTGCTATGTAGATTGGCATAATTTCTTCATCCAGCTTCTGATCCTGTACCATTGTCATGCTTGACACTCCTTCAGGTACCACAGTTGTCCAATTGGCCAATATTTCTTCTGGAGTAGCATTTATTGACATGCGGTCTTCCACTTCACAAAGTTTGCAATGGACATCACAGGTTTTCCAATGTACATTTGTTTCAGGCTCAAAGTGGTACATATAGATTCTTAGTGCCAAGTCTCCGAACACTTTGTGCAGCATATTGATTAATGTGGTCAACTGCATCTTATCGAGTCCGCAAGAGAACTCAGGCATGCTAATAGCTGGTACATTGTACTTGATAACCCACATTCTGAGGTTTATCAATGCCTGTTCCACTTCTTCAGGGGTAGGTTTGTCATAGTGCTTGACCTTAGTGATCACATTTACTATGCATCGACCATGACTATGCGAAATCACTAACCCTGGACATCCTCTGTCCTTTTGTTTCAGGAAATCCTTTTTAACCTTGTACCGGGTCTCCAGATCAAAAGCTAGCCCTTTTCCAAACTTTCCATCGTGACTTACTGCATGACACAACGGAATGGATAGGGGACTGTTGAAGATATTGTCATACACATGGAACATTTCAAAGTTTTTGGACGAAGGTAGGGTATCGAGCTCTAAAAGTTTGTCCATGTCTATGAAATTTAGAGAAGCTGTGTCCCGCTCTTCTAATCGTGCACATTTCTTGCAGTTTGCTGTACAAGGTCGTGCAGGTCTTCTGCTGAGGGCATCCGCATGACCAATGTTAATACCTCGTTCATGTACTACTTCGAACTTGTATGGAGCTAGGCGCTCTAACCAGCGTGCCAGTCGTCCAGTGGGATTTTTGAAATTTCTCAACCACTGTAATGCTGCATGATCAGACTTGACTAAGAAAGGCGCTCCTGCCAAGTAATGATGAAAAGCTTTGATGGCTTCCACTAGTGCCAGCAATTCTCGGTGTGTGGCACAGTAATTCCGTTGAGCCTGATTTAGCAACTTGGACCAAAAGGAAATGGTGACTTCTTGACCATCTTGTTCTTGGGTAAGTACCGCACCTAGTCCAGTTAAGCTGGCATCACATGTTACTGTGAATTGGCCTTTTTCCACATTTGGTGTTCCCAATATTGGTGGAGAAACTAGCTTTTGTTTTATTTGCTCAAAAGCTGCTTGACACTGTGGCGACCATTCAAATGGTACTCCTTGTTTCATCAGAGCAAATATTGGCGTTGCAATAGTTGCTAAATGTGGCACATATTTTGCATAATACTGTACGAGGCCTAGCCATGACCTCACTTCTTTGACATCTTTTGGTGCTGGCCAATGAGTGATTTGATGAATCTTTTTCTTATCCACTCTTATTCCTTTTTCAGACAAGATATGGCCCAAGAATGATACTTAAGTCTGAAATAATTCACACTTTTTGGCTTTTAGTAAGAATCCGCCGGCTCTTACTCTGTTGAAGAATGCTATCAGCCTTTCAAGCATTTGTTCAACTGTGTCTCCAGCTATACAGACATCATCTATGTACACAGCCACTGTGTCACCCAGGTCATTTTCTGGCTTTTTGACCTCTGCTGGTGTTACTAGTCGGTCTGTGACATACTGGAACGCTCCTGGCGCTGCTGACAAACCAAAACCCATTCGTGTATACTCGTATTGCCTGCTTGGTAATGCCAAATCTTCAGGTAAGATTATTGCAGTCTTAGGCTGATCATCCGGATGTACTACCAAATTATGGTATCCGTGGGCCAAATCTGCACAATGGTACCACTTTTTCCCAGCTAAGTGTTGTAACAATTCTTGTGTTCTAGGAATTGGAGCTGCTGGTACCCTTGTGATGGCATTCAGAGCTCTGTAATCCACACAGACTCTTACTTCGCCTGTCTTCTTTGGAACACACAGAATTGGAGAAGCCCAGGCTGACTGACTTGGCTTGATAGCGCCCATTTTGAGATACTTTAAGAATGTTTCTCTGACTTCTTTTCTGTAGTGTAGTGGTACAGGTCTTGCATTTTGCTTTATTGGTGGGTGGTCTCCAGTGTCAATTCTAAACCGGAGCCATGGACACGTTCCAAAGGTATAGTTGTCTGTTGCAAAAACATCATGATGTGTCTTCAAAATGTTTTCTAATTTCTCTCTTTGTTCTGGACTCAGATTTTTACTACTCTTTTCCAAAAGTTGCTGTAAGTCTTCTGGTAATTTGTCCAGTGGTGGCTTCTTTGGAACTGTATTGATTTCCGCACCATAATGTGGAGCTACTTCGTGTTCTATCCATGCAACTCCACACAGATGACAGACCTCAACTATTTCTTCCTCCTCCTCCTCCTCTTCAAGAAGAGTAGGCTCGTCATCTGGTTGCATGTCACCCAGAAAATTAGGACTGAGTTCTTCGTCATCATCTTCATTCATGCCACTGAATTTCAAAGGATGTACCAAAAAGACCTCACCAACAATGGTATATTTGGGTATCTCAACACACTTGGACCCAAAATTTTCCATTGTGACTGTTAGTGGAGCTGTCACGCATGGAACCATTCCAGACTGGACCAACACTGATGCAGGTAACTTTGAGATTTTATTTTCTGCAAATTTATTATTGGTAAAGAGTCCCGTTCTGATTGTACTTTTCTCCAGGTTCAACACTTGCTCTGGCTGGATACCTTGGCTCTGCTGGCCCTTTGACTCAGGTTTCACATTTTCCTGGTCCTTCATGTTGAGACGACCAGGAGGCGAGGCAACTTTTGGTTCAGAATTTAGTGTCGATGTGGACAGCACCTTCACTTCATCCTGTTCCTTAGTTACCACGTCTCCCTGTCTCACCCATGCGCTGGCCTTTCCCAGCTCATCAGCCTTTAAATCCGTTTCCAGTTTTGTCTCCAATTGTCGTTCCAATCCTGGTCTTAACAGAGTCCTCTGATTTGCTCTGACCACAAAGTACAATGATCCATCATCAAACTTGCCCTTGGTTGGTGACTTCCGTATTTTGAACGGTACTCTTTCTTGCCCTCCAAACTGGGCGTATCTGCCTTTTGCGCAGATTCTTACATCATGATCTTCCATGAAGTCGTATCCAATTAAATTTTCATCAATATCTGCTTCGTATGTCATACAGGAATATGTTTTTCCTTTGATTTTAAATTCCGTCTGGACTGGTCCATACAGTGTAGCTCTATGAGATGTTGCACTTTTCATCCTTAACTTCGCTGGTGGTAAGTCCATTCTGGTTCGTTTCAAGACTGTGATTTGAGCTCCTGTGTCTAAAAGAGCTTCTGTTTGTTTTCCCAGAATTTCACATTTCACGAATGGTGCAACTCGTACTCTAGGCTTGTCTGTACAAGACATGCAAACATCACAATCCTCTTTTTCATCAATTATTTGGTTTAGGACTTTACTAGTACAGTCTTTCAATGCTTTGACCATACAGTCAGTTTCCATACTTTGTTTACACTTTTTGAGTTTAGGTTTTACTCCAGCATTTTCATTCGTTCTTTTCTTTGCAGGTTTCTTTTCTGGTGTTGTCGGAGTTACTTCTGGCTTCACTTGAAGCACTCTTCCTTCTTCTGGTACCCGGCTTCCCTCCGACTGGACGGGTACCTTCTTCAGTTTCCCTGGTCCTGACCATTATTCTGTTGAGGAGCATTAGGAACATAAGGTATTTGCTGTTGCCTCTGATTCTGGCGTTGACCTTGGTATCCCTGCTGCTGGCCTTGCTGAGAACCTTGAGCAGCTTGGATTTGTGCTAGGTTTGGCCAAGGGAGAGCTCGTTGGCCTCCCAGATCTTGGAATTGGTAGTATGCCAATGCTGTACGCAAGGCATCTGGTGGGAAATTGAAATTGATCCGTCCACGCCCACGACCTCCATTACCTTCTTCACGTAGGCGATTTCTGCAGTCCTTCCACAGATGTCCTGGCTTCTGGCAGTAATTACAGGTACGTGTTGTACCGCCATTGTAATACCCTCGGCCTCCTCTGTTGCTGGGGCCATTTGGGCAATTGGCTGCAAAATGTCCTGGTTGTTTGCAGGTATGACATGTACCATTTTGGACATTTCCAGCATTTCCTCCTCGGCCTCCTCTTCCTCGGCCACGACCGAACCCACGTGGACGGCCTCGAGGACGCCCACGATGTACTGTCTGCGTACCGGATCCTTGGGCAACTTGACTTCCTTCAGCGAGCTGGTTTACGCTAGCCTCTGCTGTATCCTTTGAACCAGCATCAATTTCTGCCATACGTACTCTCTTTACTGGTCTTTCTCCAGACAGCAATAATCCTCTGTTCAAATTCTTTACAGCGTCTGCTAGTGTGTCGCTTGGTGCATAAGCTAGTCTTTCAGCTGCATTGCTGTCATTCAACCCTTTTACAAAGGCTGTGACAAGTGCTTCTTGCAGGTCCTCTTCATTGTGTGTGACCATGTACTTTCTGCCCACATGCTCCACTTGTAGTGCAAAATCTTCTACTTTCTGATCTGCACCTTGCTTGAGAGTTTCAAAATCTCGCTTTCTCTGCCACAGGGACGTCACTGTGCTGAAAGTTTTTAGCAACAGTGTATCCAGTTCCTGGAAAGTAGGAAGCTTTTTCTGCTGTTCCAACATGGGTAGCACCATTAACGCCTTTCCTCGTAGTGCTGACACTAGCTTTTCGCCTTTCTCCTCTTCTGTTAGCTTGGCTGTCATAGTGCGACACTGAGACCTCCACAATGTGTAGCACCGCTCTCCATCATATTCTGGGACTTTAACGCTTTCAATGCTAGGAGCTGCTCGCTGTTGCTGTTCTGGCTGTCTTTCCTGCTGTCCTTGCTGCAGCTGCTGAATTTGCTGCTGTTGCTGTGTAAACATTTGTGCCATGATATCTATTAGAGGTTGCATTGCTTGAAACCCTGGTCTAACTCTACGACCTGGTGCCTCGCGACCTTGCTCGTTCTGCTCATCGTCGTAGTCATCTTCTTCATCGTCTGCTTCCTCGTCTGTGTGAGCTTGACGTGGTCGCAGTACACGTGCATGACCTCTTGCTGCTCCACGGCCTCTGCCTCTGCCTCTGCCTCGTCCGCGACCTCTGCCGCGTCCACGGCCTCTAGCAGCTGGTGGTGGATCTGCGTCTCCTTCACCTCCAGACTGCTGAACCTCCTCTACATCAAAACCTTCAAACCCAGGACGCCCAGCGCGGCCTGGTTGAGGCGGGCGCAGCTGCACGACTGCATCAGGCTGTTGAGGCAGCTGGTCATTTGCAGGGCCTGCTTGCTCCCCGTCCTGTTCAATGGGATGAACCAACGGACCTATATGCGGGTCGAAGAAATCACGTGCACGACGTCGAAACGGTTCCATAATATAACCGCTTTTCTCCGAACCTGGTGTTGTTATTCCTGTAACTCCTTGTACCTATCAACGGTTTCTAGCCTGAGTTACCTCGGCTTTCAGTCACCGTTCAATCACTCTGTGGATTAACAGCGCGTTTCCGGCTTTCGTTAATGCACCCGTTTACTCGTTGCCAAAGCAGCACCTATGGGCTTTCACCTCAAAAGTAGCTCGACCTCGGCTTTCGCTCTCAGCAGCACCAATTAGGGCTTTCACGTGTTATTGACACGCAGCACCGCCTTGGGCTTTCACTTAAAGCAGCACGTACTCGGCTTTCACCTTTTCAGCAGCACCGTTGGGCTTTCGCTCTTTCAACCTCTTTCAGACTGCCTACCGACCAGCACACAAAGGGCTTTCAATCGGTCGACCCAAACGCTCAGTGAAATGTAGGATTGCACGAACTGGTAGTGGCTTACACTCCGTAAGGAATAGCACGACTATTCAGTAGGGCAGCTCCCTCCGTACACTTCCTATTAGGTCACTAACTGACCTGTGTACCTATGCACACTCACACTTGTACACTCTCGTCCTCCTCAAAAACGTAGGCAAAACCCACGCTATGTCGCCAGTTAAACCGCTGTCACCACTTGTAGTGTTCTGACACTTCGAGTGGTAAAGGGCGTAAAGGACGACAGAGAGTGAAGGATTGACTGGTTTATTAGGAGAACCGAACAGCTCGAGACCAGGCTACAGACTGTTAGCCGAGCCACAGGCGAGGCTCAACTTATAGGTTTGGCAACAATAGCGATGGAAGTGGAAGGGGAACTGAGGTGGGAGTATCAATAGTGGAACCTTGGCCAAGGTGGTAGCTCTATGCCAGAGAAAGGAAGAAGAGGATAAATAAAAAGTAGAACTGACACTTGTTGATGTAGCTTTCAAACTGCTAATTCATTACAGTGTCTTAATTTCAATAATGTACTAAAGTTTTTACTTACAATAAAAAAATAATATTTATTTGTAGTCACTTGAAACAGTTCTTACAACATCCATTTCATACAGAAAAAGAAACACAGCACCAAAAAAGATCAAAGTACAACATCAGGCACTTAAACAAGAAGTAAGGGATTGCCTTTCTCAGAGGTCAGCTAATGCATATAGCTCCTGCTCTGTCTCTCTCGCACCCAGTCGAGATGCCCTGTGAGTGCGAGAGAGACGGAGCGACGAAAGCAGTGTTCGGAATCAGCCTGCTGCAGTGGCGGATCCAGAGGCAGCCTAAGGAGGGGGCAAAGTAGCACTTTCTGCCTACTTACAGGGGCAAAGTATGGCTTTTTGCCTACCTTTCAGGTGGTTATATAGGTGCTAAGGGGGGGGGGGAACCCCTGTACCTCCCCTCTCTGTATCCGCGCCTGGCCTGCTGGTGGACATGTGCGGACGCCGGCCCCTGGTGGTGGCGGCGTGCTTTGCGCTGGCCGCGGGCTACTCGTCGCTGAGGTACTTCTACTGGTTCCTGGGGGTGCCGCTGCCGGCGCGCGCCCTGCTGACGCAGCACATCACTCTGGGCGCAGGAGGCTTGGTGGCGGTGGGGGCTGCCGCCATCTCCGCGCTGGCGTGGGTGGTCGTCGCAGAGGTGCTGCCCATGCGCGGCAAGTCGTGGCTGCCCGCCTTCGCCATGCTCGTGTACGCCGCCTGCCGCACGGCCATGGACGCCGCCTACCTCGTCGTATGGCGTACGATCACGTGTGGTCTAGCCCATAATTGTAATGGTAATGGGCGGTTGGCAACACTCGTGCGCTCGTCGCGCAGCCCGCGCAACCCGGCGAGCGGCCTTCCCAGGACCACCTCCCCGCCACCAGGGTGGCGGCGCGAGGCTGCAGCACGCTGCGGTGCTCCACGGCGAACGCCAGCCCGCGGTGCAGCACCATGGCCACGGTGGGCACGCAGCACACCGCGCCCCGCCGCTCCGGCCGCCACAGCTCGGCGAGGTACATCAGGGAGGCGGGCAGCGCCTGGCCTACGCCCGCCCCGCGCACGCCGACCGCGCTAGGCGGGCGCACGAGAAGCCCGCCTCCTCGCCGACGACCAGTTCCTGCAGCAGGCAGGACGACACGTGCAGTGGCGTGGACAGGGCGACCACGACGCGCCGGCCGACCGCGGCCGAACACCGCAGCGTGCTGCAGCCTCGCGCCGCCACCCCGGTGGCAGGGACTTTCTCCGTCTTGGCGCTGTCCGTGGAGATGCCGTCGCCGGTGATCACGTGGCCCAGGTACTCCAGCCACCGGGCGAGGAGGCGGCACTTCCCGGGGTGCAAGAGGAACTTGGCGCTGCGGACGCGCTCGAGGACCTCTTTAAGTCTGCTCAGAGCCTCTGCGAAGGTGCGGCCGGGGCCAGCATGTCCGCGATGCACTAGTCCGCGATCTCTTGCTTGTGGAAGTCCAATATCGGCGTGGCGGTTGCTTGATGGGCGGCGAGTCACCGGTGTCCACGTGGTGCTCGACCAGGGTGCAGTGGCCGATCTCGCCGGCACAGGAGAACACATCCTGGAACTCAGTGATGAGGTTCCTGACCTGCGCCTGCTGGTCCGCGGTCAGCCCGTCGTTGGTGTCCTCCAGGAGCTTCTTTAAGGGCGTCGGCAGCTTGCCGGGCTTCGGCGGGGCCGAGGGCACTGTTGAGGCGGCGCACGCAGTGCACGCGCCCGGCCCGGTGTCGACCCGGAGCTGGGTCAGGCAGACGTTGCTCCGGAGGTGCCGCGGCGTCTCGCCGTGGTTGCGCACTCTCAACAGCAGCGTGATGTCGTCCTTGTCGAGCAGCAGCGTCCCGACGGCAGCCAAACCTTGGGGCAAAGTTGCCGGCACAGCGTCGCAGCGCAGGCGCTGCCCGCCTCCCTGATGTACCTCGCCGAGCTGTGGCGGCCGGCGCGGCGGGGCGTGCCCACCGTGGCCGTGGTGCTGGGCCGCGGGCTGGCGTTCGCCGTGGAGCACCGCAGCGTGCTGCAGCCTCGCGCCGCCACCCTGGTGGCGGGAAGGTGGTCCTGGGAATGCCGCTCGCCAGGTTGCGCGGGCTGCGCGACGAGCGCGGTGCGCGGGACGAGGTGGACGACGTGGTGGACACGGTAGGGGAGCAGCCCTGGCGGAAATGGTGGGTACGGGTTGGGTGAAAATATGGTAGACTTTGGTTGGTAGTGTTTGGGTAGAAATGGTGTAGAAGCGTGGTACCAGGCATGGTACCAGGCATGGTACAAGTGTGTACACGTGGGTAGTATTAAAGTAATATGGCCCAGTTTGGTACACTTTTTTGGTAGAAGTCTGGTACAGTATGGTAGAGTGTTGATGTCGTTGGGTACAGTTTGGCACATTTTGGCGGTACCGGTTCCGGGTGTACAGTATGGTACAGTATGACAGTGCAGGGGTCGTTTCATTGAAAAGCCTAGTAGATACGTGTACAAAATTTTATTACTCTGCAATTTAATCTTCCTCTTCTTCTTCCTCCTTTTCTTGTTCTTGTTCTCCTTCTTCGTCTTCTTCTTTTTCTTCCTCGAACTCCAAAAAGTCTCCGCCACCCTCATCCGAATCCTTGTTATTTGGTTGACCATCCGAATCCTCATTATTTGGTGGACTATCCTTATTATTTGGTGGAGACCTGGGTAAAAAGAGGCGAAACATTTGTTAAATAAGATATGTAAAGGGCAAAATATTTCGAGTTTCAAGTACAAAGTACAACTCTGTAGCATTAGTAGAGTACATACCTCTTGGGGCGCTTAGGCCCTGTGCCAGTGTTTCTGCGGCCTCCCAGGTCACGCGCTTTCCTAGCCAGTTTGGTCAACACACAGTTGACCTCCTTGTCTCCAATTGGCTTCCCCTTTCGCTTCAAGAATGCCAACCATTGGGCTGCAAATGCAAAACAAATAATGTTATTACTCAATGTCTGGTTAAGTTTTTAAAAAGTTCCTAAAAGAACCACTAAAACAGAAAATATTTAAAAAAAAAATTATTTTACATGACAGTAGGAACAAAAGGATGTAATTTATAAAAAATATAGTGATACTCACATTTTGCTAGATTTTGGAAATTGAGAGGAAATTCCTTCAATTGCCCACGGAATTGCGCCTGCACTTGAAACCTATAATTTTTGGCCTCCTCTCCAAACACCCCAATCAGCAGGGCTCGGAGCCAGTACTTCTCCTCAGTTGTTGGAAGCAGAGTGCTCCAAGAACTTTGGTCAATTGCGACACCTCCAACACGAACCTGATGGTGAATGAAATATATAGTGAAGGGTGGAGGGACGAAGTAGTCACTGGAGCCATGACAGCAGACACAAGTCTTTGAGGCAGTGTAAGCAGTTTGCTTACTGCAAAGAATTGGAAATTAGAGGAAGATAAAGTAAATCCCTCTTTGTCAAAGAACTAGTGAAGAGACGTACTTGAAAAAACTTAGTTTCTTAGAGACGCATAATATTGTTACACTCACCTTCCCATCTGGCCCACTGACAAGGCCCACTGACAAATGTTCGTCATCATCCCCAGCACTGCTCGCAACACCACTTGTAGGAAAACTAGGTGCCCTTGAAGCACTTGATCTAGTCACCCAGGAGGAGAAGTCTGCAGGAGTCAAACCTGTCACGGCAAATAAGATCAATTTTGTAACAATAAAGATGAGGCATTAGCAGTTAACTTGCGCAGGTAGAGACCTACACTTGGCTGTGCAATAGCAAAGCCCCTTTCAGTTCAAACAAACCAGTCAAGTGTCGTTATGATTAATCTTGGGAAAATGTAAACTCGCCTCATTATAATTTAATTAAGTGCAAAGTGAGCTCACCACATACTGTACAACTAGTTTAAAATAAATAAGTTAATATGACTAGACAGATGGAATGCAATTAAGGAATATAAACTTTATATTAATCTTTGACTAGATTGATCACAGAAAAAATATTTAAAAAGTAGCACTGGTTCATTTTAATTTTAAAACTACAAAAATTTGACTAGAATGTATTCATGACTTCCTTATTGCACCTACTCAAGGTCACTGGGTTGAACACAGTCTCGAAGCCAGTGGGCAACATAGTCGAACTTTTTAATGTCAGACTTACGTGATACAGTTCCTTCTAAACTCGTCAGTCTGCTGTGGACACCAGTTTCGAATTCAGACAGTCGCTTGTCCACCATCATTTTATGAGAGTTAAGCTCAGATCTTAACCCGGCAATGGCATCCAACACACCATTCTGACTAGAAAGATTTTTGTAGAATTGCAGCTCCTCCCTCAATTTAATAAATTCTGAAATATCTGGTATTTCAATTATAGCAGAGCCATCCTCTCCTACTTGAACTACTTCCGAGGTAACAGCTGAAGACACACCAGAATCAAAAGAATGCAAGCTTGGAAGAATATTTGACTTCGAACTAGTATTACATTGCCCACTGGCCTGCGAGACTTGGTCACATATATCATCATTGTTGCCAGAAAGGAGCGACTCAGATCGATTTGAATCTAATAAATTCGACACTGTTGAGACAAAAGTATTGTTCGGCACTGGGGACTTCACTTTATCAATTGAGTTGAAGTGAGGAGTTTGAAGAGAACTGTGACGAGAAACGGGACTAGACTCTGTGAAGGCAGTAGAGTTGTCTGGCACTGGGGACTTCAGGCGATCAGTTGACTTGGAGAGGGAAGCATTTTGATAACTGCGACTAGGAACATGAACTACTCGATGACTAGGACCCGATCTAGAACTTGATTGGACTGCAGTTTTGATTTTCTTCAGTGGAGGAGCAGAGCTGGCTTTGCCGGAGGACTTCAGTTTTGGCTCTATAATAGTGTCAACAAAGTTGGCCAAGGAATTCTCTTGATCTTCGGCAGCTCGTTTCAACATCATTTTCGTCTGGGCTGGAGTCTGAAATCAAGAGATGGTTCATTTGACATGGCAGTACATTTGATAGCTACAGAAAAATAGGCAGTTTAACCAAGACTAACCTTTCTGCCCTTCACTTTGAACGGCTCACTTTCACTTTCAGTTCCCAGGCAATCTGATTCTGGTGCTATGGCTGGTAATGGAGGATGTTCTCGTTTCAAAGTTTTCTCTAGTTTCTTCAAGTTCGCATAATTATCTATACAGAAAGTGTACAACATGAGACAAATTTATCAAACTAAGAAGACATGTACAAGAGATGGGATCCCTGCAAATCTTACCTGAAATAGCGAGAATGTACGCTCGCCAGTCTTCCCACTGCTGGGCCGGGTGCCACTTCTTACTTCTAACAGTATACTTTCTCTTTTTGTCAAAGTCGTTTGAGTTGAGAGGATGAAAATCTAGGATTTGCTTGAGTTTCAACTCTTCCGTTTGACCGTCAGTGTGTAAGATCAAAGCCAACCAATCCTGTGATGGAACCTGAGGGCTCCTCCCCTTTGTTTCCCTGGACGATCCAGAAGCCATGTTTGAACCAAAACTATACTCGAACCGTTCACAAACTTCACAGTTTCTTCAGAGTTCCAATCTAACAAGTGGCGTCAAAAATGGCGACGGGGACTGGTGGCGGCTTTTGCTGTTACTGGGTGGCTTGCCACCACAGATGGCGCTCGTACCCCAAGAGCGAGAGTATGACAAATTGTGCACTGCATTTCTCGTGATGCAATCATCGACGTTCTCCTCTCTATTGCTGCATTTCGTATTAAAGACACAACTTTTTAATGTCAATCTATTAAAAATCCATTAAAAGAAGTGTTCCCGATCAATTAAAGGAGAGTTGCTACTAAAATTAATTTGATACTTGATGAATTTTTCATTACGGATCGAACGCTCGAATCGAGACTCGGCATTGTTCGAGGTGACTCGAAACCGCTTGAGACTCGAGGCAGGAGAGAAGAAACAGAAACAATACGTGTTATTAAAAATAGAAAAAATGTCCAAGAGGCTTCAGTGGGTGCATTCCGGTGGAGAGGTACCACGCAGGACTCAGTACCGTATAAGAAAAGCCGCAGAAAATAGACGGTTACTTCTTCAAGAGCAGGTATAGAATCTTAAAGGTGCTGCTACAATGAGGTCAACAATTCATCGCTCATTAACTTGGGTTTTCATTTGGACGGACTTGGGAGCCATATGGTTACTCTCTGTAATCAAAATGTGATATAGTCTTGTAGAGAACAGTATTTCTTATGGTATAGGACTATTTTTGGTCTTTTCATCACCATACATATGAATATATAACAAAAATAAAATTGCCTGATGTAACTAATTCAAATTAAAAATTTTATTTAGGCTATAATATATATGATATGGTGATGAACAGACTAAAATTAGTCTAAACCCATAAGGCATAATGTTGCCTACAATATTGTATCACATTTTGATTACAGAGACTAACCATTTGTCGTACAAGTCCGTCCAAATGAAACAGTTAGAAGACAAGTTGAGTGATGAGGTCATTGTAGGAGCACCTTCACCTCTGAAAACGTCTCCTTATTCTGTTTAAGATGATTATAAACTGCTGTTTTCATTGTTTCAGGGTAGTGTTAGCAGTGATGAGGACTCAGTTGATAACAGAGTACCCCCCCCCCTGATCATGGTGTAAGTACTTCTATATTTTTTCTACTTTTTTAATTATTTTTTTGCTTCAGTCCTGGTGACTACACTTATGTGTGCATAGAAAAAATTATTCTTAACACTTCTCTAAAAATAGGCATTGAACTTATCAAACTCATCGCTCTTCAATTTTAACTCCATGTTCAACATGTGTTCTCGGAGGTGTACACTGGCTAAGGGTTGGGGCCCTAATTGCTGCTCGCTCAAACCAAAATGTGGTTCTGTCTTGCAAACAACAATCCTTTCTATGCCCTAGGACCATTTTTAGTATTTTTATGACAACACACCATAATCATATGGCAGAATACAATTTGGTATATTAAGTTAATTAAATAATACATTTTATTTTTGCCACATAATCATGTGTTGTTCTAAAAACACTAAAAATGGTCTGGGTACCGAGATCTGCACATTGAAAAACTCTTATTGATGACAAACATTTATACATGCAATACTTTAAATGACTATTTGTTTTTTTTTTCTTGAACAGAGTGGACCGACAACTTCAGCCGAAGAAGAAGATAGCGCGAGAAGTAGAAGCAGCTTATCCGAAAGAGAAAATCAATTAAGTGATGGTTCCAGAGAAACTGAGGTATATTCTAGTGATGTGCTTGGACACAACAGTGCTTTCATCCACTGCAGTTTGTTTCATGTTTATTCATGTTTATTTCAGGAGGAACACGAAGTCCCAGACAACAATGTGGAATCTAATGAAGAAGCCGAGAACTTTGAAGGAGAGGCAAGTGATTCCGAAGCAGCTGAAGCCCAGGAACCGCATCAAGATGATGAAACGGAAGACCCTTCTGATGAAGATAGAGAAGATGAAGTGGATGCAGCTAATATTGAGGGTAACGATGCTGGACAAAATAGGAATGAGCCTAGGGCAGTTCTTTTGAATAACCCATTGTGTCCGTGCACTACGACAACAGAGGGTGATGCTCTGCTCATGTGTTTAGCCTTAGGTATGAGGCACAATATGACTTGGGTTGCAATGGTCGATATGCTTGACATGATTAATGAGTTATATGGTACAAAAGTTGTAGCCTCTTCAAAGCACTTCCTCATGAAGTATTTTGACACGGATAGTGATTCAGCTGTAGTGCACATTTACTGTCCCACATGTTTTAAATATCTAGGAACTCAAGCTTTTGTGAGAGAAAATAATATAGCCCAGTGTGATTGTGGTGAACCAGTCTCCATCAAGGGGAATGATTCTTCTTACTTTGTTTCTGTCAAGCTTGAGTCTAAACTTAAAGCAATTATGGAACGGCCAGGGGTTGCAGAAGAAATTATGACTTATAGGTTTCAACGACGTAAAGAACATGAAGATAATTTAGAAGATGTTTACGATGGGGAAATGTACAAACGGTTTTCTGCGCCAGGTGGAATACTTGCTGAGGGCAACAACTTTTCTTTCACTATGAATACAGATGGAATGAATTTGGGTTGTTCCTCAACTAGATCAGCATGGCCTATTTTCCTGTACATAAATGAATTGGCACCCCACAATAGAAAGAAACACATTATTTTTGCAGGTATTTGGGTCGGCCAAAAACATCCTAACATGAACATTTTTTATCACCATTTGTAGATGAACTTTGTTCACTGTCTACAGAAGGCTTCAATTGGACAGACGGACATGGTATAGCACATAACAGCAAGGTAATCCCTTTAATAGCAGTTTTAGATTCAGCTGCTCGTTTCAAATTTTTAAATTTGTCCAATTACTCCGCGTACTATGGGTGCACATTTTGTTATGAAAAAGGACATCATACAAGTGTAGGTCTTAGATTTCCTGGTGTTGCCATTAACCAAAATACTTGTCGCACACATTTATCTATGTTAAACGACATGAGGGTGGCTCATGCCAACAGGAACAATGCGAATGAAAAGGCAAGGGTTTACAAGGGCTGCAAGGGTTTCACCCCACTTGTTAGATTGCATCCATACCTGGATTTAGGCAAAGGTGTCATAGTAGATTTTTTACACAATGCCCTGCTTGGGGTAACCAGAACACACATTGAAACTGTGCTCACCACAACAAAAACAAGAGGACCTAACGGTAAGATAGTTTTTAAAGCAGGCCCCTTCTACATTGGTTCTCCTGAAAACATACACACCATTAATTCCATACTAAGCAGTATCAAACCACCATCATCATTATCAAGAACACCACGCAACATTTCAGATTACAAGCAATGGAAAGCAAGCGAATGGAGGACCTTCTTATTATTCTATGGTCTTGTGTGCCTAAGTGGGATTTTAAAACAAAAATATTTTGAACACTTCTGTATGCTTTCCTCTGCAATTTTCTTAATTTTACAAAAGTCAATTCCTCGTGTTGACTTACAGACATCACACAGGTACCTCATTCAGTACATGATGCTAGTCCTTCAGTATTTTGGGGAAAAGTCAATGGTTTATAATGTTCATTTGTTAAAGCATGTCATAGACGCAATTTTAAATTGGGGTCCAGCCTGGGGTCCAAACACATTCATTTTTGAGGGGGAAAACAGAAACCTTAGTCAAATGAACACAAGTCCTGGCCACGTTGGATTGCAGCTCGCAAGAAGATACCGGATTTTTTCTTCCTTTCCTACGTTGTGTGAGAAGCTAGCATCGTCAGAAAAACCTCTTGTCTTTTTGGAAAAAATAACCAAAACTACTTTAAAGAATTTTGTGAGATGTGATGGTGTAGTACTAGTAGGGAGGGGCACAGAAATTCAGTTGGAACTGGAGGAAATGGATTGTTTGTTGGCAGCTGGGATTGGGAATTATTTGAATATTCTTTCTTATCAAAGGTTTTACCAGGGAAGAATCAGGTACACAACACGGCAGTATAGTAGGGATAAAAAAAAATGATGATTCCTGGCTTAAAACTCAAGATGGCAGCAGAGGGTCAGTTTCAAAAATATTACATGTTCAGTTTGAAGATCATATACTAAAGTTTTGATTCTGCTGCAGCTTTACGACATTAGTAGGCAGCCAGTCCTCAAGACTAGGCATTCTGACCCAAACCTGGAAGTAACCCTCTCTGACCTGAAGAGGATTGAAGGACGGGGAAGGTTAATCATCATTGATCCAGCTTCCATAAAGCAACAGTGTTTACACATGAATGTTGAGGAGCGAGGAAGATTTATTTGTGACATACCTTATGGCTGTTATGGTGACTAGTCGTCCTAATTATCTCCCAATCTCCACATTTACCTTTATTTTATTTTTTATTTGTCTATATATATGTACAGTAAGATGGGTATTCTCATTCCTTTTGTTCTTATCTTAGTTTTGGTTTCATATTTTGAAGTATTGTTACTACATTTTTCCAGCTATGAGCTGTGTTTCGGCCTAGCTTTGGTTTCGTGACAAATAATTTCAATTGATTTATTATTTATTTATTCTTATGTGCCCATTTTTTTTCTATCTGAGATAAAATAAAGATTATCTTGACATTAAAACTTTCTAATTTTAAGGAAAAGGTTTTTATTTTCCTGTTTCTTCCTTCAACACCTAGTCTCATTTTACCGTTGGTCGATTTGAAGCCCACTTTCATGAAGTCAAACGACATCAATAAATTCAGTCGAAGAAACATATGAAAATTGTGCTAAGTCTAGAATGGTAAATGTTCGGTACGTCCTGTGTACACCTGTGTACCGACTCTGTCACTAGACACAGTATGTCACATTTATGTACAGTATGGTAGTGTTGCAGTACATTGTACCACACTGAAGTGGTACTTTTCGTGTACCGCCTACCACAGCTGACTTATGGTGCAGTGGCTGGTACAGTTTGGTAGTGTTGCGGTACGTTGTACCCAGAAGGTTTGGTACTCTCTGTGTACCGTGTACCACAGCTGACCTATGGTACAAAGGCTGGTACAGTGTGGTAGTGTTCCGGTACATTGTACCCAAAATGTTTGGTGCTTCCTGGGTACACGTCAGTACGGCAGTCAGTATGGTACACAGAGTGGTAGAATTTGTGTAGTCTAGCGGTACAGTTGTGTACACTATGGTAGAGGTTCAGTAGTCTGTACCACAACCCGTACCCACCATTTTCGCCAGGGAGCGGGCCGGCGTCTGCGCGGACAACGTGCGCGCTGCCGCTGGCCGGCGTGGAGCTGACCGAGGGGCACGTCCCACCCTTGCTGCAGCGCTTGGGCGTGGACCTGACCGGCAGCCTCGACGCCGCGTGGCTGGCGTGCGCCACCTGCTCCGCCAGCGTGCTGGCCGCGCTCGTCCTCGTCGCCGCACTGCAGGCTGATTCCGAGCACTGCTTTGTCGCTCTGTCTCTCTCGCACCCAGTCGAGATGCCCTGTGAGTGCGAGAGAGACGGAGCGACGAAAGCAGTGTTCGGAATCAGCCTGCTGCAGTGGCGGATCCAGAGGCAGCCTAAGGAGGGGGCAAATTAGCACTTACTGCCTACTTACAGGGGCAAAGTATGGCTTTTTGCCTACCTTTCAGGTGGTTATAGAGGTGCTAAGGGGGGAGGAGGGGAAACCCCTTTCCTCCCCCTCTGTATCCACGAACCGCACCTTGCGGTTCTCCTTGCCGTGTGCACCCCGCATTTTGTACCTCTAGATTGAACTTTGTAGGCGCGCATTCGTTGCAAACAGTCAATCTTCGTTAGCCCTCAGGACCTAAAGACTGTTGACCTATCACAGCACTTGTGAGTCATTGGTGGAACTCTAGCATGAACTCTAGTGTGAGATTAGGTCAGTGATTGTGCGATCGACAGAGTGCTTAATATTTTTTTTCGTGGGCAAACCGCATTTTGCCGGATTTAGGATGCCTCTGCGAACCGCATATTGCTAGAGCCAGTGTATGTGCACACTGCAAATTGCTGGCCCTCCAGTTTGGAGTGGACCGCAGTTTGCTGGACCAACTGGTCTGCGCAAACCGCACTTTGCTGCCGACAAAAGGACGACGCCTTTGACGTTGATATGATGAAACCAGAAAGCTCCTGTGACCCAAAGGCCGAACAGACATTCTGGGGACAGATTCTTTGCCTTTTCTGAACGAATTCTGCGCTCCCCTTAGCACACTTGAATATTACCACAAGTATGATGAGCGAACCGCACAATGCTGGGTTGGTTTTGTGATAGCGAACCGCATATTGCTGGAGCCATAGTTGTTTGTGCACACCGCATTATGCTGGCCCTTGAGTTTAGAGCAAACCGCACTTTGCGGTTCTCCTTGCCGTGTGCACCCCGCATTTTGCTGGTAGCAGTACCAAGTGTAATCCGCATTTTACTGTTGAAGAATAGCGGTGCTCCGTTGCATGCTCCGTTATGAAAAACGGTGCCATGACGCGGCAGAATGCCATGGCCTATGCCGTATGTCGTAGTAGCCATGCGGTCACGTTTTTAGAGAGTTTCTAAACTCACTGGAGCTGAGTTTTGCCTTTGACGGAAGTATAGTGTGCGGACCGCAAAATGCTTTCGTTGTACACGTGTGCACACCGCATTTGGCTTGAAGTGGACCTTGGCGCACTGCGTTTGACCTCTCCGCCATTTATGCAGGCGCTGCCGTAAAGGCTGTTTTGCAACAAGGACTCTACCCATGAGGGACAGACCGTGAGGTCCATCGGGAGGACCACCGTGTGAAAAAAGGTTTTAGCAACGTGCATGCGAAAGAAAAGGGTTTTACAGGCATCGTTAGAGGTGTAGCGATGCTGTCGAGTTGGCAAAATTTTGTACCTCAAGTTTGAACTTTGTAGGCGCGCATTCGTCGCAAACAGTCAATCTTCGTTAGCCCTTAAGAACTTGAAGACTGTTGACGTATCAGAGCACTGGTGAGTCTTGGGTGGAAGTCTAGCTTGAACCGTAGTGTGAGAACAGGTCAGTGATTGTGCGATCGGCAGAGTGCTTAATTTTTTTCCACAGGCAAACCGCATTTTGGCGGATTTAGGATGCCTGTGCGAACCGCATATTGCTAGAGCCAGTGTATGTGCACACCGCAAATTGCTGGCCCTCCAGTTTGGAGCGGACCGCAGTTTGCTGGACCAACTGGTCTGCGCAAACCGCACTTTGCTGCCGACAAAAGGACGACGCCTTTGACGTTGATATGATGAAACTAGAAAGCTCCTGTGACCCAAAGGCCGAAAAGACACAATCGATGCCTGTTCCGTTTTTGATTGGATTTAAGATATTTTGGATTTGGGAGCCAAAATAAAAACAGGTGTCGTCTACACGACCAGCGCGTTTCCCGCCAGACCTGCCGGACTCCCGGCCGGCTAGGCGACGCAAAAGTGGCCACGAATGCGCGGTGCGGCCGCCGCATCAGGCAAAGTCGGATTGGCTTGGGTGAGACGAGCCGAAGCAAAACAACGCAAACAGCCTATGTTGATACCCGACTGTACCGTGTCTTTGCGAAAAAATATTTTTTTATTGGGTTAAATCTGTCAATAGGAATGTTTTCGAAACGTTTTTTGGGGCGCCCGTTTCCTGTTATATAGTTCTACGGTGTCTTACAACGCTAGGAGAACGATCTGTGTGTCACATTTTGAGGTTAAGAGGTTATGTCAGTATTTTGATTGATGTATTTCCCAACTGCCCGTGCACTGCAACAAAGAGTGCTGTTTTATCCTCTTTGAGACGCACCCTTGTTGCTCGGAATGAGTGCGGAATTGGTGAAACGCTTTTAACCACCAAACTCATAAGATTAATGCAGGATGTTGACATTAGACGTTTGTGGCAAAAACCAAACTTTTTTCACTTAAATCGAGGTTGTCATCATCAAGCTGGTGGGTTCTGCACGTAAATCTGTTCTGGTGGTTCATTTGATCCACCAATTATCACTGAGGGTTAACTAAATGTGCATCTCTGGGGTTGTCACTTTTCCGAGTCGAAGGTGCATCAGAATGGAATTGGCAAACCAAATCTAAAAAATTAATCAGATCTGTTTGAAACTTGGCCCACATCTTGCCCTAAACAAAGGTAATTTAAGGGTGTATTCACCTTCCTCTAAACTAAAGTGTAAAAGGGAGAAAAATATTTTTCCGTTCTCAACCTGGGCTGCTGTTCTGTTTCGGAACCAACCTTAAGTGTTATTCTTTATAAATATTATTTTGATGGCAATGATATCACTTTGAAACCTTTCGGTATATGTACAGTATTCAACTGTGGTCCTTTTTAGACATAAATGATAAATAGAAGTGTTGTTGGATTCCCCAAAGTTTCTTTTCAGACCAGACAGTGGGCATAAATTAGGGTGGTTTGAAATAATATTTCAAGAATAGAAGGACTCTTTTCATAAACAAGAGCTGTTATCCTTCTTCAAGGGGGCATAAGAAGCATTCATTTTACACCTCAATGATAATTTTCTGTCGACTCCTTCTGGTTTAAATCTATTTTACAAGTTAGACATTTCTTAAAATTTGCCTGCGTAAACTGAGTTGAGATATACAAATCTGGTTATATTTTACAAAATTTACCACCTATCTTTTTGAATCCTTTTGCACTGAGATCAGTAATTATTTGAGGTCATTTCTGTTGACAAACCATCATAATGAGATGAGTAAAAGTGATTTCCACCACCCAACTTTTGTCCACATTATCTGTTAGGGTGGTCTGCGAAAGTTGTTTGTTGACCCTATAACCATTGAATTGGGTCAATAGGTTCCATACTTATATCAATTTGTTCGTCTTGATGAGATCAGACTTACTAAGGCCCTGTGGGTAGGAATAATGATGACCCAAAACGCACCTTTTAGGCAGAAAATGTCATCATTACAGTAAAACAGCTACACCATGTTTGGTGCGTTTCAGGCCTCAAAATGGCTTTACCCTTTGCCCTTGTCAGGCCTTTCTCCATTTTCTCTGAGAGGAAAGCTCGGTCAAAGACAAACGAGCCATGGAGCGGAAGAGGGGGATAACTCAATTTTCATCATTTTTTCAGGAGAAACAAAAAACTGTTTGCAGGGAAAACTTAAACTGAACTAATGAATTATGCAAATGGATATTAGTTAAAAAAGCATAAGTAATAACACTGAAAATTTTCAAAAGTGTGAGATCACTCCGTAGATGGTTTCTATGATTTAAATCTTCACATTGGAATAGACTACGGAACTGTGTTCACTCAGCTCTTCCAAACAAGGTAGAATTTTGGAGGTAATTCAAGTGGAGCTGAGGTCTGCGTAGAGCCTATATTGCTCTGGTGCATTTTTGGAGTTACCACATGACCAAGGTGGCCGGGGACACGAGGGTGGCCCGGGCCGAGGTCGCCGACGAAGCCATGGCCTGGCGGAAGCTGCTGCCGGCCAGGTCGTGCGCCCCACGAGGGCGCCGATTTCGGACTTCTGCTTCCGGCTGGTCATGGCCTCGTCGGCGACCTCAGTGGTGACCTTCGCTGGGCCTCCCGAAGTCCCCCGAGTCCATGCACCGTGGCGTGGCGAACCGTGGCGTGGCGTGGTGCGCTGAAAGCAGTCACCGTGTCCGGTCAGCCCTTTGACCTTGACGGCGTCCTGGGCGTGGCGTGGCGCGCTGGAGGGCCGGCGGGGAGGTCGTCGCCGCCGTGTCCGGCCAGCCCTTCGCCTTGACGGCGTCCAGGGTAGGGCGTGGTGGGTGGCTCAGGCAAAATCTGGGGCCGTGGTTGCCACTGGCTGATCCAGAGGCGGCCTCGGGGGGGGGGGGGGATGAAGCACTTTTTGCCTACTTACGGGGGCAGGCCATGGCCTCGTCGGCGACCTCAGCGCTGACCTCCGCTGGGCCTCTCGAAGTTCTTCGAGTCCATTCCCGAAGTCGGCGCCCTCGTGGGGCGCACGGCCTGGCCGGCAGGTGCTTCCGGCACGCCATGGCCTCGTCGGCGACCTCGGCCTGGGCCACCCTCGTGTCCCATGGCACCTTGGGTCATGTGGTGCTTCCGCCAAAGTCATCGTGGGCGCGGGGTCCTGGAAATTTGGCGTCCAGCATGTTTCCCAGGATCCTTCCTGGGAATCGCGAAAAATTCCCAGGACGGAAGCTAGGATTACAGCCGTTTGACCATTTCCCAGGACGGTCCTGGGAATTTTTTGCGTTTTCCAGCGTCCGTCCTGGGAAGTTTTGGCGATTCCCAGGACCCGTCCTAGGAAATCACCGATTGACCTGGTAATTTCAAAAAGTTTCTGGGAATCCCAGGACCTAGATTTAGCGTGTGTCTCGCGTCAACAACACCCTCGGCGCTGCCGACGCCCGGTGCGCTGCCTGCACCTCTGGAGAAGCTGCTGGAGGGCACCAAAGAGGGGCTGACCGCGGACCAGCAGGCGCAGATCAGAGCCCTCATCACTGAGTTTCAGGATCTGTTCTCCTATTCCGGCGGAATTGGCCACTGCACCCTGGTCGACACGTGTGACTCGCCACCCATCGAGCAGCCGCCGCGCCGTTTGGACTTCCACAAGCAAGGCATCGCGGACAAGTGCATCTCGGACATGTTGGCCCAGGACGTCATCGTGCCCTCGGACTGGCCGTGGGCGTCGCCCGTCGTCCTGCTTACCAAGAAGGACGGTAATCCGCGCTTCGCCATTGACTACCGCCGCCTGAACCAGGTCACCAGAAAGGACGCCTACCCGCTACCCCGCATCGACGAGACGCTGGACTCCCTGCGCGGCGCGCCCTGATTCAGCTCTCTGGACCTGCGGGCGTGCGGGCGGCTCGGGGCGGCTACTGGAACGTCCCGCTGTCGGCCGACTCTCGTCCCAAGACGGCTTTCTGTCTGTCCGGCCACGGCCTCTACGAGTTCAAACGCATGCCCTTTTGACTCTGCAACGCCCCTGCGACGTTTCAGCGGCTCATGGACCGGCTCATGTCCCGGCACATGTCACGCGTCTATCTCGACGACGGCCCAGGCGCGTCGCGTAACTACTGTGTAACCCGGCGCGACCTCACTGTAAATGATAGAGTGATGATCATCACCAGATATTTGGGCGATACACGCTTCTCCATTGAATTTTACTATCTAATTGGGTGATACAAGGCACCTCGCTCAAAATTTGGTAATGATCATGACTCTTTCATTCTCAGTGCTGTACGCGCTGCTGCAGGGCATCAAGCATTGCCTACTAGACAGGCCGCCCTTTCCTGTCGAGCGATTCCGCGGCACGCAGTCCTCGCCCTGTCTCTCTCGCACCCTACGGGAAGCTCCATAAGTGCGAGAGAGACAGAGCGAGGAGTGCGCGCCGCGGAATCGCTCGACTGGTCCGCACGGACCACGCCGCCCTGCGGTGGCTGCGCTCCCTCCGTGTCACTGCTGAAGGCCAACTTGCCCGCTGGCCTCGAGGAGCCAGGCGGAATCATAGGGGCCTTACTGTTTTGTCAAGACGAGGCCAAGGCCCAGTCCTTGCGCCTCCAGCGAAACGCCGGTTGCACAGCAGTTGAGGTCCAGCAAACTGCGGTTCGCTCACAACTCGTGATCCAGCAAACTGCGGTTTGCTCACAACTCGTGATCCAGCAAACTGCGGTTCGCTCACAACTCGTGATCCAGCAAACTGCGGTTCGCTCACAACTCGTGATCCAGCAAACTGCGGTTTGCTCACAACTCGTGATCCAGCAAACTGCGGTCTGCACAAGCCCCAGGCTGCAGTATACTGCGGTTCGCTCACGCACCTCAAAACCAGCAAAGTGCGTTTACATACCATACTTGTACCATACCGCAAACTTAGTGCCGGCCTGAACATGGTGACGGCCTTCAGCAAGTTCAAAGCCAGGAAGGATTTCTTTTTTTTTTTCTTTTTTTTTTTGCGTTCTTGTGGAGCCAGGCGGGTGCGGGGCTGAGGAGTGACCGGGTCAACGTTGCCAGGGTACATGAGTACACTGCTGGAGGACGCTGTCTTGCTGGCCGTGGCCGTGCCTGTGGCATAGCGCGCACGGTAAAAAGACCGCCTGGAAATCCTAGGGTTTTTTTTCAAACCGGGACAAGTTGACCCACTCCTAGGGACTCTCTAGGAACTGGGTTCTGAGTCCTAGGGAGTCTCAAGTAAATGGCGGCTTCGGCGCTCCCTGGCCTCATTTTCAAGGGTCTCCCTAGGAAATCGGCGCTATTCCAAAGGAACCGTGCGGTCCATCGTGACGACGCTCTTAGTGACTCCGTGACGTCGCCGTCACAGACAGCTCCTCGGGGCAAGCAAACTTATAATTTACCACAGGCTTTGCCTTTGTATTGCTGACTGAATCAAAATACAGGGACACAGGCAGGGCCGTAGCCAGACTCAGACTTCGGGAGGGGTTTTCAGAACATTCGTGTTGTGCTGATTGCCTATCTTTGCGGGATTTGCGGTCGAAATTGTCGCAGGACCATTTTTCTAAATAGATGTCATTTTTGGCAACATTTTCGGAAACATGGAGAACAACACTCAATTATCGATCGTTGGTCGCAAAATGCTGTTCTGAGCCGATCACGAACAAGTGTGTGAACGCGAGTTACAGCGCCGCCCTGGTGGTCGGTGTTAGAACTAGTGAACACTCTAAAGCAGCATAGTGCGGTCGAGAAAATGCGGTCACCGCATTTTGCTAAATCACCGCACAATGCTGTTAATGTACCGAGGGTAACCGCATTTTCATGCTCTCACCAACACACACACACACACACACACACACACACACACCCCCCTCATGCAACGAGCGACAGTGTGCCAGTAGGACACTCGGGCTCTGCATGCCGGTCGGCATCCCCAGCGCGGCGCTGGTCTCCCGCGATCCGTTCGACACAATGCCGCAGGACAGTAGCACACACTTCATTGTGGCAAAGGAACAGTTCCAAACAGATCGGCCGTCGACGGCGACGGCAACGGGAGCTTTTTGATCACGTCCGGCGCGTTCTTAAGAATGAAGTGGACCGCCTCTGTAGGATCGATTTCCCCATCAAACTCCTCACAGGCCAGACGGCCCAACTCAACAAACACTCGCACAATACTGTTCATCAGAGCGGCATCTGCCGCCATCTTCTCCAGCGCCAACAACTTACGTTCCACGAAAGCAAATCGCTGCTGCAGAAAAGTCCATGTGATGGCAACCACCGTGACATACAATCCATCGTGGGTGGAAATCTTCAGCGCTGGCGTCTGATCTTTAAGCACACAACACCGCAAAGTCACGTTGGGTAAGATGTTGCACGGGCCGGGATTGGGCTGCGGGCTCTCCATGTGCCGATCGACTCGGCGCGTCCAGCCGACGTCAAAAAAGTGCAGCAGTTCCGAGGCGGGGAACCGCACACCAGGTCGGGAGTGCACTTCGATCACAGCGATCGGTTGACACTGCGACAGGGCGTCCAGCCCGAGGGACAGCGACTTGGAACGAGAAGGGTTCAGTCCCACCCGGGTACCTCCGAACAGGCAGGCGTTGGCCCTCGTCGGCGGCTCGATACAGTTGAACAGCGTCCCCAAATCGAGACGGAACGGCAGGGAACGACGATCCTGAAACACACGAAATCAAACCATTCTTGTCACAGGACCCATTCATCTCGGCGGCCAGCCCGCTCGCGCCGCCACCTTACCGGACGTCCCGCATCGCGACGGCTCCACTCGTCAACGAGGTCGTTGCCTTGCTCCATCCCCCACAGCAGACAGCGCCAGAGTGCGGGTCACGGTCGCGTCGCCTCAACCCTTTACCGCCGGGCCGGCCGCGTGCTGTGGGGGGAGGGGGGGCCGGCCGCCGCACGGTAGCACCCTGCCGGTGGGGGTGGGGCGGCCGGGCCCGAGCCGAGCCGAGCCGGGGAGGGCCCGGCCCGGGCGGGCCGCCGTGGCGGCAGCGGCCGCGCACCGCGAAAGAGGAATGAATGAATGATATCAACTTACTCATTGATAGGCGAACCGGCGCGGCGGGCTGCGCCAGCGGTAATGGGGCTCCCAGTAATGCGTGAGCTCTTCTTCCCACACGAGCGGACTGCGATGCGCCACGATGAATCCGATGCGCAGGGGCGGTTCACAGCGAAGACACAGCAGCATCCGCGGGTCGCACTTGCAAGCGTCCTCGTCCCACTCCAGCGGGGCCAACGTCCACCCGTCGTCGAGCAGCGAACGAAAGAACTCGCAGTGTCCGGTTGTGGGGCCGACGGATCCGTACAACGGGAAAAGTCTCCGCACGCGATCTGAACGCGGCCTATACACGATCTGTCGGGAAGAAAATGATAGGTGAGTAGGCACCGACCGCGCGCGCACGCGCACGCAACACGATCATGAAAGCAGACTTACCCTTTCTAAGTTAGGCGCGAGACGCAGTATTTCCTGAATCAGCTGTTCGAACCGCACCATAATGACGTCAACCGCCCCGGGCATGACGGCCCCGTAGGTGGCCGGGACGAATGTAGGCTCGTACATGCTCCACAGGTCTGTGTGGGCGTCAGGTTGAGTCGAAGGCTGCATGAGCTCGAACGTGTGCAGCTCGCCGAAAGAGTTGTCTGGCAACGACTTAAAATAACTGAGGTGCCAGTCGTTGTGCGCGCCGATGTCCAACACCTCAAGGACATCGGCGTTTTTGGAGAGGAAGGGTTGGAAAAACCCAGTGACCGACGTCGTGTGCATCCGCTCCCACCGGAGCACCTCGGGCCAGGTCTCTTCCGCGGCGACATAGCCACCCATATGCGCACTGAGCGTGATCGGGTCAGACAGTTCCGCCTCTGTCGGCATGATGGTACGCCGTAGGTAACACTCCTGGCAGCGAGACCGGTGCAGCGGCGCGAAGCACCGCTCGAACTCGGTCAAACTGATCTGAGATACCTGCGGGAAGAGAAACACGACGTCAGACGCCGAACGGCGAAACACACACACACACACACACGCGCGCGCGCGCGCGTGCGCACACCTACCTTGACAGGGAGTGCCACCAGGAAGCGGAGGAGATGCTCTTGCCGGGCGGGATGCACGAAGGGGAGCACCAGGCGCTCCACCTGCGGGATCATCTGCAGCAGCCGGCACTGCATGCGCTCAACCGGCGAGCGCAAACGAACCCACCGGCCAGGCCCGAACTGCGGCAGCGAGAGCACCGCTTCCCGCATCGCAGAGCACGTCGCGGCCAGATTAACTAACACCTCCTCCGGCATGGCCGCGAGGTAGCCGCTGAGGGTGCGTCACACCAACAGCATGACCGACAGGGGTGTCGCGTCGATCGTGACAAAAATGCGTCCTTCCATGATGCTCACGTTCGCGCAAGTGACTGGCCGGCCGAAAATCAGGTCGGACCGCGGGCGCATTGTTGCGCGCATTCAGGTGGTAGGGTGGAGGGTGGGGGGCATCTTGCTGCATCCCTCGCATGCGAAGGAGGGGGTGGGGACACACACACACACACACAAACACACACGCACGCACCCACACACACGCACACACACACACACGCACACACACACACACACACACACACACACACAGAGCGTCGGTGTCAGACGCTCATCACCCATCGCGCCTCCTACGGAGACACGTGCTCGCAAAAACGATGTCAAAGCATTCATTGCCGTACCCATCAAAGCGCCACGGCATGCTGTACCCCATGTAAACGACCGTAGTCGGACGAAACTCATCCAACAACCGCTGGACCAGCGTCCGCGGGCCGCCCTCCGAATAGTCAGACGCGGGCGGGTCCCGCTTCGCCAGACGGTCCCGCTCCGCCGGACGGTACGGGCGGAGCCTCACAAATTCCAAAATCAGACGGCGCGGTATGAGCGACGTATAGTAGAAGAACGTTGGGATGCTCTCAATGTCCAGCGAGATCGAACCATCATACCGGAACCCGCTACACCATCTAATTTGATGCAGCTCTAAAACCCGCGGCAACACCCACCGCTGGACCGCCAAACCCGCGCAGCCGTGGGCAGCGGCCTCCAAGGCTGCCGGCGGCAGTGCCTTCAAACTCAGATCCACAAGCGAAGAGGGAGAAAACATCTTTCCCACACTGATTGGCTAGCACGACTACGTGCTCAACGACAGGAGGGGCACGGCGCCTCCCTGATTGCAAGGATCCATGGCGCGGACCGGTGCAGCATGGCGCACTGCGTGTAGGTGGAGGGGGGCCCCACCCGAACAGAGCGCCCCCCGCAGAGGGATGCATGAGGGATGCCTGGCGATACACCGCGCGCAGACCTACCCCGCGCGCAGACCGGCGCTACTCCACGTCGGACGCCGGTAGGCAACCCTATGTCGGACAAGCCCCGCCCACACACACCACGGGCACCCCACCACCGCGCCGCGACGGGCGCCACAGGGCAGCACGGCCGAGTGAGGTTAGGTTAGGTTAGGTCCCTTTCACTTTCGGGGGGTTACGCCCCTCTCACTTTCGAGGTTACGCCCCAGGACACGACAACGAATTCAAATCGCGCGCCACAGACCCCTCCGCCCGCCCCCCGCCACCACCACCCACGCACGACAACGAATTCAAATCTCGCGCCACAGACCCCCCGCCCCCCGCCACCCGCGCGCGACAAGCCACGCCCTCCGCCACCCCCCCAACTGAGCCACGAGGACAGCTCCAGGGGGCACCACGCGGTACACCGTACCCTGTCCTCGTGCCCCCATATTACACCCACACACCTGAGCCTCATGGGAGGTCGTCATGAACTGTGCTGTTGGCTGATTTCTGTACATGGCATGTAACCATCAAGTCAGCATGGACACATAACCTTCAATTACACAGTATGTTGACCATGAACGGTCTCATATGCTTTTCCACTATTTTTTTCGCATTAATAGAAGGGAGAATATTTGAGTGTTGACAGCCTCCTCTGCTTTTGAACAACTGGGCTCGCATCGTCGGTGGAAGAAGATTTGGGTGAGCAGAAACAATTTTAACCCTCCCGTCGCGAGCATAGTTCGGGGTGGCCACAACTTTTCAGCAATTACTTTTAGTTGACAGTCAGTCGACGACAGGAACCAAGGTAACCTTTTTGGAATAACTTTTACACGTTTCCTCTCATTAATAGAAGGAAAAGTATATGGGAATGACAACAAAATTCGAAAGCCACAAATAAAACTCGCCTGTGATCCGTCTCGCATTTGCTCATTCCCACGATAGATGGCGCTAGCGCCGTTAGCCTCGCAGCAAGGCTCTGGCCCGGCCAACTGGTTAACCACGGAGCAGAATTCTGCTCCGTGGGTTAACTATGGTGTCCACACGCTGATCTTTGAGGGTGAATAACGCACTTTAGAACGAAGATTTGAGGTATTGCGTTTATGACGTTCCAATAATAAAAAGCACATCACAATGAGTGAAAATTAAAGCAGAACACGCAAAAGTAAGTTTACAAACACGTTGGGTCCATTTCGAAGTAGTTAAATGCCCAACTGAGTCTGCTAAAAACCGCGTTGGAAGGTTGGGGTGATTCACTAATTTGATATATTAAGCAAGAACGAGGCCGAGCGCCATAAAACCACTTTGATATCTCAACTGCACGTGATTTTACGCATCCAGTGGTGTACTTTAGGGGCTCCAACTAGGTGGAGCCCCTAAAGTAGACTATTACCCATTCAGTGTCACGCTGTCTTGCAGTGTCACACTGCAACTCAGTGTCACGCTGCAACACAGTGTTATGCTGTCACGCATTGTCACAATGTCACGCAGTGTCACGCTGTCGCGCAGTGTCACGCTGTCATGCGGTGTCACGCAGTCACAATGTGTCATGCAGTGTCACGCTGTCTCGCAGTGTCACGCTGCAACGGTTCTGACTAATTTTTTAAAAATTTGAGAAATTTTTTTTTTGACATATTTTTTTGGGTTAAGGACACCCAAAGGAACGATTCCACCAAGTTTGGTTGAAATCAGAGACGTCGATTTTGGAAGTTGTGCGATTTGGGAAAGAATTACCCGGCCTCGCTTTATAAGCCCGCACAGTTTCAACTCGATTGGTGACACTGGCTTGCATGTCAAAAGAAACAAGAGCCTCAACCTCAAAGACGCATTTTCGCCAAGAAATAAGCTCATAAGCGTGTTTTTGGGCCCGGCCTTCTGGTCCGGCATAGGTTCAGCTCGATTAGTGACAGAGACTACAAAAAAAAAAATTATCACAAGAGTCAAAAGCCTTCAAAACAAAATCGCATCGCTCATTGCAAAAACTAAAAGTTGGTATTTTTTTGGCGTTTAGTCGTGATTGTCGACAGTTTTAGCCTGATTGGAAACAAAAACTCAAAAAGAGTATTCTTGGGTCACGAGATATGACGACTTAAAACACAAAATCTTATTTTCGCATTGATTAGGGTCAAAAAGCATAAGGCCAAGCATTGTGATATCGCACGGTTTGAGCTCGATTTGTGACACCGACCCTTAAAAAACAATTCAAACCGGAAGAAACAAGTGTTTTTAGCAGAAAGTCGCATTTTCTTTTAAGGATGAGTTGAAAAGCGTATTTTTGGGCCTGGCTTGTTAATCCTGTATAGTTTAAGTTTGATTTGTAACACCGACTTTCAAAGATAAATCTTGCCACAAGAAATCAGTACCTAAAACACAAATTCGCATTTCCACATCGAAATAAGCAGAAATTAAAGGTTTAAGGCCTTGTCTGCTGATCCCACTTAGTATCAGCTCCATTGGTGACACTGACTTACAATGATTGTTGTAACCAGTGCCTCAACCACAAAGACGCATTTTTGCATAGAAAAAGGCTTAAAAGCCTGTTTTGGGGCCTGGCCTGTCGGTCTTGCATAGTTTTAGCTCGATTGGTGACACTGACTGTAAAAGACAATTCAATCAACAAGACACAAGTGCTTCACACACAAAGTAACATGTTCCTTTAAAATTCAGCCGAAAAGCGTGTTTTTAGCCTTGGCCTGTTGATCCCGCATAGTTTCGGATGATTCGTAACACCTACTTACAAAGACGATTCTTTTGACAAGAAACCAGTGCCTAAAACACTAATTCGCATTTTCGCATCAAGATAAGCAGAAAAAAAAGAACTAAGACCTCGCCTATTGATCCCGCATAGTTTCAGCTCGATTGGTGACACCGACTCACAAAGATAGTTTTGGTCATAAGAAACCAGTGCCTCAACCACAAAGACGCGTTTTTGTATAGAAAAAGGCTGAAAAGCCTGTTTTTGGGCTTTGCCTGTTGGTCCCGCATAGTTTCAGCTCGATTGGTGGCAGAGACTACAAAGGATTATCATTTATCACAAGAAGCCAGTGCCGTTAACACAAAGTCTCATTTTCACATCGAAATAGGCAGAAATTAAGGCTTAAGGCCTTGCCTCTTGATCCCGCACAGTTTCAGCTTGATTGGCGACACCGACTTTCAAAGATTGTTTATGTCACAAGGTTCAAATACCTCAACACAAATGACGCATATTCGCCTACAAAAAAGGTGAAAAGCGTCTTTTCGGCCTGACCTGTTTGTCCCACAAAGTTTTAGATCGCATAGAGACAAAGACTACAAAGGTAATCATTAATCACAAGACACAATTGCCTTCAACACAAAATCGCATTTTCACATTAATTGGTGCCAAAAGGCATAATTTACGCCCAAGCATTGTGAAATCGCAAGTTTTGCTCGATTTGTGACACTGACTTTCAAAAACAATTCAAACCACAAGACACAAGTGCCTCAAACACGAAGTCGCATTTTTCTTCAGAATTGAGCTAGAAAGCGTGTTTATAGGCCTGGCCTGTTGATCCCGCATAGTTTCGGCTTAAATAGTAACACCTCCTTACGAAGATGAATCTTGTGACAATAAACCAGTGCCTAAAACAGAAATTCGCATTTTCACATCGATATAAGCAGAAAATAAAGAACTAAGACCTCGCCTATTGATCCCGCATAGTTTTAGCTCGATTAGTCACACCGACTTTCAAAGATAATTAAGGGGGGAGACCAGTCTAAATGCAAGGGTTCGGTAAATCGGCTTTTACTCAAAAACCGTCTGAGGTAAAAATCTGAAATTTTATGGGCAGTTCAGACACATATCAAGGTATGCATGCAGGTAATCAGATGTTGATCGCGGTAATGCAGACCGAGTTTATGGCCTCGGAGCGGCGGAGCGACATGCCTCAATGGTGTGCACGATCCTGACCAAACCGATGGTCCTAGAACATTCAAATTTGATATGCAACTTTGGATTGTATGCGGCTATCGTGTGAACCACGGGTATAAACGTCAAAAAAATTTTAAGGTCGATTTTGAACTTCTGAAATTAAAGGTCCGTTTTTTAGGAAATTTTTTCGAGTTTAAAAAATTCTGGACGAGTCAAATCGCAACGGAACTAAAAGTTGGAGGTTCACACGATAGCGGCACGTCTTATCTACATGTGAAAAAAATTTCAAGTCGATAGCTCAATTTTTGTGGCTTCTACCTTGCACACCAGTTTGAAAACGGGCATTTCGAGAAAAACGCGAAAAACTAAAAAAGACAGTTTTACTTTGCGTTTCCGCGGGGGGCAGTGGAAGGGAGGGAGGGAGTCTTCAGGGGAGGGGGGAAGGAGCGGCCGTGTCGCGGTGGCGGTGGCGGTTGCAGCGGCGCGACACGGCGCGGCAAGAGTGGAGGGGGACCGAGCGAGGCTGCCTCCCTGCCCGTCCGGCCGCCGCCGCGCCAGGACCTTTGCCGCGCCGCCACGCAGCAACCGCTCATCGGATCGAGACCGGGTTTGCGGCGTCCGACGCAGAAAACGACGGAGAAAATTTTAAAGCATTAAAAAAAAAATCGTTTTTTTGAAAATTTTAGACTGGTCTACCCCCTTAATGTCACAAGATTAAAGTGCCTCAACTAAAATGACGCATTTTCGCCTACGTAAAAGCTGAAAAGCGTCTTTTTGGCCTGACCTGTTGGTCCCGCATAGTTTCAGCTCGATTGGTAGCAGAAGCTACAAATGATTATCATTTATCACAAGAAACCAGTGCCGTTAACACATTTTCACATCGAAATAGGCAGAAATTTAAGGTTTAATGCCTCGCCTATTGATCCCGCACAGTTTCAGCTTGATTGGCAACACCGACTTGCAAAGATAATTCATGTCACAAGGTTCGAGTGCATCAACCACAATGACGCATTTTCGTCTTCAAAAAAGCTGAAAAGCGTCTTTTCGGCCTGACCTTTTTGTCCCGCAATGTTTTAGATCGCATGGTGACAAAGACTTAAAAGGTAATCATTAATCACAAGACACAATTGCCTTCAACACAAAATCGCATTTTCGCATTAATTGGTGCCAAAAGGCATAATTTACGCCCAAGAATTGTAAAATCGCACAGTTTTGGTTGGATTTGTGACACTGACTTTCAAAAACAATTTAAACCACAAGACACAAGTGCCTTTAACACAAAGTCGCACTTTCTTTTAGAAATGAGCTGAAAAGCGTGTTTTTGGGCCTGGCCTGTCGATCCCGGATAGTTTTAGCTTAATTTGTAAAAACTTCATACGGAGATAAATCTTGTCACAAAAAACGAGTCGCATTTTCGCTACGATATATGCCGAAATTCAAGGATAAAGCCCTCACCTATTAAACCCGCATTCTCGAGTCACGCTGTGTCACGCTGTCACACAGTGTCGCACTATCACGCTGTCACCCAGTGTTTCGCTGTCACGCACTCTCACAATGTCACGCATTGTCCAGCTGTCACGTTGGGTTACGCTCTCACGCAGTGTAACGCTGTGTCGCGGTGTCACATCTGTCACACTGTCACGAAGTGTAACGCTGTCACGCAGTGTCACGCATTGTCACGCTGCCACATTTGTCACGCTGTCACGCAATGTCACGCTGTCACGCGGTGTCACGCTGTTAAGCAGTGTCAAGCAGTCACGCAGCGTCACGAAGTGTCAGCCAGTGTCACGCTGTCATGCAGTGTCACGCTGCAACAAAGAGTCACGCTTTCACGCAATATCACGTTGTGACGCAGCGTCACGCTGTCATGAAGTGTCACGCAGTCACGATGTGTCAGCCAGTGTTGCGCTGTCACGCAGTGTCACTCTGTGTCACGCTGTCACGCAGTGTCACGCTGTCACGCAGTAACACGCTGTCACGCAGTGTCACGCTGTCATGCAGTGTCACGCAGTCACAAAGTGTTACGCAGTGCTACTCTGACGTGCAGTGTCACGCTGCAACGCAGTATCACGCTGTCATGCAATGTAACGATGTCACACAGCGTCACGCTGTCGTGCAGTGTCACGCTGTCACGAAGTTTGACACAGTGTCACGCTGTCACGCATTGTCACGCTGTTACGCCACAGTGTCACACTGTCCAGATATCATTAAGTGACCGCAGTCACGATGTGTCACGCAGTGTCACGCAGTCACCAAGTGTCACCTACTGTCACGCAGTTTTACGCAGTGTCACGCTGTCACGGTTTGACAAAGTGTCACGCAGTGTCACGCTGTCACGTCGTGACGAAGTGTCACGCACTGTAACGCTGTCAAGCAGTTTCACGCTGTCACGCAGTGTTACGCTCTCATGCAGTGTCATGCACTCACGAAGTGTCACGGAGTGTGACGCTGCAACGCAGTGTGACGCTGCAACACAGTGTCATGCTGAAACACAGTGTCATGCTGGCACGCAATGTCACGATGTCACACAGTGTCACGCTGTCATGCAGTGTCAAGCAATGTCTTCCGCATTATCAAAACGTCAAGCACTGTCACGCTGTCATGCAATGTCCAGCCGTCACGAAGGGACACGCAGTCGTGAAGTGTCACACAGTGTTACGCTATCGCGCAGTGTCACGCAGTCACGAAGTGTCACGTAGTGTCACGCTGTCGCGCAGTGTCACGCAGTGTCACACAGTTATACGCAGTGTCACGCTGTTACGCAGTGTTACGCTGTCACGCAGTGAAACACTGCAACGCTGTCGTTATTAAGACTAAAGATGATGCCTGCTAAGCAAGCAGTCAAGCGGGTGGCTAAGAAGAGCTTGAGCCTCAAACCCTGTGTCAAGCGCCAGATCCTGGGCGACTTGGTGGCCGAGCTTGGCCTTGATGAGGAGGGTCCTGGTGACGCCGGCAGTGATGCGATAACGCGGGCTGTCGGCCAAACCACAGACCTCCCCGCCGTGGCCAACACGCTGGCTGCCCCTGGTGGCGGCGCCCTCAGTTGCGTCAAGCCCGGCGTAGTCAGTGTGCTCCCGGCCTCAGAGGAGAATGCACGCCAAGCACCAAGCATGTGTCTCCTCTCCCCCACCCCGCCGGCCCCAGAGGTCCCCGTCGACGCGGCCGCCAAAGCGCCCGTCGACATCATCGAGTTCCCACTGGTGCGCGGTGGCGAGGTGCAGGCCACCGTCGAGGAGGCCACCAAGGCCGTCATCCCCGACGACTTGATGATGGACTTTGACATGTCCCCCATCATCCCGCCCGCCCCCGCCCCCTCCCCCAAAAGCTCCTCATCAAGTTCTGACATGTCAGACACTACCAGTTCCAGCTCCATCACTAGTGCAGGATCAGATTTACTTGATCAGCTGTGCAATGAAGCGTATGACCAGATGATGGCCACAGAGACCATTGAGGAGTTGGGTCTCAATACCACGCCCACTGTCATGAGCATTCAAGTTCAAATAAAAAATAATTCCAGTCCCTCAGAATTCCCTTTACAGTGCATCCCCAGGGACTTTGCACTCACTAAAAATGGTTCCAAAACCATTCGAGTTGGCCTGGATGCAGCCAATGATTTTGCTCCCTTCGTCCTGATTTTGAGTGAAACCAATAAAAATGGGAATCGACTCTATCACAGAATGAGCCCAGCAGAGCTCAATGTGATGATGTCTCGTGAAGTCCAGATGCACGTTTTGAATGCTCTGGAAAATAGATCCCAGCTCGAGCCCTTATCTTTTGGTGCCATGACCTTATCTATCAATAAAGAAAATGCCAAGTTTATCACAGTGTGCTTGGAGAAAAAGGATTCCCCCATTAAAATTTTCCTTGCCCTCTCAAGCTGGAAAATGATTTTCAACTTAAAAGAAAATATGGAGTGCCATCTCATGAATCTGACAGAGATATCTATCCTTGCGAAGTCTAATTTTAATCATTTAATTTCACACTGCCAAGATTATTGTGTGAAAAGTGGATACAAAAATCCACAATCTATTCTTCAATTGTCTCGTGATCATGCAGACAATCTGATTTCGAGTGCTTTGAGATGCTATCTTGCATCTTTCCCTGTCTCGGTCAAACTTGATTTACAGTCTTACCATAAAGATTTCATTTAAGAAGCCATCTATGATTCTATGAGACAGGCTTCAGTTTTCTAAAACTCATTTCCCTAAAAATAAAAATACTAAAGAAAAAAATTTAAAAAATAGTTCAAAGTACAAAAAAGTATAAAAATAAAACCCCTAAAAATAATTATGAAATGAGTCTGATTTTAAAAGCGCAGGGAGTTTGCATGCACGAAGTGCTAGAGCTCCCCCCTCCTAGAGCTCCCCCCCTATTTTCCTCTATTTTTTGGATAAAATAAAATAAAATAAAATAAAATAATAGTAAATACAATTAAATGAATTAATTAAGATTTAAGGAATAAATCATAATGAATGCCACGCGTTGGATTACATACCCATGTATATGATAGAATTATTTTTAAAAAGGAGTAAATGCATTTTTTTTTATTTAAAGAAGTATGTCTGAATTAATTCAAATTTCAAATAGCAAAGTCCTTTTTTTTTTTTTTTTTTTCAATAAATTCTGCTTACTCACCAAAAAATTCCTAGGCTGGCAATTTTTTTAATTTTATTTTAATGCGTTGTTCTAAATAAAGTGAGAGGAATAAAAGGAGGGATCACTGATTGTTTATACGAGGTGAAAACACAAGGCCAGCACCGCTCATTTCGGGTTTTGGACTCAGCTGGGTTTAGAGGTTGTGCGCCGCGCAGTTTTTCATACCAAACGCAGCCTCTCGCTTGTAGCCTCGCTACAGGCGCGCTTCGGCCTCAATCCGAAGCTCGACGGTACACGGTTCGGTCCGGTCATAACAAATCTCGCAAGACATCCCAGTTATCAGTAATTTGATGAATTTCATTCCTTACACGTAGACATTTGTGTGTAAAAAGGGACGGGTTTTTCAAGCGGCATTTTCGCACCACTTTTGTCTTTCCTCACGTCTGCATGGATATTGCCAAGAAAGTCTGTTGGTAAGTACGGAGGTAACCTATTATTTATCCAAGCCAAATCCCTCAGCATTACAAACACACGCCCGTTGAGCGCTATGTCTTGTTCTGCTCCCTTTTCCTTCGTAATCATTACCCCATGGTGGCTGAATGTCGCCTCACACACTGTGAAGCCGGGCATCATAACCTGTGAAATGTTGATAGTCCGTTGCGAGATGTAATGTTTGTGATGTGATGCGCGGCGACAATCTTATTGTCTTTTTTTTTTTCTATCTGCAGTCTTCTCAAGCTGTTCCCCAGCAATGTGGAGGACTTTGGAAACCTGACATATGGGGGTCATTTAATGACCTGCTGTCTGCAAAGTAAACCACATCATCGAGTTGGAAAGTTCATAGCGAATTCAACTGAAGAAGGTCCATCTGGTTCAGAAATGTATGAAGATAAGTGCGTCTATCGTCCCATTATTTATCTGGACTGTGTCAAAGAATGGAATGTCAATGAAAGCCTGTATGTAGTAGGGCTCAGTGCTTGGCATTGTGTGAAGCAGTATGTCCCCTTCTTCAGCCAAGATCTCAGCGTAAAGGTGGGCACTGCCAGCCCACACCTTGTTCATCATGCTCCTTTGCGGAGAACGAGTCTGGTTTGGCATGTGATGGAGGGCTTTCCGCATGAGGAGATGGGAGTCGCCTTTGAGAATACAAACAAAGTGTGGTTAGTTGCAGGTTCCTGATAAGTGTAGCTTTGTGCACCTTCCTACTTTGATGATGTAGCATGTGTTTGAATTCTTTCTCAGGTTAAGAATCCCAATAAGAAGTGACAAACCTTTTCAATCTTTAGTGATGAATGTTTTGGGGCTGTCTGTTTACAAAACATTTTCCATTCCACATTGCGGAGTGAGTGACTTTGGTTCTTGGAACTTGAAAGTAGATGCATCACACTCTCGAGTACTGTTTGGTGTAAGTGCTGTTCATATGATCCTTTACATTGAGTCAGTGGCTCGTGTCAAGACTAAATATTTTACCCTCTCTGCAGGTTGAATCTGATGAGGCTGTCGCCACATACTTTGCTGGCCTTGCTGGTTTTGGAGAAGATTCAAATAAACAATACACATCAAACCCCATTCTTCAAGCAAATTATACCAAGTAAGTGCTCTTGTTGTTATTGTTTCTGCTAAGTTAAAATGATGAATCAGTACTAACATGTTATTGTATTTAGGGTGGAGACTGGGCCTGCTGAGTTGGTGATAAGCAGATCTGGAGGCCACAAACTTATCGAAACACCAGCTTCACAACTGAGTGTACACACAGTACGTATTCTTCGGTCTTCTGAAGATCAACTCTGGATCATGTCATTTCGAATGGAAAGTAACTACCTTTTACACCCTGTGTTCGTCAAATCATTCCTTCAGCGACCTGTCATGATATTTAAGTGCTTAAGTTGATGGAAAGAGTGGCTGTCTTGACACAAATAAAGCTTTATTATTTTTATCTTAGCAATCGTTATCAAGTTCATACCTTGTAACTTATCAGCCTCTACCAATCAGCAATGGTCTTTTAAGAGGTTTATTGTGTGCTTATTGGTATAAAAACAAAGCAATTCATTCAAGTGCCCATCAGAAATTCTTCAGAATCAAATTTTGCGCTTCATGGCAAATGTCAACACTTGCTTCTTTCCAACCAGCAGTCTAGTTTTCCAAAACGCTTTCATCAATCTATTATTTATTTCCTTTCCGTAATGAGGGTATTTTTTCTATATACGTTTACTGTGAAGATGCATGAGCTTTGACTTCGATTTCAGTCTGATGTTTGTGTGTGCCGTCTGCAGGTGGTCGATGAATTTTCTCTGCAAGTGATCAAGGAGGAGATAAAAGCCGAACCGGATCCTGCTCCAGGAGTAATGCCTCTTGCGCAAATGTCACGCGTGGGGGTCATTCAGAAGAAATCAGCCTTCTCAACACTTAAATGTCCTGGATGTGCCTCATCTTTCCCTGCAAGCAAGTCTGGATTGGACGCCCTGTCTCACCATATTTTGAACAGTCACAAAAAGCACGCCAAGTTGTTCAGACACAGTGTGAGGTTCAGAACTCAGGTAGGCCCTATTCCCCAGTCAGACAGAGTAAGTTCATTGAGGACAAGGGCAAAACACAGTTGTTGACAATACCAAAGAGTGTATAAGAAGCTTTAGTCGATATATTTCCTCCAATATGATGTGTGTGCTGCCTTGGTGTATATAATTGTTGCTTATAATTTTTTTGTCAAGTGAAGTGCTCTTGTGTTTTATTCTTACATATAATGTTTTGTTTTGGTTGTCATGATCAACTCGAGTGTGCAGGACTTTGTTATTATTTCATGTTCTTGTGAGGCTCTCCAATCTTATGTTGTTTGTTGTACTGTTTTGATGTCTCAGCAAAATATGAATTTGAAACATTAGTATCCCAACTTGTTTAGTCTCAAGTAAACGTGTACTGGATTCGAGTTGAACAGAATGGAAGTGGTGAGAAAAAGGGGGTGTCGTGAAATTAATTAAGATGATGCCTTTTCCATGGTCTTTGTCGTTATTTCTAATAATTTTTTTTGTGTTTACTTATGGAATTTTGCTTGAAAGTTTTGTGTTTGTAAATTATTCACCTGCCTTAAAGAGTGTCTTTGTGACTGGGGTTTTTCAACCGTCTTCACTAGAAGAGAGAATATGAACGTTAGCTCTGTGTTCTTTAAGAACCATTGTATTTCTATTTGGTATAGACTCTGAGTTTACTTTTAAACAGTGTCTTGCATGACCTCTTTCTGTCGTAAACCTTGAAATGTAGCTTTAGAATAGTCATCCTGTTCCATGACTGTTTGAAAAATGTTTAAAGAGTTGTGGGGCCATGTTTAAGGCTCGTTTGTGTGACTGTTTCTTATTTTACCCATGCACCTGATCTTGGTCCTCAGCTTTCTGTACTGTTTATTAAATGATATTGCAAAGTCTTAGAAATATCTGTGACAGGTACTTCAGTTTTGTGGTCATAATTCAATCTCTATCAGATGAATATGTGTCCAAGGCTGGAGGCCCCAACTTTTCTTAGTTTCTGAATATGTAAGCTTTTGGTCATTTCTCCCAAAATGTTCGTGAGACCAAGAAGGAGGGACCCAGTCTTCAAAGTCTGGCAACTGAACCCTGACCAAAAAGGACGGCGTTGCCACATGTCAGTCCACTGTGGACTGAAGAAGCAGTTTTCCTCGACCTGTTTATATTTTTCATCTTTGAGAGATTTTGCCCCAATTTGGTCTGATTAATTGATATTCTGGATAACTAAGAGGGGCATCAAAAATGAGGCAGCGCTATCTTTTTTCCTAAGAGATTACAGGCTATAAAATTATCTTTATTATGAAGAGCATTTAGGAGGGGTCAAGTGCATGTAACTTCAAAGAATTTGGTAACTTGGAAGAGATGAGCCATCCTTTAGGGAAAGAGTGTTTATCTATGAATGGAAACTTGTGACACAAGGACTACTTATAAAAAGGTAATGAGCCATTATTTTTTTTTAAATTTACAATCATTTCTGTGAACGCCTGGCGTTGTAACAAATGTATGAGTGCTCTTTGCTGCTCCATTCCAAATCTCCCATAGCCACTTTTGCACTGTCAAAATTTCCCCATGTTGCAATAAAATCTGTTAACAACTGTAGCATTTACTTCTCTTAAGCCTCATCATTCATCATCGCAACTATGGCTGAGTAGAGTTGAACTCTCTTGTTTGTGCCATCAGATTTATAATTTCTTAAAATCAGGTTTGTGAGTTATGGTTTTTATTTTTCTAGGTTCTCAATACTTGTAGTGTGCTTAACAAAAAGTTGCAAGGCTTTGTAATTATTTACATTGAGCCTTATTTATGGGCATTGATATAAGATTACATAAAATGAACTGTCGGATAAGCCTCTGCCGTATGCCTCACTAAGTTCTGTCCCTAAATGTGAACACCTGCTTTGGCCACACAAGTGTGTTGGACGGCTGGGACGGTGGCGGTAGCACGTCGCAGTCGCACGTCTGTTCCGATTCCCGCGACCACGCCGATGGAGGGGGTGCAGGCAGGGTTTCCGGTCGTCGTGCTGCAATTCGAAAGTTCTAATCATTTGTCTCGGCTCGTTCAAAGTTTTACCTGCCTTAAAAATTTCGAGTTTAAATGAGCATTTTGCTGTATATTTGTGCACTTCTCCTCTGATGTGACTTATTTGCTAAGAAGACGTCATGTTGCCGGACAGTTGGTATCCTCAGGATGCACCTGCTTCTTCCGCTTTCGACTTCGGGCTCGAGAGCGTACTTCCTCCATTCTTTCATTCTGTGAACGCGTCTGGTTGAGGTAAGAGGAATTTGTAATCTGTTGGTTCCCAAGTGATCCCTCCGAACTTCTGTGTTTTCACCTCGTGGATTTGTTCTTCTCGTCATATCTTATTCTTGACAGTAAGTGGTTGAGGTTGGCCGCCCAATTTTTGATCTGGAGCGTGTTGTCTCCGTCTCATTTGTTCCATTCATCCGTGTCTAATTGGAGCGACGTGCTGAATGGGCTTGCTTATCTTACCGTTACTCAAAGCTTTTCGTTTATTTTGGGGAATTATTTCCAGATTCGCCCATATGTGATTCATGCCTGATGGCGTGCTTTGCGTCGCGGTCGCGTTTTAGTACATTATGAGCAACTGGCACCCGGTAATCCGTTCATATCGCTATGCATTTGGTTCGGTTTCTTTTGTATCAATCGTTTATGGATTATTCGTGGTGAACGGCCTGCTTGCGAAGAGGTTATGGGGTTCATGTGGCCGCGGCGTCACGACGCAGTGCGTAAGCGCGCGCAGCGAGCTTTAGGCACCCAAAAGCGAAAATAGACTCATGTTTTTGTAGCGAAATCAGCTACGAGGTACTTTGAGTCCAATAGGATTGTTTCGTGGTGTTTTGGCTTTTCTGCAACCCACGCCACCACCCTCTTTTCTTCCTGGTCTAGGGAATGGCAGATGTGCACTCGTCCTGAATTTAGATTTAAAGTTTTGTGGTCTTTCAGAATGGATATCGGAGTGGAGGAGCTGCGGCGACGCCGCTGTCAGGCCCTTGATAGGACGGCGCAGGAGCGGAGTGCTGATGTACTGCTCCCATCTGCTGCCCCACTTGATCGTGATGAAAGGAGCAGCGCATCCCCTCTCTGGTAAAAATAATAATTGTTTCTTGATGAAATTTCATCAGGACCTCATTTGTTGAGTTTAGAATGGATTATTTTGTTACTTCATCAATTTGTTGTCTACTTTCTATAAGCATTACCTTGGAAGTGTTTGGGAACCCTTAAAACAGATCCACATGCCTTCTGCCCGTTAACGCCTGGTTAAAAGCTGGATTTTGTATCTGTGTTAATTGGGTAGCCTGTTGCTTTCCAGTAAATAACTTCTTCACTTTCTGTATGAAAGTTCCACTTTCTTACTGAACGATCGAAGTTGTTAGCTGTATTAAATGGAAGTTCTGGTGAAAATGTCATTTTTTTAAAATTGGAAATTTGTAAGGATTATATGAAATTACACAGAGATCAGGATTTTGTATTCTAAGGCACATACCATGCCCCCTAACTCAGTTGAAGAGTCTCTTCGAGCCAGTTTTAGTCTTATCTTTAAAAGTCATCTTGAACATACTGTTTTGTCTTAACAGGTTAGCCTAGGCATATTTCACTTTTACATTAATTGATCATAGATTCCGGCATACACAGCTCAAAGTGTCTATCGCATTTCGTTTGGCAAGCTTCTTAACCTGAGACGGCAATAAAAATTTTGTATTATGTACACGATTGTTCCATTATAGTAAAATGCTTGCTTGTAAGCTTGCCTATGGAAATGGACTGGTCATAGTGAGTTGTGCATGCCGGAATCTTCTTAAAAATAAATTGAAGTGAAATATCTAGCCCGCGTCTTCCGATGTAATAGTATATGCATGATTACTTTAAAGATACAGCCAAAACAGGCATGAGAGGTTCATGGACTGGGTTCAAGTGCATGGCACATGTCCTCAAATGTTAAATTTTAATCTTTACTAAGTAAGACTTCGTATTCTCAATTACTTTTCTCTGTGCAACCCATATTGAAGAAAGTAAGGTTTTCACCAGAACCTGCCCCTAAATGTGTTTTATTTTACAGTGGACCTGCACCAGTTGAAATTGGCAGTGCCCCAGTTGGTGCCGCGTCAGATGGTTCTGGTGCAGTGGCTCACCCAGGCACCATATCCGGTGCCTTGCCACTAGCATTTGAAGGAATGGTAACTGCTACTCCTGGCGCAGTGAACATGGTGTGCGTGAGAGCTGAAGGTATGTTGAATTTGATACTTCCTGAATTCCTTTCTTCTGACACATCTTATCCATTTTGTTTTAGTTTTCCTTTTATTTTATTGACCTCTTTAGACTAGAATCATTTTCTAAATCAATTTGGAAACATTGGTGAAAGGCTTACTTAGGCCTCTATTAATTGGAAACTTTTTCCTACTACTGTTTGTGCTTCCAACTGGGGAAACACATTCCTCTTACAGTGATTGAACGTTAACCAAATTTGAACTAATGATTATTGGGTTCTTGGAGAAATTGAGTATTTTATAAGGTGGTTGAACTTCTACATGTTATGTGTTTCAGATCTTCTCGCGCTGGTGCAGAGACTGGCTCCACCTCGCGGTGCTCCTGCCCCCAGGACTCTGTCGTCGCCTACTCCCTCCTCCAGGACTCTGTCGTCGCCTACTCCCGCCTCCAGGACTCTGTCGTCGCCTACTCCCGCCTCCAGGACTCTGTCGTCGCCTACTCCCGCCTCCAGGGCTCCGTCTCCCTCTCCTGATATATTAATCATGGAGGAGGCACCTACCGGGAAGAGGACTACACCTCCTGCAAGTCCAGTTCAAAGTGAAGATTACAGCTGGCTCCTGGACCAGGAGCCCCGCCCTGTGGTCCAAGTGACACCGCAGTCTCCAAGAGGCCGATCCAAGTCCCTTTCTCCACCGAGCTTCAAGAGGAAAAGTTTAGGCACCATTGGAGCTCCGGATTCCTTTGTGGCCTCTACACGTCCATCATGCAGGAGAAGCCCCTCTCCTTCCTGGAGAAGTCGGTTGCAGTCCAGGTCCGCCTCCAGTAGGGCTCGATCGAAGTCACCTTCTCCTGACTTCTCCTTTATAGATGGGCCCTCGTCTTCCACCCTTTCCAAGAAAAGGAGAAGCCCTTCTACTTTTGCTTCCTGGAGAAGTCAGATGGACACAGGTGACAGGAAGTCTGCCTCCAGTAGGGCTCGATCGAAGTCACCTTCTCCTGACTTCTCCTTTATAGATGGGCCCTCGTCTTCCACCCTTTCCAAGAAAAGGAGAAGCCCTTCTCCTTTTGCTTCCTGGAGAAGTCAGATGGACACAGGTGACAGGAAGTCTGCCTCCAGTAGGGCTCGATCGAAGTCACCTTCTCCTGACTTCTCCTTTATAGATGGGCCCTCGTCTTCCACCCTTTCCAAGAAAAGGAGAAGCCCTTCTCCTTTTGCTTCCTGGAGAAGTCGGATGGACACAGGTGACAGGAAGTCTGCCTCCAGTAGGGCTCCATTGAAGTCATCATCTCCTGACTTCTCCTTTATAGATGGGCCCTCGTCTTCCACCCATTCCAAGAAAAGGAGAAGCCCTTCTCCTTTTGCTTCCTGGAGAAGTCAGATGGACACAGGTGACAGGAAGTCTGCCTCCAGTAGGGCTCCAATGAAGTCACCATCTCCGGACTTCTCGTCTTCCACACATTCCAGAAAGAGGAGGAGCCCTTCTCCTTATGCTTCCAGGAGAAGTGAGATGCCCACAAGTGACAGGAGGTCTGCTGCCGGTCGGGCTCCATCTAAGTCACCATCTCCTGATTTTTCATCCACTTCCGCCCAATCCAAGAGGAAGAGGAGCGCTTCCCCTGCTGCTTTCAGGAGAAGGTGGAGTCACAGGAGTTGTGCCGCTAGTCGGGCGCCATCTAAGTCACCATCACCAGGTTCAACTTCGAGGAAAAGGACCCCCTCCCCTTCTTGGAGAAGTAGGGTCAGGTCAACTGAGCGACGGTCAGGGGCACGTACAAGAACTCCATCTCCACAATATTCATTCTTGGGTGGACCGCCGTCGAAGGCTGGCCGTACTGCTTGCTTGTCTGCTGTTCGTCACAGATCTGCGTCTCTTTCCCCAGACTTCAAAAGGTATGCTGCGAGTCGAGAAGAAGTTGATAATAATGACCCAGAGTTCTTGCCAAATCCTAAAAAGCGAGCTGCAGCGAAACCAAAGGCTCCTCCAAAGGGTGATACTTCTGCTCCAAAGAAGAGAGGAAGGCCTCCCAAGGCTAAGACTGCAGCTCCTACACCATCTGTGTGCCCAATATGCCATGAGGTGGCTTCAGGTAAAATGTCTAACACCAAATGTGGACACATGTTCCATGAAAAGTGCCTAAATTCGTGGCTGAGCACAGACGGCCAGAAGAAACGAGAATTGAAGACTTGTCCCTCCTGTGGTGGTGATTTTTTGATGGAGGAGTTAAACCCACTATTTTTGTAAATATTTGTTTCAAAATGATGGCCTGTGTTTGGTATGAAGAGATGACCTTTGTTTCTTGAGGTGTCTTCATGTAAGCGTTCTTGTTTTGCTTATGATTGTGTTTTTTTTCTTTTTAGAAAGACAGTTCGTCTTTTACTTCACTTTGTTTTCTTGATTTTATACCTAGTTATTTTTATCATCACATAACGTTTGGTTACAAGTGGTATCCAATTCCTAGTGATTTGTGCATGGTAATGCCATTATGCATGTGACGCAACTATCCTTAAGTTGCTGAACCCAATCATGGTACGTGTCTTCATGCCAGGTTCTTTCTAAATTGGTTTTATGTATTATTTATTACATGTACCTATTTGTAATGTACATTTTGTGACTTTTACATGCTTCCCTCAGTTCTTTTAAGAGAGACAGTTTGTCTTTTATGCCACTTTGTTTCTTTTGTTTTCTTGCTTTTTTATTTCTGCGTGAGACATGTTGGTATGCACTTGTAAGTGTGAGACTGTCTCACACTTGCATTAGCAGTGCAGGGCCAGGCGCTGACGCCCGCCGTCATGGACTCCATGCTGGCCAACTGCGCGGTGGTGCCGCGGGTGCAGCAGGAGCCCAGAAGCGGACTGGGACAGCATATCTGGGACCGGATCGCCTCGAGGACGCTGCCGCTGCGCGCCCGGACGGCGTGGTTCGGGGCGGTGCACGACGTGCTGCCCACCAACGCCCGCCTTAAGGCCACGCACTAGGCCGACGACGTGGCCTGCAAGACCCGCGGTGGCGAGGACACGGTGCTGCACCGGCTGCTGACCTGCCAGCCGGCCTCGAGGGCATCTGGGCGTGGACGGCGGCGGAGCTGGCCAACGTCACCGGGGTTGTCACCTCCTCCATCGGCCCTGGAGACCCTCGTCATCCCGGACATCGCGGCGCCGCCGGGGTCCGCCAACAGGGCCGTTATCCTGCTGATGGGGACGGTGGCGGAGTAGGTGGTGGAGCACCGAGTCCATGACCTGCAGCAGCTGGTGGCCTTCACTGGTGTAAAAAACTTCAGGATTTTCCAATCAAACAATACCAATCAGGAAATGGTCTGGTTGCTAGAAACTTGAGTGGAATTCGCGCACCGCTTGATTGCTTTTTCTAAGTTCTGATTGACTATTTCTGATTGTGTTTTTCTGAGTGGACACTTCTGATTGACTATTTCTGATTGTGTTTTTCTGAGTGGACACTTCTGATTGACTACTTTGATTGTGTTTTTCTGAGTGGACAGTTCTGATTGGGAAGACAACTTCAAACATCGGTAATATGACTATGCCTTGGCACATTCGAAATTGACGACAACTTCTCTGGGGGGTCAAACCGAGTCCGATCCAAATCTAGAGTCCGATTTTCGATAGCTCGTGATCAGGCCTCGATATGCTAGTAAGTATGATCCGATTTGTATGAAATTAAAATGGCCCTAGTCAAATCGATTGAACATGTCACATACCAAATTTGAAACCGATATCGTAAATACTTTCCATTTTATAGGCATCAGATTTTGCTGATGTTCTTTTCTGATTTCTGAGTGGCAATCAGCAATTAGAAAACTGAGCAGAATTGCTCTGATTGCCAATCAGAAATCAAATATCAGGAAATTTCTGATTGGCACTCAGCTATCAGACATCATATATTTTTTGATGTCGGTACTCAATCAGGATTTTTTCTGATTAACAATCAGGAATCAGAAACAATTCCGTAAATGCAATCAGAAATCAGATGATTCCTTATTGACAATCAGAAATCAGAGATGATTCCTGATTGATAATCAGAAATCAGAAAATCAATCAAGAAAATCCTGATTTCTGATTGGAAATCAGAAACTGCAGTCTTAACTGATCCGTGCTACGGATTACAAACCAAAGTTGGAGAGTGAATCCAGTGTATACAAAGCAAATCCAGATAAATGCCGTCGTTCAGGCATTCGTTCAAAGGCTCGTTATGATTGCCTCCCAGCGGTTCAGGAATCCATTCAGGACTCGTTCTGAGTGCCACTCATAATTCAGCGAACCAATCAAGAAATATTTGATTGGAAATCAGAAATCAAAAAATCCAATCAAGAATTAACTGAATTCCAATCAAAAATTAGAAAACCAATCCAAATTTTTCTGATTTCCATTCAGAAATCAGGAAAGGAATCAGGGAATCCTGACGTTTTTTACACCAGTGTTGGTGCGGCAGCGCAGCCCACCCGGCCCGGCCGCTGCAAGGCCGGAGTAGCGACGGAACGAGGGATTAGCACCCGGCGAGGCGCCGCCATTTAATGAAACCTCTGTAATCATTTGATACTTTCCTTGTAAATAAAAGTATCTACATAGATGTACGGTAAACCATGATGCGATGTATTCTGTGGTGTAATGTTATTGTACCAGGTGGGTCACGGACCCCGTGAGAAATGGTTACTATGCAACCCGCTTGGAGCCCTGCATCCGGGCTTGCCTATGCGGCAGTGGGCGGGCGCACGGCAGGGCTAGGGTGGCCACCCGTCAAGTCCCGTTACGTTCAACTCGAGCAGTCGGACCGCGGACACCACGCGACCTCCGCGGCCGTCGCGAGGCCCCCGCGGACACCGCGACGACCACGGCGGGCCTCACGCGGACATCGCGACGACCACGGCCGCGAGAGTCCGCTCAAATAGCTGCCACGTTCGGAGAGCAATCAGTTAGTAGGGTCACACGTTCAGTTCGAGTCCCGTTCGCGGCTCGGAGGTTCAAACGCGTCTAGAGTTTTGGCCGCCGGCACCACACTGCAAACCTAACTGTCTACTAAGCACGCATTTACAAATGCATGCTGGGCAAGTAAGCTTACACACTTACAACTGCATGCCTGGCGCCGTATAACTCCATGCTACGCATATGCATTTGTAAGAGCGGTAATTAGTGGGTACTTAGTAGACAGTTAGGTTTCTAGTGCAGTCTTCTGGCCCACTGTGCGCCGCCGCCGCACTTGCAGCGCAAAGCCAGTCCACTTCAGAAGATATCCGCATTAGTATGCATGCATGCCCTTGCTGTGCCATCGGTCGTAGTCTTGATAGATACTAGTTTACAAGCACCGAAACGGCAACGGTGCATCCGCTCCGTTCCGTGCGCGCGTCACGTACTACGCACGATTCAGGATCGGATCAATGAAAAAAAGAAGGGTAGGTGTAGTGGGGGAACTTCCCAGCAGGTCGCGAACAATTACTGCGTCGCGACTCTAAGACAAAAAGCACTGCTTTACACCCTCCATAGGAAAGTAAGACCGTATGTGCTTGCCACGATTGCCTACCAGTCCCAGGCTGCAGCCCGTTCTCTACCCTGGATGGGCAACCGCATGCACAGTGGGCCAGAAGACCAGTGCCGGTGGAAAAAATTCCGCACGCGTTTGAGATCCAGAGTCACTAAATGGGACTCGCACCGAACGTGTTGTGTTGAGCATTGGCTGCCCGCATCGTTTGGGGTTTAGGCCCACTGTGCGGGTCCTTGTCGCGGCGGGTGGCGGTGGCTTATAGTAACAGGCGTGGATGGTGTGGGTAAGCTCCCGCTGGTGAACTGTTTACGATCTGGTTCCAGGCCTGCCGGCAGATCGCCAGAGGGCCCTGATGCGCTTCTTGTACTCCTGTAGTGACCTGTAGTGACGCCGTGCTGGAGAGTAGCGGATCCAGAGACGGCTTTTGATGGCTAGGGCGGGGATGGGGAGTATTGGCACTTTTTGGACTAAAATCGGCGGTTGAGTGCAGTAACGGGCAACTTGACCACACCGCGCTGCCTGCCTCCGTCATGCAGTGCCTCCAGCTGGCCGAGTGCGCCCGCGTGCGCCGAGTGCGCAGCGATGCGTGGTGATAACGTACAACAAACGGATTCCTTCTCCGGCTCAAGTGCGAGAGACACAGCGATATGTCGATCCATAAGGAAAAAATGCTTTTCTGTGTGCAAGCGTGAACGCCAAGTGCCTTGAAGGGCTTGGTACCCTGCTCTCGCTGGGGTAGGCAACCCAACGTGCGTGGGCACCGCCCGGCTGCCTAACTACCAGGCGAGACCTGTAGGCGCTATCTGTGCGCCTGGTCCACGTAAATTATGCCCAGTCTCCGTCACTTTGCCCCTTGCAAGGTCTGTCACCTGCCGATACGGTAAGCAAACCCAGCGAGGCCACTCGCGTACTACCCTGTTACGGCCGATTAATTTTGTGATCATAAAATGGTAAGAATTTGCTGGGGACAGTAAGTAAATATACAGTGACAACTGAAATCGTACATTTATGCATAGTGGAATCATCACTTCACACGTAGTTTACACTCCCTGACACAATAGTTAGAACACTGATACCATTCCAAGAAGAAAATAAGAATAAGGATTATATTGCTGACAAATTAGATAAAGAGTCCAAACTTAGGCACTTCTGTGGTTAGGGCTCACAAGTAGGTCTTATGTCCATAATACATCAGTATTGTACACAATAAAAAATTTCAGCAGCTACCATCATGCATTTTCAGGCGGCTTACAAGCACTGCTCTGTTGGTGTTTTTTCATGGACCGAGCGACAAACTTGCCACACCTATCACAAGCCTTCTTGGGGAGTTTCGTTCCCCACTCAGGGAACATAGCCTCAAGCAAGCCTTCTATTCTTCTTCTTTCGTCGTCAGGCAACTGGGAGTGGGCTGTTTTAAAGTGGTCCAATAATAAATTAAAAGGAAAGAAATATGCTGTTTACGAACGAGCAGGATTCCGTCGTCCTTGAAACGTTCACTGGTTTCAAGCAAACCGTCCACAAAGTCAGAAAGCCGAAATAAGTCGGCCTCCGTCAGAGTGGAAACCTCAACATCAGATTGCATTCTGTACCAGAAGTCGCACGTCACCCGTAGCACGTCTGTTTGGCCAAAACAAACACTAGCAGTCCTGCGCCTTGTGCTTTGTGCTTGTGTTCCGGCCGTAGGGCGACGGCTGTCTGCTCGCGAAAGAAGAAGAAAAAAGGAGAATCTTCAGGAACGTGGCGGTTGGTCTCTGATTGGTTCTAGCAGCCGACGGTGTCCACGTTTACTTCGTGCTTCCCTTATTTCGCCTAGCTCTGGCCTTGCTCAAGTCGCCTACATTTCAATCGTAGACGCAGAATAGCGGGTTTGGTTTCGTTCTGGAGGTTGTGACACATCGTCGACGCGTCACGGAGATGATATTTACTTTGTGCCTTGTTGTCGAACGTCATCTGGCAATCAAGTTGTGTTTAGGCGTTTGGCAAATACGTGACTGAAAAGTGAAACCCATTTGGATTGGGGGGGGGGGAGGCGGATAGGAAAGGCAGTACTAGTCACTTCAATGATTGTCTTACTTCAGATAAAAATTTCAAGTAATGACTCAAAACCCATTCATTAATCAAGAGAGATAAATGTTTGTACATTTTTTGTACCCTCACAGCTTCTTTAAGTATTCATTCTGTTGAATGTTTACTTTCCCTTCTTCAAATTCAGGATCAAATGGGAGGTCAGTAATTGAACAAGTGGCTGCAGTTGTTATAAAAGAATGCTATTTATTTCTAAAAAATGCAAATAAGATGACACTTGTATTATTCTGGGTGAGGTTTCACTAATAGATAGGTTTAGTTACATCCTTTAAACACTTCTTAACTTGGGATATATGACCAGAGTAGAAGAAATACAATAATCCTACAGTTTTGCCAAATGATCTGCTATCGGTGTTCAATGGCAAATTACTTGCTATAAAAACATTTGTAAACAATAGCCTGTAACATATTGTTGGTAATTGACATTGATATTTGACATTTTGCATTACCTGCGGCTTAAGTCACTTTAATTCATCAAACCCCATAAGACTTAGTACGAAATATGCTGCGATAGGCTTTGAATATTGGTCCAAATTTTATTGTGTCGTCGTAAGATCTTGACACTGTTCCACCTTCCCGGAAACCTTTCAAGGTACCTGGAAAAAAAAACAAGAAAATTAAGAAAAGTGGAAAGAAATTATTATAAGTATTCAGAACAGAGACATAAAATTGATGAGTTGACAGTTAACAGACTTCACCTTGAAATGAGGCTATGGCACTTGTCTGAAATATTCTCAGGTAATTGTAGAAGCCAGTACAGAGGGCGACAACATGAACTGCTTGATGTCTGCAATGAGACGCCCCTCAGTTTGCAAGATGTAAGTACATTTTGAAATGAAAAAAAAACAGCGAAGGACACATTCATCATCAGTTTCTGAAATATTTAAAAAAGGAACAAACATCAACTTGAAGGGCATATATATTAAACTTTGATCAGAGTACATTATGTAAGACTTACCATCACTAATCGAGATGACACAATGAATCGGGGGTAGGGATGACAAATATTCAGAGTCCAATAACATGAGAGCAGGAACAGCACTACAATTTTGAGATTGGCAACATAAATTTAACTTGTTACTATGTTCTTCTTGTTCTGAGCAAACATAGACAGTTAAATTTTCCCATTCTAGCAGAGACATAATATTGTGAACTGTAAATCAAAAAAATATAAACAGAGACTAGTTAATCACTTTAGAATGGCAGTGCATGTTACTATTTCATGAGTTACCAAGGGGTCAACACCTCTCAAATTTAAGATAATAACTTTTTTTCAGGATACACAAATAGTAGAGTCACCTTTTGAAGAGCAGGATTTTTGAGATAAATCAAAGCCAACAATGCAGGGAAATCTTGTTCGAAAAGTCATTGTCATTTTACGAAAGTTAGTACTGTTACAAGATAAAATCATCAACAGTTAAAAATTTTGAAAGATGTTTCGCATTACTTCACTGGTCATTTGTCAAAGTGGCGTAAGACCAATAGGTGCCAGATGCATTCTTTGTGAAAATATTTTGGTGCAGCTACTAATCAGGGAATCGTTCAGAAACATTGCAGAGTTGGTTCCATTTTTACATCTGGTCACTGTGCTTGGTATAGGTATGGTCCCAATTATGTCAACAAATTTAGCTTTTAACACATGCCTTCAAAGCAATTATAGTAAAACTAAATTTTCTTTCAAAGGCATTTGCTATAAGGTAAATTTGTAGACTTATAATCGGGACCGTACCTACACCAAGCACAGTGACCAGATGTACATATGGAACAAACTCTGCAATAATTCTGAAGGCTTTCCTGATTAGTAGCTGCACCAACACATTTTTACAAAGAAAGAATCTGGCTCCTGGTAAACTTACGCCACTTTGTCAAATAACCAGTGACTTCTGGACGTACCACTATCATCTCTCCCATGCCTGATCAGAACATGTGATGGATGTTCTTGGGCAGACTGTTCTAAATATTCATCATCATTCATGAGCCGCATAATCTGAAAAACATTAGACAATGTTACAGGTTGTTAATTATGTAATTTTTATAAACCCAAGCCATACATTTTCCTTCCACAAACTTTCTTTTCTTAATTTTGATTGACATTTCACTCCAGAAAAAGGTTGGCACAATAGGCACACCCAGGGTGATTCAGAAATAGATATACAGAATTTATGTAAACAATCATTGCAGAAAGACCTGAAAGAGGCACATAAGTTAAAAAAACGTCCATCACAGTTCATAGATGAGAACAGTGTCAGAGAAAGCCACAGGGTAATTCCATGCCCAGGCTATGGCACATTGCACCCCCTAGAATTGATGGAGATGGAATTTATCAAAATAGGTGTCAATGTACTCACGATGATCCCCTGAGTCACCCTACAATTATTTTTTTTGACCAAGTCCAAAACGTTCTGATTTTATGACATCTCAAGTTGCTGTCAACTTTTGATGACACAATTCTTGGTGAATAGGGATCCTTGGTCACATTAGTACCAACCAGGTTTCTTTGGCTTCACAAAAGACTACTCTATCTATAGGAAGAAAACATTTGATATGTTGAAAAACTTGAAGATTATTGAAGAAAACCAATGAAATAGATCTAACAAAAATAGGTCGTTCTTTGATTTTTACGACGCTTGGTCCAGAAGTCACTTATCCCCAGTTGAAGAAGCTCACAAAACTTCAACCCTGGCCCGGCCTTGTAACTATTGATCGGTCCACATTTTATACTTTTCAGACTAAATTCGGAATTTCAACTTGAACAGCATGAACCAAAATTGCTGGGAAAAACTCTAAAACTACAATTAAGCTTGGAAATAATCAATTTAAATGAGATATTTTAGGTCCAAAGAAACATTTTTAGGTGTCGAGCCTCTAAGCTGATATTTTAGGATAACGAGGTTCACGCAGACCATTTTGACCAAATTGAAATGAGGTTTCAAGACTTAGTCTTCCCCTATGTCCTCTAAAAAACATAATCCCTGAGTTCTTTACTGATAGGAGAAAGGCTGAATACATAGTCAGCAAACGAGATTAAGGATGCCTACTGACCAAGGATTGCGACATCAAAAGTTGACCGTAAATTCAAATCACTATAAAATTGTATCGGTATGGAGATTGTAAAAAATAATTTGAAGGGTGACTCAGGGGATCATCCACAATGTATTGACCCCTATTTTGGCCAAATCCATCACCAATGATCCAGGGAGGGGGTGGGGTGATGGTCTGGCATAGAATTACCTCACAGTAATTGTACCTCATGCATTGTGGAAAGGAACAAGAAGTATACTCAAACGAAGCCACGTCCCTCAAACATACTGCACAATTAGTCTGAGTAGAAAAGTGACCAATTAATTAAACTTGCTGACAAAAATTCAACATAGTATTCAGAGAAATACACACATCTCAAGCTCACCGTTACATATTCTTCATTAAAAGAAAAAAATGAGTCCAAAAGAGATTTCTGTGCACAGTTTAAAAAAAAAGCAATATATATTTATTTAGTTCAGCTAGCCATTGATAAATGCATGCAGGCATACTCACTAAAGATGACTTGCAAATTTGGAAGCCATGAAACATCGGATGTTTCATTAAAAGGGTGGCATCTGTACACAAACAGACCAGGCAGGAGCTGGTGATTCCACATTCATTACTTGACTTAGTGTTAGAATTGTTTTTTTCATATGTCATGTCCCTGCTTTGCAGAGTTTGCGTTCCTTGACTGGTGAACAAGGACAGTACTTCTTGTAATAAAGATGCAGGAAACTCTACCTGCAATTGGATCAAAACAGAATGATTAAATGACAAGCAGACGACAGCAAAGAGAAGGATGTTTGTTCCAAGATTACCCCTTCTGATAGAATGCCGATTCCAGTTTCAGTCATAATAGACCTTATTTTTAAAGTATCATAAAAACAATTCCTTGGTGTTGCCGCAGAGGAAACATGAACAAAGTCAGTGGACAGTAAACGGTCAGTCAACTCCTGAAGACACACACACACCAAGAAATCAGCCTTGAAGTAGGAATAACAATCTGAAAAACCTCAAAATGTACGGAACAAGATATTTTTATTACTTTCACGGCTCGCTCCACAGCAGATTTAAATACATCATTCCCATCTGGTTTTATGAACTTGTCATAATGTGAAACAAAATCAAGTATTTTTGAACTAGGAACCTAAATAGAAGAATTTTAGAATCAGACCAAGACAAGGTAGAACATGATATAATAACAGTTTAACAGACATTTAGCTCACCCTTGAGAAAGACCCATCTCCAAACCACTTCACATAATGCGACTTTGCTGATTTTTGAGATCTATGATTGATTGATACAACATGTGGCTGTTCTATGACAATGGCTGTAAATATATCAAAATATATTAACAAAAAATAGAAGTGAAATTGATAGATTGGCCTCAGCCATTGCGTCTTGACCCTGTGTTCTTTGGAAAGACACATTTCCTTGAAACTCTTGTGTCTGGTGGCTAGTTGTTATTCCAAATTAATGCCACTCTGACAGTATCATGTCATGGATTGGAACTTTTGATCTACAAGCCAAATCAGGGATACCCGTTGATCACTTCAACAAGAGGATTAGGTTCAAATATTGGTTCCAGTCATTTCACTTCAGATTTTATGAACTCCTTCACATTGGAATTATTACGATACAATAAGGTGGATGGAGTTACAAGTAAGATACCTCAATTTTTTGTTATAGTTTGACAGCCAAAAGTGCCGAACAAAGACTAAAATTATGTGGATTAGGGAAAGAACAAGTTTGGTTCTTTCCTGGTGTTTGCCTCAGACTCCATAACAACTCTCGCGTAATTTTCAGTACAAGAAAGGTGTGACCTGTTGTGGGCACATTTATAAAGAATATTAAGTGCAAAAATTTTGATTCAAACCAGACATCTTAACCTCAATAAATTTATCCCCACTGATATAAATTTGACATGTATATTGATCGCTCATTACCTGGCCAGTATCGATGACCTGCAATCTTGGCCCACACAAGGTTTCCTTCTGACACCATCATGTTTCTCAAAGTATGTATGGCAGTTATTGCAGTCTTTTGCTCCAGAGTACCTATGACAGAATAGAAACAAATGAGGGAGGTCACAGTATATAAACAATACAGGGAAACCAATAGCAACATGACAGCTCTCTTTTATTTGTGGCTTTTAGACTTGTTATCTGTCAAGAGAACTTCTGAAGCGATTATCTGAGGATAATTCTTATGGATAATCTTACAAGACGCAGCACTGGCGCAAATAAAGCCCTGGACGTTAAACGCCCCAGGACAACTGGTGCAGATAAAGCCCCGAAACGTTATGAGCACCAGTGATCACTCGGGAGGGCTCTGCTAGGGCGCATAACCTATTTGTTAAAAATTATTATGTTCCCCAGCTGGTGAACACAGAATGTAGAACTCTTATCTTTACTGGTCTCTTATCATTCGCACCAGTGGTAGTAGTAAAATATCATCGTAATTTCTTTGCACATCACTAGTAGGTATACTGCTACCGTTTGTCGACTATGGAAAAACCCAAGCCAGTAAAGAGACGGAGAAACAGGAGAATGCTGTTTGATAGAAGGAAAGACAGATCTTATGCCATGAGACATCTGATGAAAACGTCCCATGATAAAGAAGAATTCAACTCAGTGGAGACTTTGCCACCGACTATAATCAACAAACAGGAGACCCCTTGCAATCCGCTGACTAAAAACGAGTCTTTAACAATGGTTAGTGCAGTTTCAATTCATCTTTTACTTTTGTGCATCCCTTTGTTTTTTTGTTTTTTTTTTAAATATTTTTATTTCAGGATATATTTAACGGAAGCAACCAGCCTAAAAAGAGGATGAAAGCAATTTCATTATTTGATGGCATAGCTTCTGGTCTCTTAATACTGAGCCAAAAATTGAATATTGATGTTGAATGTTACTATTCCTCATAGATAAGCAAGGATGCCAAAGAGGTTCAGAAGCTTTGGTTCAATAAAACCTTGACTATGCTGGGCTCAGTTACAAGTATTACCAAACGGAAGCTAGATGAACTGGGATCTATTGATTTATTGATTGGTGCTAGCCCTTGCAACGAATTCAGCCTTGTTAATCCTTTAAATAAATCATTATATGGTAAGTTTTATATGTAATGAAAAATCTGTTTGTGTGGTTACAGTTCCTTAATACTGAAAACCAAAATTTTTAGAACATTTGTATCACCATTTACTGAATCAAGGTTCCTCACCAACATTTTACTTGAAAGACACTTAGATACAAATACATTTATTCTGGCTTGCGAAACTTTTGCTGAATTTGACAGATCCTTCATCAACAAATATACTATTGTTTGATTTTATACGAATTCGTGACCATCTAATGTTAAACGCTGCAAAGAGGGGGCATGAGTTCTTTTGGCTTTTTGAAAATACATGTCACATGAAAAAGGAGGTATTGAACAACATTAGCAGGTAAGTACATTCTTAAAGAAATAAAAATCTGTTTTAATCTTGGATATTTTGTATGAAGCAAAAGAGACTTAATTTCTTTGTTTATTTGTTTCAATAGGCATATTGGATCAAAACCAATAAAGACCCACTCATCTCCGTCAAGGAGAGAAAGGTTTTTTTGGGGAAACCTGCCCTTGATGCATGAACGAGACTGGACTGACATTGAACAGATATCTCTACAATCGTGTTTAGACAGTCATAGAACAGCTAATGTCACGATTCTACCTACACAAACAACCTCGTCAAACAGCCAGTTCCAAGGTAATTGACAGTTCAAAGCATAAATTTTTTATCAAATAAAGGCCATTAATATCAAGGTTAATCATAACAGGAAACAATGTACATCCAGTCACTGAAAATGGCAGACCTTCTAAGATATACAGTCATGAACTTGAGCAAATTCTTGGTTATCCGGCCCATTTCACTGACGCAGCTAATCTCAGTTCATCAAGGCGAAGATTTCTTCTTGGAAAGGCATGGGACATAAGATGTGTTACAGAGATTCTAAAACCCCTTAAATTACTGTTTAAAACCAATGAAAGTGAATGATCAACAAATCCTTCAGGGCTCTACTGTTAAAATGAGAGATGGTAAATATAACCAGTTCATATATGGATTTTAAGCTTGGCTTTTCACATGAAAATGTGCAGTGGTACTTCATTGTCGAGTAATCATGTTGTCATATTTGGTTTAAAGTACACTGTCAAGTGCCAAATACATATCATAGAATTTTACAAGATACCATTATACTGTCTCAATTGCAGTCAACTATTGTCCTCTGACTTGAGATGACTTTGAATACATTATATAATACTTATAATAACCAATAAAAGAACAATTGAAACTAATATATTTAAATGCCTTCAATTATTGACAAAACCTCTTTAAATATTGACTTCAATTGGAATGAAACTTGGTCACCAACAGTCTTTATTAACAACTATAGACAAAACAGACGTATTAGGATTATTTTCTTAAATATTGCATGGACTTGGATGTGTCATTAGAAAACTGGAGGTGATCACCGGCTCATTCCAGACAGAACAACTAATAGACTGGATAATAACTTGATCATACCTGTGTCGATGTACACTTTTGGTTCTGCCTCCTTATTGAATGAAATTGAATGAAACAAAAACTATGAAAGAATAGCAAAAAGCAGAAAGGGTTATGAACCTGAACTGGAAAAAAAGTTGATATGATTATACGATTTTCTACCACTGTCTTCAAATGAGATTTGTTGGACATGAAGAAATGTACCTTGTTGACCCTCTTGAGGAATGCACGAATTTCAATTGAGTTTAAATGAAAGACTATGAATAAGACAAAGTCAGTTGTCCTAGGTTGGGGTCAACGAGCCTTGAACCTTACTTAACGCAACCTCTCCAGGTCAGCACTCTTCATCTACAACTGACCAGAGCACGATATTAACAGTCAGTTTAACAAAATACCGTTTATTCTGATTGGCTCTGCCCGTAACGTACGAAATCAAACCGAAACAACGAAACAACTTGGCATAAACATGAACCCCACACAAACGCATCACAATGCTGTGAAAGGTTATGCAAACTCAGATGGTTGGAGCGTAGGAAACGAAGGGAAAAGTTCCCTTATCCCTCAGATATAACTCAGAACCGTTATGATTGACGACAAATCGCAACGTATTCCAACACCACGACCAAAGGGTCACAAAGGAGGGACTTCGAAAATTACATTTTATCACGTTGCAAGCTCTGGCGACCTGCAACGCTATGAGAAATTTCGCAAAACGCACAGCAGACCATACAAAACAAATACACTATTCAAAAATCATGTTTTAATGGGAAAACTTTGAACTGTTTTCAATAATTAAGATCAATACCACTTCAGTACAAGGTGCTTTGGACAATGCGCCCAATATCTACTTATAACGTCACAAGACGCTGCCAGTTTCAGAACAAAATAAATATGTTTCAGAATCACGTATTTTGTCTTGTCATGAGCCAAACTCTTCACATGAGTATCACATACATGTTATTCCAGTAGACAGGCTTCCAAAGAATGAGCAAAACGACGCGCTTCGCCTTAATTTCAATTATTTACGTAAATTTGGTGACAAAACTGGACAAATTTCTATTTCTATGAAATTGTCATACTTCTGCAGGGAAGGTTGAGCAGAAAAACGCGGCGAGCAGGAGGGGAGGGGAACCGGAAATGACTAGCACCCACTCTTCCTTTACAGACCTTCCATAAATTAACTTTCGGCACAAGGCTCAAGGCTGTTTGTTACTCGATTGCCCTCCCATCATCATGTACAAAGTTAAAAGGTAAAACTTTGAACGAGCCGAGACAAATGATTAGAACTTTCGAATTGCAGCACGACGACCGGAAACCCTGCACCCCCTCCACCGGCGTGGTCGCGGGAATCGGAACAGACGTGCGACTGCGACGTGCTACCGCCACCGTCCCAGCCGTCCAACACACTTGTGTGGCCAAAGCAGGTGTTCACATTTGGGGACAGAACTTAGTGAGGCATAAGGCAGAGGCTTATCCGACAGTTCATTTTATGTATTCTTATATCAATGCCCATAAATAAGGCTCAATGTAAATAATTACAAAGCCTTGCAACTTTTTGTTAAGCACACTACAAGTATTGAGAACCTAGAAAAATAAAAACCATAACTCACAAACCTGATTTTAAGAAATTATAAATCTGATGGCACAAACAAGAGAGTTCAACTCTACTCAGCCATAGTTGCGATGATGAATGATGAGGCTTAAGAGAAGTAAATGCGACAGTTGTTAACAGATTTTATTGCAACATGGGGAAATTTTGACAGTGCAAAAGTGGCTATGGGAGATTTGGAATGGAGCAGCAAAGAGCACTCATACATTTGTTACAACGCCAGGCGTTCACAGAAATGATTGTAAATTTAAAAAAAAATAATGGCTCATTACCTTTTTATAAGTAGTCCTTGTGTCACAAGTTTCCATTCATAGATAAACACTCTTTCCCTAAAGGATGGCTCATCTCTTCCAAGTTACCAAATTCTTTGAAGTTACATGCACTTGACCCCTCCTAAATGCTCTTCATAATAAAGATAATTTTATAGCCTGTAATCTCTCAGGAAAAAAGATAGCGCTGCCTCATTTTTGATGCCCCTCTTAGTTATCCAGAATATCAATTAATCAGACCAAATTGGGGCAAAATCTCTCAAAGATGAAAAATATAAACAGGTCGAGGAAAACTGCTTCTTCAGTCCACAGTGGACTGACATGTGGCAACGCCGTCCTTTTTGGTCAGGGTTCAGTTGCCAGACTTTGAAGACTGGGTCCCTCCTTCTTGGTCTCACGAACATTTTGGGAGAAATGACCAAAAGCTTACATATTCAGAAACTAAGAAAAGTTGGGGCCTCCAGCCTTGGACACATATTCATCTGATAGAGATTGAATTATGACCACAAAACTGAAGTACCTGTCACAGATATTTCTAAGACTTTGCAATATCATTTAATAAACAGTACAGAAAGCTGAGGACCAAGATCAGGTGCATGGGTAAAATAAGAAACAGTCACACAAACGAGCCTTAAACATGGCCCCACAACTCTTTAAACATTTTTCAAACAGTCATGGAACAGGATGACTATTCTAAAGCTACATTTCAAGGTTTACGACAGAAAGAGGTCATGCAAGACACTGTTTAAAAGTAAACTCAGAGTCTATACCAAATAGAAATACAATGGTTCTTAAAGAACACAGAGCTAACGTTCATATTCTCTCTTCTAGTGAAGACGGTTGAAAAACCCCAGTCACAAAGACACTCTTTAAGGCAGGTGAATAATTTACAAACACAAAACTTTCAAGCAAAATTCCATAAGTAAACACAAAAAAAATTATTAGAAATAACGACAAAGACCATGGAAAAGGCATCATCTTAATTAATTTCACGACACCCCCTTTTTCTCACCACTTCCATTCTGTTCAACTCGAATCCAGTACACGTTTACTTGAGACTAAACAAGTTGGGATACTAATGTTTCAAATTCATATTTTGCTGAGACATCAAAACAGTACAACAAACAACATAAGATTGGAGAGCCTCACAAGAACATGAAATAATAACAAAGTCCTGCACACTCGAGTTGATCATGACAACCAAAACAAAACATTATATGTAAGAATAAAACACAAGAGCACTTCACTTGACAAAAAAATTATAAGCAACAATTATATACACCAAGGCAGCACACACATCATATTGGAGGAAATATATCGACTAAAGCTTCTTATACACTCTTTGGTATTGTCAACAACTGTGTTTTGCCCTTGTCCTCAATGAACTTACTCTGTCTGACTGGGGAATAGGGCCTACCTGAGTTCTGAACCTCACACTGTGTCTGAACAACTTGGCGTGCTTTTTGTGACTGTTCAAAATATGGTGAGACAGGGCGTCCAATCCAGACTTGCTTGCAGGGAAAGATGAGGCACATCCAGGACATTTAAGTGTTGAGAAGGCTGATTTCTTCTGAATGACCCCCACGCGTGACATTTGCGCAAGAGGCATTACTCCTGGAGCAGGATCCGGTTCGGCTTTTATCTCCTCCTTGATCACTTGCAGAGAAAATTCATCGACCACCTGCAGACGGCACACACAAACATCAGACTGAAATCGAAGTCAAAGCTCATGCATCTTCACAGTAAACGTATATAGAAAAAATACCCTCATTACGGAAAGGAAATAAATAATAGATTGATGAAAGCGTTTTGGAAAACTAGACTGCTGGTTGGAAAGAAGCAAGTGTTGACATTTGCCATGAAGCGCAAAATTTGATTCTGAAGAATTTCTGATGGGCACTTGAATGAATTGCTTTGTTTTTATACCAATAAGCACACAATAAACCTCTTAAAAGACCATTGCTGATTGGTAGAGGCTGATAAGTTACAAGGTATGAACTTGATAACGATTGCTAAGATAAAAATAATAAAGCTTTATTTGTGTCAAGACAGCCACTCTTTCCATCAACTTAAGCACTTAAATATCATGACAGGTCGCTGAAGGAATGATTTGACGAACACAGGGTGTAAAAGGTAGTTACTTTCCATTCGAAATGACATGATCCAGAGTTGATCTTCAGAAGACCGAAGAATACGTACTGTGTGTACACTCAGTTGTGAAGCTGGTGTTTCGATAAGTTTGTGGCCTCCAGATCTGCTTATCACCAACTCAGCAGGCCCAGTCTCCACCCTAAATACAATAACATGTTAGTACTGATTCATCATTTTAACTTAGCAGAAACAATAACAACAAGAGCACTTACTTGGTATAATTTGCTTGAAGAATGGGGTTTGATGTGTATTGTTTATTTGAATCTTCTCCAAAACCAGCAAGGCCAGCAAAGTATGTGGCGACAGCCTCATCAGATTCAACCTGCAGAGAGGGTAAAATATTTAGTCTTGACACGAGCCACTGACTCAATGTAAAGGATCATATGAACAGCACTTACACCAAACAGTACTCGAGAGTGTGATGCATCTACTTTCAAGTTCCAAGAACCAAAGTCACTCACTCCGCAATGTGGAGTGGAAAATGTTTTGTAAACAGACAGCCCCAAAACATTCATCACTAAAGATTGAAAAGGTTTGTCACTTCTTATTGGGATTCTTAACCTGAGAAAGAATTCAAACACATGCTACATCATCAAAGTAGGAAGGTGCACAAAGCTACACTTATCAGGAACCTGCAACTAACCACACTTTGTTTGTATTCTCAAAGGCGACTCCCATCTCCTCATGCGGAAAGCCCTCCATCACATGCCAAACCAGACTCGTTCTCCGCAAAGGAGCATGATGAACAAGGTGTGGGCTGGCAGTGCCCACCTTTACGCTGAGATCTTGGCTGAAGAAGGGGACATACTGCTTCACACAATGCCAAGCACTGAGCCCTACTACATACAGGCTTTCATTGACATTCCATTCTTTGACACAGTCCAGATAAATAATGGGACGATAGACGCACTTATCTTCATACATTTCTGAACCAGATGGACCTTCTTCAGTTGAATTCGCTTTGAACTTTCCAACTCGATGATGTGGTTTACTTTGCAGACAGCAGGTCATTAAATGACCCCCATATGTCAGGTTTCCAAAGTCCTCCACATTGCTGGGGAACAGCTTGAGAAGACTGCAGATAGAAAAAAAAAAGACAATAAGATTGTCGCCGCGCATCACATCACAAACATTACATCTCGCAACGGACTATCAACATTTCACAGGTTATGATGCCCGGCTTCACAGTGTGTGAGGCGACATTCAGCCACCATGGGGTAATGATTACGAAGGAAAAGGGAGCAGAACAAGACATAGCGCTCAACGGGCGTGTGTTTGTAATGCTGAGGGATTTGGCTTGGATAAATAATAGGTTACCTCCGTACTTACCAACAGACTTTCTTGGCAATATCCATGCAGACGTGAGGAAAGACAAAAGTGGTGCGAAAATGCCGCTTGAAAAACCCGTCCCTTTTTACACACAAATGTCTACGTGTAAGGAATGAAATTCATCAAATTACTGATAACTGGGATGTCTTGCGAGATTTGTTATGACCGGACCGAACCGTGTACCGTCGAGCTTCGGATTGAGGCCGAAGCGCGCCTGTAGCGAGGCTACAAGCGAGAGGCTGCGTTTGGTATGAAAAACTGCGCGGCGCACAACCTCTAAACCCAGCTGAGTCCAAGACCCGAAATGAGCGGTGCTGGCCTTGTGTTTTCACCTAGTATAAACAATCAGTGATCCCTCCTTTTATTCCTCTCACTTTATTTAGAACAACGCATTAAAATAAAATTAAAAAAATTGCCAGCCTAGGAATTTTTTGGTGAGTAAGCAGAATTTATTGAAAAAAAAAAAAAAAAAAAAGGACTTTGCTATTTGAAATTTGAATTAATTCAGACATACTTCTTTAAATAAAAAAAAATGCATTTACTCCTTTTTAAAAATAATTCTATCATATACATGGGTATGTAATCCAACGCGTGGCATTCATTATGATTTATTCCTTAAATCTTAATTAATTCATTTAATTGTATTTACTATTATTTTATTTTATTTTATTTTATCCAAAAAATAGAGGAAAATAGGGGGGGAGCTCTAGGAGGGGGGAGCTCTAGCACTGACCCTTTGCATGCTGGCCCATTCACATAGAGAGGAGAAGTATACTTCTCATAAACTAGTTTAAGATAGAGCTATGATGCATGATGTAAACCCATTAGGTTTTCTCACTGAGCTCTATTTCAAAAAAGATTGTGACATGATAAGAGAAGCATTCTCTCACTTTAAAGAAATGCTGAGTTAATACACAGCTAGAAATATCCTAAAGTCAAAGTGGCAAAAACTCAACTTTTTTTCCTAAATTCTCCACTCCATTTTTTTCAAAAAGATAGTCTGTCCTCTGAATACTAAATGGGCTTCATCTCCAATACTCAAAATAGAAGGAGACCTAGTCAAACCAAAGAGTGCAAACAATTCTGTCACTTTTCCCGTTGGATTTGGAGCCGAGAAAGTGTATGTCTCTATCACCCAAAATAAAACCCAATATTTTTAAAAATCCATCAAAATGACTATCAGGCAAGCTTCACTATTACCTTAACTCTATTGAAAATCAATACCAGCTTCAACAAACTAAAACCCATGGCGGCGGCCTCTGACACACACATCATTGTATCATACCCAATACAGCCATTTGGAGGTTAAACTGTCCTTATGTAACTTTTGTCAGAAATAATTATTTTAAGATTGCCACTTATCTAAAACATAATGAGGGGCACATCCCCTTCATATTCGTGCAAAGAGTCTGTCACTCGCAACCAAAGATGTTTCTAAACATTAAAAAAAGTGATCCGCGCTGATTTGGCCCGAGGAAGCTTTGAGTTTCTATCACCCCAAAAAATGAAATATTCTTGAATAGCATTCAAAATGACTCTCAAAACTCTATTGATAATCAATGCCAGCTTCAACAAACCACAATGTAGTGCAAAGTTTCAAGTCCAACTGCATAGAGCATCAATACAACTAGGACTGACTACACTAAAAAATGCTTGTCAAAAGATAAAGATAAGGGGAGAATAGGATTGATTCAATACAAACAAACGCAATTCAACAATCAAATAATATAAGTTTAATTAAAAACTTACAAAGTTTTTTAATTTACAAAAACCTTGTCAATAGACGTAGTGACTCATTATCATTTTAATGTAAAAAGAACATCAGATTGAATAAATTTTCTTTTTCTCCTTCAGGTTCCTCCTGTATTCGCGTAGTTTTTCTTCTTTGGTCTGAAAACGAAAAACAAGAGTCCAGCAAGGTTTTAAACATCGTTACATAAACAGATAAGAACATAGAGAAATTAAAAAATTTTCACTTACACGGCGAACTGGCGTCTTTGGAAGAACTCTTCCGAAACTTCCTCCACGAGAAGAGCCTCTTGATGGGGCACTTGAGGGGCCACTGGAAGAGCCACTGGATGGGCCACTTGAGGGGCCACTGGAAGAGCCACTGGATGGGCCACTTGAGGGGCCACTGGAAGAGCCACTGGATGGGCCACTGGAGGGGCCACTGGATGGGCCACTTGATGGGGCACTTGAGGGGCCACCGGAAGAGCCACTTGATGGGGCACTTGAGGGGACACTGGAAGAGCCACTGGATGGGCCACTTGATGGGGCACTTGAGGGGCCACTTGATGGGACACTTGATGGGCCAGTCGAAGGGCCAGTCGAAGGGCCAGTCGAAGGTCCACGAGAAGGACCTGGGGCGCCCCGCCCAGTTCCACCAGGTCGACCACTACAGACTCTGCTACGGTTAGCTTTTCGCACACATGGCCCTGGCCCACCTACAGCTTGCTCAGGAATCACGATCACTTCAGGAGGCGGTGGTGGGGGCCGTTCACGCCTGAAACGGCTGAACCGTGGTTCAACAACTTCCTCCTGAAGCTCTACCTGCTGCACGCTTCTCTCCAAGGCTTGCACAGGATAACGGCGTTCCAGTCGGTCCCACACAGACTGCAAAAGAAGTGCCAAATATCACATAAAATTCTACTCATCATTTACAGCATTCTTAGCTCAGTGAGGAAAATAGAAAACTTACAAGGCGCCGGTGGTTAATGTCCCGGTAATTGCGTTCCCGAAGTATTCCTATGGGGTTCTGAAACAAGAAAGATTCAAAGTAGAATTCATTTCTAGACCTAAGGAAAACCTAACCTCTGTATATCAGACTCAAGCACGCGAATCTAAACTGTTCCTTGCAACGACACGTTTTCCCACTCTTTCCCTCGGGCAGACGGATGATTTCGGCACAACCCTTGATCGTTTCAGACATTCAATGATAAATCCTTCAGAGAAAAATCGGATAATGCAACGACATGTAAACAAGCCAAACGAGACGGCCATAACACTTCACGACAGACACCGGCCGGGCTGTGACGTCACCACACTCCCACCACCACCTGGCCCACTGTGCGCCATGATTTGAAGTTGCTCGCCCGCGAACCAAGAACGTAATCTGACAGAAATCCAAACGGTAAGACAGGCAAATGACTGAAATTCCACGAGCACACACCCGAAGCGCCCCGAACAGGATTCGAACCGAGAAATCACTGAACTTAGCCTCGCTGCAGGACAGCTGACAAGTACGCTGTAAACTTATGAAAAAAAATAGGAAAAGGGACGCGCTGGCCTATGCTTTTGCAAGGAGAGAAAAAAGACAAGGTGCTTTTGACAGAGTACCGCTAAGAGCGCTATCTCTCGGGGAATGCGTACACTTTTAGGAAAGGAAATGTGCACGGAGTATTGACCGGAACAGCCCACGCTATACCCCGTGCGGGGGCCGGACCCGCGCGGCCCCAACGCCGCACCTCCGGGAGGGTGATCTAGCACCTTAAACCTTGAATTTCTGCTTATTTCGATGTAAAAATGCGAATTTGTGTTTTAGGCACTGGTTTTTGTAACCTATGCAGGACAAACAGGCCAGGCCCAAAAACAGGCTTTTAAGCCTTTTTCTGTACAAAAATGCTTCTTTTTGGTTGAGGCACTGGTTTCTGATGACCTAAACTATCATTGTAAGTCGGTGTCACAAATCGAGCTGCAACTATGCGAGATCAATAGGCTAAGCCTTAGGTCTTTAATTTCTGCTTATTTCGATACGAAAATGCGACTTCGTGTTTTAGGCACTGGTTTCTTGATCCCCAAAACCTCCCCTCCCGCCCCTCTCACTTCAAGCCGTGCTGTATCGGATTATGGAAAACACCGGTTGTCATCACATCAAGACGATGTCAAGTCATAAGAAAAAATATTTGAGAGATTTTGGCATCCTGCTTTCATTTACAATTGTCGTGAAATCGGAAACTATTTGAATTCGGCCAGCCGTTTGAAGACCAGTGGCGCCCTCCGCCGGCTGACTCCGGCAACCAGCCCTCCGGCACGTTCAATCTAGTCACTTGTTGTCCGGCCCCGCCACCGTAGTGTCGTCTCATCAGTGTGTCATCTGTGTCACGACATGTCGCTTAACGAGTCATTTGAGGAGGGAGAAGTGGTGTCGGAAGAAGAGGAAACGGTGGACCTGAACGTATCGGGGGATTTGTTTAATGAGGTAAGTGAGAAAGTGAACTATTGTGTGTGGGAGTGAACGTGAGTGTTTCGCTGCGTCGGCACACCTCGTGGTGAGATAGCGTCTTGTCGCTTTCTCATTGCATCTGAGTGTTTTTTCGCGTTTGTGTCGTGCTTTCTGTGCTCGTGTCAGAAAATCCTTTTCGTAGAGGTAATATTTTCATGCCAGAAGTGATAAAATCACGAGATCTGGACTAGACGTCCCTTGCGCCTTGTGGTCGCGGGGCGCGCCGGCCTGTCTCTGCCTGTTCGGCTTGTTTGTGTGGTTCAAATCAGGGTTCTCTCGGTTCTTATCTCGTGCGGACGTTTGGCAAGGGTGCTCGCGTGTGAAATTCGTGAAAATTTGGGTTGAAAAGTGTCAGACTTGCCCGTGTTGACGCCGCCACGAGGAGCGTGGTAACCGCAGTGTCTCCGTGTTTTGTGCCGCGTACTGTGGCTAAGTTCAGTGATTTCTCGGTTCGAATCCTGTTCGGGGCGCTTCGGGTGTGTGCTCGTGGAATTTCAGTCATTTGCCTGTCTTACCGTTTGGATTTCTGTCAGATTACGTTCTTGGTTCGCGGGCGAGCAACTTCAAATCATGGCGCACAGTGGGCCAGGTGGTGGTGGGAGTGTGGTGACGTCACAGCCCGGCCGGTGTCTGTCGTGAAGTGTTATGGCCGTCTCGTTTGGCTTGTTTACATGTCGTTGCATTATCCGATTTTTCTCTGAAGGATTTATCATTGAATGTCTGAAACGATCAAGGGTTGTGCCGAAATCATCCGTCTGCCCGAGGGAAAGAGTGGGAAAACGTGTCGTTGCAAGGAACAGTTTAGATTCGCGTGCTTGAGTCTGATATACAGAGGTTAGGTTTTCCTTAGGTCTAGAAATGAATTCTACTTTGAATCTTTCTTGTTTCAGAACCCCATAGGAATACTTCGGGAACGCAATTACCGGGACATTAACCACCGGCGCCTTGTAAGTTTTCTATTTTCCTCACTGAGCTAAGAATGCTGTAAATGATGAGTAGAATTTTATGTGATATTTGGCACTTCTTTTGCAGTCTGTGTGGGACCGACTGGAACGCCGTTATCCTGTGCAAGCCTTGGAGAGAAGCGTGCAGCAGGTAGAGCTTCAGGAGGAAGTTGTTGAACCACGGTTCAGCCGTTTCAGGCGTGAACGGCCCCCACCACCGCCTCCTGAAGTGATCGTGATTCCTGAGCAAGCTGTAGGTGGGCCAGGGCCATGTGTGCGAAAAGCTAACCGTAGCAGAGTCTGTAGTGGTCGACCTGGTGGAACTGGGCGGGGCGCCCCAGGTCCTTCTCGTGGACCTTCGACTGGCCCTTCGACTGGCCCTTCGACTGGCCCATCAAGTGTCCCATCAAGTGGCCCCTCAAGTGCCCCATCAAGTGGCCCATCCAGTGGCTCTTCCAGTGTCCCCTCAAGTGCCCCATCAAGTGGCTCTTCCGGTGGCCCCTCAAGTGCCCCATCAAGTGGCCCATCCAGTGGCCCCTCCAGTGGCCCATCCAGTGGCTCTTCCAGTGGCCCCTCAAGTGGCCCATCCAGTGGCTCTTCCAGTGGCCCCTCAAGTGGCCCATCCAGTGGCTCTTCCAGTGGCCCCTCAAGTGCCCCATCAAGAGGCTCTTCTCGTGGAGGAAGTTTCGGAAGAGTTCTTCCAAAGACGCCAGTTCGCCGTGTAAGTGAAAATTTTTTAATTTCTCTATGTTCTTATCTGTTTATGTAACGATGTTTAAAACCTTGCTGGACTCTTGTTTTTCGTTTTCAGACCAAAGAAGAAAAACTACGCGAATACAGGAGGAACCTGAAGGAGAAAAAGAAAATTTATTCAATCTGATGTTCTTTTTACATTAAAATGATAATGAGTCACTACGTCTATTGACAAGGTTTTTGTAAATTAAAAAACTTTGTAAGTTTTTAATTAAACTTATATTATTTGATTGTTGAATTGCGTTTGTTTGTATTGAATCAATCCTATTCTCCCCTTATCTTTATCTTTTGACAAGCATTTTTTAGTGTAGTCAGTCCTAGTTGTATTGATGCTCTATGCAGTTGGACTTGAAACTTTGCACTACATTGTGGTTTGTTGAAGCTGGCATTGATTATCAATAGAGTTTTGAGAGTCATTTTGAATGCTATTCAAGAATATTTCATTTTTTGGGGTGATAGAAACTCAAAGCTTCCTCGGGCCAAATCAGCGCGGATCACTTTTTTTAATGTTTAGAAACATCTTTGGTTGCGAGTGACAGACTCTTTGCACGAATATGAAGGGGATGTGCCCCTCATTATGTTTTAGATAAGTGGCAATCTTAAAATAATTATTTCTGACAAAAGTTACATAAGGACAGTTTAACCTCCAAATGGCTGTATTGGGTATGATACAATGATGTGTGTGTCAGAGGCCGCCGCCATGGGTTTTAGTTTGTTGAAGCTGGTATTGATTTTCAATAGAGTTAAGGTAATAGTGAAGCTTGCCTGATAGTCATTTTGATGGATTTTTAAAAATATTGGGTTTTATTTTGGGTGATAGAGACATACACTTTCTCGGCTCCAAATCCAACGGGAAAAGTGACAGAATTGTTTGCACTCTTTGGTTTGACTAGGTCTCCTTCTATTTTGAGTATTGGAGATGAAGCCCATTTAGTATTCAGAGGACAGACTATCTTTTTGAAAAAAATGGAGTGGAGAATTTAGGAAAAAAAGTTGAGTTTTTGCCACTTTGACTTTAGGATATTTCTAGCTGTGTATTAACTCAGCATTTCTTTAAAGTGAGAGAATGCTTCTCTTATCATGTCACAATCTTTTTTGAAATAGAGCTCAGTGAGAAAACCTAATGGGTTTACATCATGCATCATAGCTCTATCTTAAACTAGTTTATGAGAAGTATACTTCTCCTCTCTATGTGAATGGGCCAGCATGCAAAGGGTCAGTGCTAGAGCTCCCCCCTCCTAGAGCTCCCCCCCTATTTTCCTCTATTTTTTGGATAAAATAAAATAAAATAAAATAATAGTAAATACAATTAAATGAATTAATTAAGATTTAAGGAATAAATCATAATGAATGCCACGCGTTGGATTACATACCCATGTATATGATAGAATTATTTTTAAAAAGGAGTAAATGCATTTTTTTTTATTTAAAGAAGTATGTCTGAATTAATTCAAATTTCAAATAGCAAAGTCCTTTTTTTTTTTTTTTTTTTTCAATAAATTCTGCTTACTCACCAAAAAATTCCTAGGCTGGCAATTTTTTTAATTTTATTTTAATGCGTTGTTCTAAATAAAGTGAGAGGAATAAAAGGAGGGATCACTGATTGTTTATACTAGGTGAAAACACAAGGCCAGCACCGCTCATTTCGGGTCTTGGACTCAGCTGGGTTTAGAGGTTGTGCGCCGCGCAGTTTTTCATACCAAACGCAGCCTCTCGCTTGTAGCCTCGCTACAGGCGCGCTTCGGCCTCAATCCGAAGCTCGACGGTACACGGTTCGGTCCGGTCATAACAAATCTCGCAAGACATCCCAGTTATCAGTAATTTGATGAATTTCATTCCTTACACGTAGACATTTGTGTGTAAAAAGGGACGGGTTTTTCAAGCGGCATTTTCGCACCACTTTTGTCTTTCCTCACGTCTGCATGGATATTGCCAAGAAAGTCTGTTGGTAAGTACGGAGGTAACCTATTATTTATCCAAGCCAAATCCCTCAGCATTACAAACACACGCCCGTTGAGCGCTATGTCTTGTTCTGCTCCCTTTTCCTTCGTAATCATTACCCCATGGTGGCTGAATGTCGCCTCACACACTGTGAAGCCGGGCATCATAACCTGTGAAATGTTGATAGTCCGTTGCGAGATGTAATGTTTGTGATGTGATGCGCGGCGACAATCTTATTGTCTTTTTTTTTTCTATCTGCAGTCTTCTCAAGCTGTTCCCCAGCAATGTGGAGGACTTTGGAAACCTGACATATGGGGGTCATTTAATGACCTGCTGTCTGCAAAGTAAACCACATCATCGAGTTGGAAAGTTCAAAGCGAATTCAACTGAAGAAGGTCCATCTGGTTCAGAAATGTATGAAGATAAGTGCGTCTATCGTCCCATTATTTATCTGGACTGTGTCAAAGAATGGAATGTCAATGAAAGCCTGTATGTAGTAGGGCTCAGTGCTTGGCATTGTGTGAAGCAGTATGTCCCCTTCTTCAGCCAAGATCTCAGCGTAAAGGTGGGCACTGCCAGCCCACACCTTGTTCATCATGCTCCTTTGCGGAGAACGAGTCTGGTTTGGCATGTGATGGAGGGCTTTCCGCATGAGGAGATGGGAGTCGCCTTTGAGAATACAAACAAAGTGTGGTTAGTTGCAGGTTCCTGATAAGTGTAGCTTTGTGCACCTTCCTACTTTGATGATGTAGCATGTGTTTGAATTCTTTCTCAGGTTAAGAATCCCAATAAGAAGTGACAAACCTTTTCAATCTTTAGTGATGAATGTTTTGGGGCTGTCTGTTTACAAAACATTTTCCATTCCACATTGCGGAGTGAGTGACTTTGGTTCTTGGAACTTGAAAGTAGATGCATCACACTCTCGAGTACTGTTTGGTGTAAGTGCTGTTCATATGATCCTTTACATTGAGTCAGTGGCTCGTGTCAAGACTAAATATTTTACCCTCTCTGCAGGTTGAATCTGATGAGGCTGTCGCCACATACTTTGCTGGCCTTGCTGGTTTTGGAGAAGATTCAAATAAACAATACACATCAAACCCCATTCTTCAAGCAAATTATACCAAGTAAGTGCTCTTGTTGTTATTGTTTCTGCTAAGTTAAAATGATGAATCAGTACTAACATGTTATTGTATTTAGGGTGGAGACTGGGCCTGCTGAGTTGGTGATAAGCAGATCTGGAGGCCACAAACTTATCGAAACACCAGCTTCACAACTGAGTGTACACACAGTACGTATTCTTCGGTCTTCTGAAGATCAACTCTGGATCATGTCATTTCGAATGGAAAGTAACTACCTTTTACACCCTGTGTTCGTCAAATCATTCCTTCAGCGACCTGTCATGATATTTAAGTGCTTAAGTTGATGGAAAGAGTGGCTGTCTTGACACAAATAAAGCTTTATTATTTTTATCTTAGCAATCGTTATCAAGTTCATACCTTGTAACTTATCAGCCTCTACCAATCAGCAATGGTCTTTTAAGAGGTTTATTGTGTGCTTATTGGTATAAAAACAAAGCAATTCATTCAAGTGCCCATCAGAAATTCTTCAGAATCAAATTTTGCGCTTCATGGCAAATGTCAACACTTGCTTCTTTCCAACCAGCAGTCTAGTTTTCCAAAACGCTTTCATCAATCTATTATTTATTTCCTTTCCGTAATGAGGGTATTTTTTCTATATACGTTTACTGTGAAGATGCATGAGCTTTGACTTCGATTTCAGTCTGATGTTTGTGTGTGCCGTCTGCAGGTGGTCGATGAATTTTCTCTGCAAGTGATCAAGGAGGAGATAAAAGCCGAACCGGATCCTGCTCCAGGAGTAATGCCTCTTGCGCAAATGTCACGCGTGGGGGTCATTCAGAAGAAATCAGCCTTCTCAACACTTAAATGTCCTGGATGTGCCTCATCTTTCCCTGCAAGCAAGTCTGGATTGGACGCCCTGTCTCACCATATTTTGAACAGTCACAAAAAGCACGCCAAGTTGTTCAGACACAGTGTGAGGTTCAGAACTCAGGTAGGCCCTATTCCCCAGTCAGACAGAGTAAGTTCATTGAGGACAAGGGCAAAACACAGTTGTTGACAATACCAAAGAGTGTATAAGAAGCTTTAGTCGATATATTTCCTCCAATATGATGTGTGTGCTGCCTTGGTGTATATAATTGTTGCTTATAATTTTTTTGTCAAGTGAAGTGCTCTTGTGTTTTATTCTTACATATAATGTTTTGTTTTGGTTGTCATGATCAACTCGAGTGTGCAGGACTTTGTTATTATTTCATGTTCTTGTGAGGCTCTCCAATCTTATGTTGTTTGTTGTACTGTTTTGATGTCTCAGCAAAATATGAATTTGAAACATTAGTATCCCAACTTGTTTAGTCTCAAGTAAACGTGTACTGGATTCGAGTTGAACAGAATGGAAGTGGTGAGAAAAAGGGGGTGTCGTGAAATTAATTAAGATGATGCCTTTTCCATGGTCTTTGTCGTTATTTCTAATAATTTTTTTTGTGTTTACTTATGGAATTTTGCTTGAAAGTTTTGTGTTTGTAAATTATTCACCTGCCTTAAAGAGTGTCTTTGTGACTGGGGTTTTTCAACCGTCTTCACTAGAAGAGAGAATATGAACGTTAGCTCTGTGTTCTTTAAGAACCATTGTATTTCTATTTGGTATAGACTCTGAGTTTACTTTTAAACAGTGTCTTGCATGACCTCTTTCTGTCGTAAACCTTGAAATGTAGCTTTAGAATAGTCATCCTGTTCCATGACTGTTTGAAAAATGTTTAAAGAGTTGTGGGGCCATGTTTAAGGCTCGTTTGTGTGACTGTTTCTTATTTTACCCATGCACCTGATCTTGGTCCTCAGCTTTCTGTACTGTTTATTAAATGATATTGCAAAGTCTTAGAAATATCTGTGACAGGTACTTCAGTTTTGTGGTCATAATTCAATCTCTATCAGATGAATATGTGTCCAAGGCTGGAGGCCCCAACTTTTCTTAGTTTCTGAATATGTAAGCTTTTGGTCATTTCTCCCAAAATGTTCGTGAGACCAAGAAGGAGGGACCCAGTCTTCAAAGTCTGGCAACTGAACCCTGACCAAAAAGGACGGCGTTGCCACATGTCAGTCCACTGTGGACTGAAGAAGCAGTTTTCCTCGACCTGTTTATATTTTTCATCTTTGAGAGATTTTGCCCCAATTTGGTCTGATTAATTGATATTCTGGATAACTAAGAGGGGCATCAAAAATGAGGCAGCGCTATCTTTTTTCCTGAGAGATTACAGGCTATAAAATTATCTTTATTATGAAGAGCATTTAGGAGGGGTCAAGTGCATGTAACTTCAAAGAATTTGGTAACTTGGAAGAGATGAGCCATCCTTTAGGGAAAGAGTGTTTATCTATGAATGGAAACTTGTGACACAAGGACTACTTATAAAAAGGTAATGAGCCATTATTTTTTTTTAAATTTACAATCATTTCTGTGAACGCCTGGCGTTGTAACAAATGTATGAGTGCTCTTTGCTGCTCCATTCCAAATCTCCCATAGCCACTTTTGCACTGTCAAAATTTCCCCATGTTGCAATAAAATCTGTTAACAACTGTCGCATTTACTTCTCTTAAGCCTCATCATTCATCATCGCAACTATGGCTGAGTAGAGTTGAACTCTCTTGTTTGTGCCATCAGATTTATAATTTCTTAAAATCAGGTTTGTGAGTTATGGTTTTTATTTTTCTAGGTTCTCAATACTTGTAGTGTGCTTAACAAAAAGTTGCAAGGCTTTGTAATTATTTACATTGAGCCTTATTTATGGGCATTGATATAAGAATACATAAAATGAACTGTCGGATAAGCCTCTGCCTTATGCCTCACTAAGTTCTGTCCCCAAATGTGAACACCTGCTTTGGCCACACAAGTGTGTTGGACGGCTGGGACGGTGGCGGTAGCACGTCGCAGTCGCACGTCTGTTCCGATTCCCGCGACCACGCCGGTGGAGGGGGTGCAGGGTTTCCGGTCGTCGTGCTGCAATTCGAAAGTTCTAATCATTTGTCTCGGCTCGTTCAAAGTTTTACCTTTTAACTTTGTACATGATGATGGGAGGGCAATCGAGTAACAAACAGCCTTGAGCCTTGTGCCGAAAGTTAATTTATGGAAGGTCTGTAAAGGAAGAGTGGGTGCTAGTCATTTCCGGTTCCCCTCCCCTCCTGCTCGCCGCGTTTTTCTGCTCAACCTTCCCTGCAGAAGTATGACAATTTCATAGAAATAGAAATTTGTCCAGTTTTGTCACCAAATTTACGTAAATAATTGAAATTAAGGCGAAGCGCGTCGTTTTGCTCATTCTTTGGAAGCCTGTCTACTGGAATAACATGTATGTGATACTCATGTGAAGAGTTTGGCTCATGACAAGACAAAATACGTGATTCTGAAACATATTTATTTTGTTCTGAAACTGGCAGCGTCTTGTGACGTTATAAGTAGATATTGGGCGCATTGTCCAAAGCACCTTGTACTGAAGTGGTATTGATCTTAATTATTGAAAACAGTTCAAAGTTTTCCCATTAAAACATGATTTTTGAATAGTGTATTTGTTTTGTATGGTCTGCTGTGCGTTTTGCGAAATTTCTCATAGCGTTGCAGGTCGCCAGAGCTTGCAACGTGATAAAATGTAATTTTCGAAGTCCCTCCTTTGTGACCCTTTGGTCGTGGTGTTGGAATACGTTGCGATTTGTCGTCAATCATAACGGTTCTGAGTTATATCTGAGGGATAAGGGAACTTTTCCCTTCGTTTCCTACGCTCCAACCATCTGAGTTTGCATAACCTTTCACAGCATTGTGATGCGTTTGTGTGGGGTTCATGTTTATGCCAAGTTGTTTCGTTGTTTCGGTTTGATTTCGTACGTTACGGGCAGAGCCAATCAGAATAAACGGTATTTTGTTAAACTGACTGTTAATATCGTGCTCTGGTCAGTTGTAGATGAAGAGTGCTGACCTGGAGAGGTTGCGTTAAGTAAGGTTCAAGGCTCGTTGACCCCAACCTAGGACAACTGACTTTGTCTTATTCATAGTCTTTCATTTAAACTCAATTGAAATTCGTGCATTCCTCAAGAGGGTCAACAAGGTACATTTCTTCATGTCCAACAAATCTCATTTGAAGACAGTGGTAGAAAATCGTATAATCATATCAACTTTTTTTCCAGTTCAGGTTCATAACCCTTTCTGCTTTTTGCTATTCTTTCATAGTTTTTGTTTCATTCAATTTCATTCAATAAGGAGGCAGAACCAAAAGTGTACATCGACACAGGTATGATCAAGTTATTATCCAGTCTATTAGTTGTTCTGTCTGGAATGAGCCGGTGATCACCTCCAGTTTTCTAATGACACATCCAAGTCCATGCAATATTTAAGAAAATAATCCTAATACGTCTGTTTTGTCTATAGTTGTTAATAAAGACTGTTGGTGACCAAGTTTCATTCCAATTGAAGTCAATATTTAAAGAGGTTTTGTCAATAATTGAAGGCATTTAAATATATTAGTTTCAATTGTTCTTTTATTGGTTATTATAAGTATTATATAATGTATTCAAAGTCATCTCAAGTCAGAGGACAATAGTTGACTGCAATTGAGACAGTATAATGGTATCTTGTAAAATTCTATGATATGTATTTGGCACTTGACAGTGTACTTTAAACCAAATATGACAACATGATTACTCGACAATGAAGTACCACTGCACATTTTCATGTGAAAAGCCAAGCTTAAAATCCATATATGAACTGGTTATATTTACCATCTCTCATTTTAACAGTAGAGCCCTGAAGGATTTGTTGATCATTCACTTTCATTGGTTTTAAACAGTAATTTAAGGGGTTTTAGAATCTCTGTAACACATCTTATGTCCCATGCCTTTCCAAGAAGAAATCTTCGCCTTGATGAACTGAGATTAGCTGCGTCAGTGAAATGGGCCGGATAACCAAGAATTTGCTCAAGTTCATGACTGTATATCTTAGAAGGTCTGCCATTTTCAGTGACTGGATGTACATTGTTTCCTGTTATGATTAACCTTGATATTAATGGCCTTTATTTGATAAAAAATTTATGCTTTGAACTGTCAATTACCTTGGAACTGGCTGTTTGACGAGGTTGTTTGTGTAGGTAGAATCGTGACATTAGCTGTTCTATGACTGTCTAAACACGATTGTAGAGATATCTGTTCAATGTCAGTCCAGTCTCGTTCATGCATCAAGGGCAGGTTTCCCCAAAAAAACCTTTCTCTCCTTGACGGAGATGAGTGGGTCTTTATTGGTTTTGATCCAATATGCCTATTGAAACAAATAAACAAAGAAATTAAGTCTCTTTTGCTTCATACAAAATATCCAAGATTAAAACAGATTTTTATTTCTTTAAGAATGTACTTACCTGCTAATGTTGTTCAATACCTCCTTTTTCATGTGACATGTATTTTCAAAAAGCCAAAAGAACTCATGCCCCCTCTTTGCAGCGTTTAACATTAGATGGTCACGAATTCGTATAAAATCAAACAATAGTATATTTGTTGATGAAGGATCTGTCAAATTCAGCAAAAGTTTCGCAAGCCAGAATAAATGTATTTGTATCTAAGTGTCTTTCAAGTAAAATGTTGGTGAGGAACCTTGATTCAGTAAATGGTGATACAAATGTTCTAAAAATTTTGGTTTTCAGTATTAAGGAACTGTAACCACACAAACAGATTTTTCATTACATATAAAACTTACCATATAATGATTTATTTAAAGGATTAACAAGGCTGAATTCGTTGCAAGGGCTAGCACCAATCAATAAATCAATAGATCCCAGTTCATCTAGCTTCCGTTTGGTAATACTTGTAACTGAGCCCAGCATAGTCAAGGTTTTATTGAACCAAAGCTTCTGAACCTCTTTGGCATCCTTGCTTATCTCTGAGGAATAGTAACATTCAACATCAATATTCAATTTTTGGCTCAGTATTAAGAGACCAGAAGCTATGCCATCAAATAATGAAATTGCTTTCATCCTCTTTTTAGGCTGGTTGCTTCCGTTAAATATATCCTGAAATAAAAATATTTAAAAAAAAACAAAAAAACAAAGGGATGCACAAAAGTAAAAGATGAATTGAAACTGCACTAACCATTGTTAAAGACTCGTTTTTAGTCAGCGGATTGCAAGGGGTCTCCTGTTTGTTGATTATAGTCGGTGGCAAAGTCTCCACTGAGTTGAATTCTTCTTTATCATGGGACGTTTTCATCAGATGTCTCATGGCATAAGATCTGTCTTTCCTTCTATCAAACAGCATTCTCCTGTTTCTCCGTCTCTTTACTGGCTTGGGTTTTTCCATAGTCGACAAACGGTAGCAGTATACCTACTAGTGATGTGCAAAGAAATTACGATGATATTTTACTACTACCACTGGTGCGAATGATAAGAGACCAGTAAAGATAAGAGTTCTACATTCTGTGTTCACCAGCTGGGGAACATAATAATTTTTAACAAATAGGTTATGCGCCCTAGCAGAGCCCTCCCGAGTGATCACTGGTGCTCATAACGTTTCGGGGCTTTATCTGCACCAGTTGTCCTGGGGCGTTTAACGTCCAGGGCTTTATTTGCGCCAGTGCTGCGTCTTGTAAGATTATCCATAAGAATTATCCTCAGATAATCGCTTCAGAAGTTCTCTTGACAGATAACAAGTCTAAAAGCCACAAATAAAAGAGAGCTGTCATGTTACTATTGGTTTCCCTGTATTGTTTATATACTGTGACCTCCCTCATTTGTTTCTATTCTGTCATAGGTACTCTGGAGCAAAAGACTGCAATAACTGCCATACATACTTTGAGAAACATGATGGTGTCAGAAGGAAACCTTGTGTGGGCCAAGATTGCAGGTCATCGATACTGGCCAGGTAATGAGTGATCAATATACATGTCAAATTTATATCAGTGGGGATAAATTTATTGAGGTTAAGATGTCTGGTTTGAATCAAAATTTTTGCACTTAATATTCTTTATAAATGTGCCCACAACAGGTCACACCTTTCTTGTACTGAAAATTACGCGAGAGTTGTTATGGAGTCTGAGGCAAACACCAGGAAAGAACCAAACTTGTTCTTTCCCTAATCCACATAATTTTAGTCTTTGTTCGGCACTTTTGGCTGTCAAACTATAACAAAAAATTGAGGTATCTTACTTGTAACTCCATCCACCTTATTGTATCGTAATAATTCCAATGTGAAGGAGTTCATAAAATCTGAAGTGAAATGACTGGAACCAATATTTGAACCTAATCCTCTTGTTGAAGTGATCAACGGGTATCCCTGATTTGGCTTGTAGATCAAAAGTTCCAATCCATGACATGATACTGTCAGAGTGGCATTAATTTGGAATAACAACTAGCCACCAGACACAAGAGTTTCAAGGAAATGTGTCTTTCCAAAGAACACAGGGTCAAGACGCAATGGCTGAGGCCAATCTATCAATTTCACTTCTATTTTTTGTTAATATATTTTGATATATTTACAGCCATTGTCATAGAACAGCCACATGTTGTATCAATCAATCATAGATCTCAAAAATCAGCAAAGTCGCATTATGTGAAGTGGTTTGGAGATGGGTCTTTCTCAAGGGTGAGCTAAATGTCTGTTAAACTGTTATTATATCATGTTCTACCTTGTCTTGGTCTGATTCTAAAATTCTTCTATTTAGGTTCCTAGTTCAAAAATACTTGATTTTGTTTCACATTATGACAAGTTCATAAAACCAGATGGGAATGATGTATTTAAATCTGCTGTGGAGCGAGCCGTGAAAGTAATAAAAATATCTTGTTCCGTACATTTTGAGGTTTTTCAGATTGTTATTCCTACTTCAAGGCTGATTTCTTGGTGTGTGTGTGTCTTCAGGAGTTGACTGACCGTTTACTGTCCACTGACTTTGTTCATGTTTCCTCTGCGGCAACACCAAGGAATTGTTTTTATGATACTTTAAAAATAAGGTCTATTATGACTGAAACTGGAATCGGCATTCTATCAGAAGGGGTAATCTTGGAACAAACATCCTTCTCTTTGCTGTCGTCTGCTTGTCATTTAATCATTCTGTTTTGATCCAATTGCAGGTAGAGTTTCCTGCATCTTTATTACAAGAAGTACTGTCCTTGTTCACCAGTCAAGGAACGCAAACTCTGCAAAGCAGGGACATGACATATGAAAAAAACAATTCTAACACTAAGTCAAGTAATGAATGTGGAATCACCAGCTCCTGCCTGGTCTGTTTGTGTACAGATGCCACCCTTTTAATGAAACATCCGATGTTTCATGGCTTCCAAATTTGCAAGTCATCTTTAGTGAGTATGCCTGCATGCATTTATCAATGGCTAGCTGAACTAAATAAATATATATTGCTTTTTTTTTAAACTGTGCACAGAAATCTCTTTTGGACTCATTTTTTTCTTTTAATGAAGAATATGTAACGGTGAGCTTGAGATGTGTGTATTTCTCTGAATACTATGTTGAATTTTTGTCAGCAAGTTTAATTAATTGGTCACTTTTCTACTCAGACTAATTGTGCAGTATGTTTGAGGGACGTGGCTTCGTTTGAGTATACTTCTTGTTCCTTTCCACAATGCATGAGGTACAATTACTGTGAGGTAATTCTATGCCAGACCATCACCCCACCCCCTCCCTGGATCATTGGTGATGGATTTGGCCAAAATAGGGGTCAATACATTGTGGATGATCCCCTGAGTCACCCTTCAAATTATTTTTTACAATCTCCATACCGATACAATTTTATAGTGATTTGAATTTACGGTCAACTTTTGATGTCGCAATCCTTGGTCAGTAGGCATCCTTAATCTCGTTTGCTGACTATGTATTCAGCCTTTCTCCTATCAGTAAAGAACTCAGGGATTATGTTTTTTAGAGGACATAGGGGAAGACTAAGTCTTGAAACCTCATTTCAATTTGGTCAAAATGGTCTGCGTGAACCTCGTTATCCTAAAATATCAGCTTAGAGGCTCGACACCTAAAAATGTTTCTTTGGACCTAAAATATCTCATTTAAATTGATTATTTCCAAGCTTAATTGTAGTTTTAGAGTTTTTCCCAGCAATTTTGGTTCATGCTGTTCAAGTTGAAATTCCGAATTTAGTCTGAAAAGTATAAAATGTGGACCGATCAATAGTTACAAGGCCGGGCCAGGGTTGAAGTTTTGTGAGCTTCTTCAACTGGGGATAAGTGACTTCTGGACCAAGCGTCGTAAAAATCAAAGAACGACCTATTTTTGTTAGATCTATTTCATTGGTTTTCTTCAATAATCTTCAAGTTTTTCAACATATCAAATGTTTTCTTCCTATAGATAGAGTAGTCTTTTGTGAAGCCAAAGAAACCTGGTTGGTACTAATGTGACCAAGGATCCCTATTCACCAAGAATTGTGTCATCAAAAGTTGACAGCAACTTGAGATGTCATAAAATCAGAACGTTTTGGACTTGGTCAAAAAAAATAATTGTAGGGTGACTCAGGGGATCATCGTGAGTACATTGACACCTATTTTGATAAATTCCATCTCCATCAATTCTAGGGGGTGCAATGTGCCATAGCCTGGGCATGGAATTACCCTGTGGCTTTCTCTGACACTGTTCTCATCTATGAACTGTGATGGACGTTTTTTTAACTTATGTGCCTCTTTCAGGTCTTTCTGCAATGATTGTTTACATAAATTCTGTATATCTATTTCTGAATCACCCTGGGTGTGCCTATTGTGCCAACCTTTTTCTGGAGTGAAATGTCAATCAAAATTAAGAAAAGAAAGTTTGTGGAAGGAAAATGTATGGCTTGGGTTTATAAAAATTACATAATTAACAACCTGTAACATTGTCTAATGTTTTTTCAGATTATGCGGCTCATGAATGATGATGAATATTTAGAACAGTCTGCCCAAGAACATCCATCACATGTTCTGATCAGGCATGGGAGAGATGATAGTGGTACGTCCAGAAGTCACTGGTTATTTGACAAAGTGGCGTAAGTTTACCAGGAGCCAGATTCTTTCTTTGTAAAAATGTGTTGGTGCAGCTACTAATCAGGAAAGCCTTCAGAATTATTGCAGAGTTTGTTCCATATGTACATCTGGTCACTGTGCTTGGTGTAGGTACGGTCCCGATTATAAGTCTACAAATTTACCTTATAGCAAATGCCTTTGAAAGAAAATTTAGTTTTACTATAATTGCTTTGAAGGCATGTGTTAAAAGCTAAATTTGTTGACATAATTGGGACCATACCTATACCAAGCACAGTGACCAGATGTAAAAATGGAACCAACTCTGCAATGTTTCTGAACGATTCCCTGATTAGTAGCTGCACCAAAATATTTTCACAAAGAATGCATCTGGCACCTAGTGGTCTTACGCCACTTTGACAAATGACCAGTGAAGTAATGCGAAACATCTTTCAAAATTTTTAACTGTTGATGATTTTATCTTGTAACAGTACTAACTTTCGTAAAATGACAATGACTTTTCGAACAAGATTTCCCTGCATTGTTGGCTTTGATTTATCTCAAAAATCCTGCTCTTCAAAAGGTGACTCTACTATTTGTGTATCCTGAAAAAAAGTTATTATCTTAAATTTGAGAGGTGTTGACCCCTTGGTAACTCATGAAATAGTAACATGCACTGCCATTCTAAAGTGATTAACTAGTCTCTGTTTATATTTTTTTGATTTACAGTTCACAATATTATGTCTCTGCTAGAATGGGAAAATTTAACTGTCTATGTTTGCTCAGAACAAGAAGAACATAGTAACAAGTTAAATTTATGTTGCCGGGCCCAAAAACACGCCTATTAACTCATTTCTAGGTGAATGTGCGTCTTTGCATTTCAGATCATTGTTTTTTTTAACATGCAAGCCAGTGTCACTAATCGAGCTAAAACTGTGCGTTATTTCAGTACCTGGTCTTTAATTATGCTTTTTGGCTTGAATTAATGCGAAAATGCCATTTTGTGTTGATGCACTTTTGTCTTGTGATAAATGATTACATTTGTACTCTTTGTCACCAGTCGAGCTAAAACTATGCGGGACCGACAGGCCAGTCCCCAAAACAGGCTTTTAAGCCTTTTTCAATGCAAAAATGCGTCTTTGTGGTTGAGGCACTGGTTTCTTATGACTTAAACTATCATTGTAAGTCGGTGTGACCAATCAAGCTGATACTGAGTGGGATCAGCAGGCAGTGCCTTAAACCTTGAATTTCTGCTTATTTCGATGTGAAAATGCGACTTTGTGTTTTAGGCACTGGTTTCTTGTGACAAGATTTATCTTTGAAAGTAGGTGTTACAAATCAAGCTGAAACAGTACAAGAGTTACAGGCCAGGCCAAAAAAACACGCCTTTCAGCTCATCTGTAAAAGAAAATGCGACTCTCTGCTTGAAGCACTTGTTTCTTGTGTTTTGAATTGTTTTTAAGAGAAAGTGTCACAAATCGAGCTAAAACTGTGCGATATCACAATTACTGTTTCCAATCGAGCTAAAACTGTCGACAATCACGACAAAACGCCTAGAAACACTAACTTCTGCTTTTTTTCAATGCAAAATGCAATTTTGCTTTTGAGTCTTGTGATAAAAAATATCTTTTGTTGTCTGTGTCACTAATCGAGCTAAAACTATGCGGAACCAGAAGGCCGGGTCCAAAAACACGCTTTTAAGCTAATTTCTAGGCGAATGTGCGTCTTAGCATTTCAGATACTTGTTTTTTTTTAACATGCAATCCAGTGTCACTGACAGTGACAGTGACAGTGCATGACACCGTGAAGCTGCCTGACAGCGTAACAGTGCGTGACAGCGTGACACTGCGTGACACTATGCGACACTGCTTGACAATGCGTGACACTCCATGACACTTCGTGACACTGCGTGACACTGCGTGACACTGCGTGACACTACGTGTCACTTCGTGACTGCGAGACACTGCATGACAGCGTGACACTGACTGACATCGTTACACCTGATGTTCTTTTTACATTAAAATGATAATGAGTCACTACGTCTATTGACAAGGTTTTTGTAAATTAAAAAACTTTGTAAGTTTTTAATTAAACTTATATTATTTGATTGTTGAATTGCGTTTGTTTGTATTGAATCAATCCTATTCTCCCCTTATCTTTATCTTTTGACAAGCATTTTTTAGTGTAGTCAGTCCTAGTTGTATTGATGCTCTATGATGCCACAGTGTGACATCGTGCCATTGCGTGACAGCATGACACTCTGTTTCAGGATGACACTGGGTTGCAGCGTGACACTTCGTGACTGCGTTTCCCTTCGTGACAGATGGACATTGCATGACAGCGTGACAGTGTGTGACGTTTTGATAATGCAAAAGACATTGCTTGACACTGCATGACAGCGTGACACTGTGTGATATCGTGACATAGCGTGACAGCATGACACTGTGTTTTAGCGTGACACTGTGTTGCAGCGTGACACTGCTTTGCAGCGTGACACTGTATGACACCGTGACACTGCGTGATACTTCGTGAATGCGTGACACTGCACGACAGCGTGTCACGCAGTGTCACGCTGTCACGCACTGTACACTGTTAAGCAATTTTACGCTGTTACTCTAAAACTGTGCGATATCAAAATGCTTGGCCTAAATTTTGCTTTTTGGCATTAATCAATGCGAAAATAAGATTTTGTGTTTTAGATCGTCATATCTCGTGACCCGAAAATACTCTTTTAGAGTTCCTAATTCCAATCGAGTTAAACTGTCGACAATCACGACTTAACGCCCAGAAACACTAACTTCTGCTTCTTTCAATCTGAAATGCGAGCTAAAACTATGCGGGACCAGAAGGCCGGGCCAAAAGGCACGCTTACGAGCTTATTTCTAGGCGAATATGCGTCTGTGGTTAAGGTACTTGTTTTTTTAACATGCATGCCAGTATCACCAATCAAGCTAAAACGGTGCGTGAATAATCTTTTGTAGTATCTGCCACCAATCGAGCTGAAACTATGCAGGACGAACAGGCCAGGTCCAAAAACAGGCTTTTAAGCCTTTTTCTAAACAAAAATGCGTCTTTGTGGTTGAGGCACTGGTTTCTTATGACCTAAACTATCTTTGTAAGTCGGTGCCTAATCGAGCTGAAACTATGCGGGATTAACACGCAAGGCCTTAGTTCTTTAATTTATGCTTATTCCGTTGTGAAAATGCGACTTTGTGTTTTAGACACTGGTTTCTTGTCAAAAGATTCATCATTGTATGTAGGTGTTACAAATCAAGCCGAAACTATGCGGGATCAACAGGCCAGGCCTAAAAACACGCTTTTTGTCTCAAATCTGAAGGAAAATGCGTTTTTGTGTTTGAGGCACTCGTGTCTTGTCGATTGAATTGTCTTTTACAGTCAGGGTCACCAATCGAGCTAAAACTATGCGGGACAGACAGGCCAGGCCCCAAAACAGGCTTTTAAGCCTTTTTCTATGCAAAAATGCGTCTTTGTTGTTGAGGCACTGGTTTCTTATGACCTAAACTATCATTGTAAGTCCGTGTCACCAATCGAGCTGATACTATGTGGGCTTAGCCGGCAAGGCCTTAAACGTTGAATTTCTGATTATTTCGATGTGAAAATGCGACTTTGTGTTTTAGGCACTGATCTTTGTGACATGATTTATCTCTGAGAGTAGGTATAACAAATCAAACCGAAACTATTCGGGATTAACAGGCTAGGCCTAAAAACACGCTTTACAGCTCATCTTTAAAAGAAAATGCGCCTTTCTGCTTGAAGCACTTGTTTCTTGTGCTTTGAATGGTTTCTTAGGGTAAGTGTCACTAATCGAACTAAAACTGTGCAATATCACAATGCTTGGCCTGAATTTTTGCTTTTTGCTGTAAATCAATGCAAAAATAAGATCTTGTCTTTTGGATCTTTATATCTCGTGACCCGAGAATACTCTTTTAGAGTTACTGTTCCTAATCGAGCTAAAACTGTCGACAAACACCACAAAACGCCTAAAAACACTAACTTCTGCTTTTTTTTAAATGCGAAATGCAATTTTGTTTTGAAGGCTTTTGAGTCTTGTGATAAAAAGTATCTTTTGTTGTCTGTGTCACTAATCGAGCTGAAACTATGCGGGACCAAATGGCCGGGCTCAAAAACACGCTTAAAAGCTTATTTCTAGGCGAATATGCGTCTTTGCGGTTGAGGTCCTTTTTTTTTCAACATGCAAGCCAGTGTCACCAATCAAGCTGGAACTGTGCGGGAATAATCTTTTGTAGTCTCTGCCACCAGTCGAGCTAAAACTATGCGGGACCGACAGGCCAGGCCCCAAAACAGGCTTTTTAGCCTTTTTCTATGCAAAAATGCGTCTTTGTGGTTGAGGCACTGGTTTCTTATGACCTAAACTATCATTGTAAGTCGGTGTCACCAAACAAGCTGCAACTATGCGAGATCAATAGGCGAGGCCGTAGTTCTTTAATTTCTGCTTATTTCGATGCGAAAATGCGAATTCGTGTTTTAGGCACTGGTTTCTTGTCAAAAGATTCATCTTTGTAAGTAGGTGTAACAAATCAAGCCAAAACTATGCGGGATCAACGGGCCAGGCCTAAAAACACGTTTTTCGGCTCAATGCTGAAAGAAAATTCGACTTTGCGTTTAAAGCCCTTGTGCCTTGTTGTTTGAATTGTTTTTGAAAGTCAGTGTCACAAATCTAGCCAAAACTGTGCAATTTCATAATGTTTTTGCGGAAATTAAGCGTTTTGGCACAAATCAATGCAAAAATGCGATTTTGTGTTGAAGGCAGTTGTGTCTTGTGATTAATGATTACCTTTGTAGTCTTTGTCACCATGCGATCTAAAACTTTGCGGGACCAACAGGTCAGTCCAAAAAGACGCTTTTCAGCTTTTTTGTAGGCGAAAATGCGTCATTGTTGTTGAGGCACTGGTTTCTTATGACCTGAAATATCTTTGTGAGTCGGTGTCACTAATCGAGCTGCAACTATGCGAGATCAATAGGCGAGGCCTTAGTTCTTTAATTTCTGCTTATTTCGATGCGAAAATGCTAACTTGTGTTTTAGGCACTGGTTTCTTGTCAAAAGATTCATCTTAGTAGGTGTTACAAATCAAGCCGAAACTATGCTGGATCAACAGGCCAGGCCTAAAAACACGCTTTTTGGCTCAATTCTGAAGGAAAATGCGACTCTGTGCTTGAGGCACTTGTGTCTTGTTGATTGAATTGTCTTTTACAGTCAGTGTCACTAATCGAGCTTTAACTCTGCGTTATCCCAGTGCTTGGTCATAAATTATGCTATTTGGCATGAATCAATGTGAAAATGCCATTTTGTGTTGATGCACTTGTGTCTTGTGATTTATGATTATATTTGTAGTCTTTGTCACCAATCGATCTAAAACTATGCGGGACCGACAGGCCAGGCCCCAAAACAGGCTTATAATCCTTTTTCAATGCAAAAATGCGTCTTTGTAGTTGAGGCACTGTTTCTTATGACTTTGACTATCATTGTAAGTCGGTGTCACCAATCGAGCTGATACTGAGTGGGATCAGCAGGCAGGGCCTTAAACCTTGAATTTCTGCTTATTTCGATGTGAAAATGCGAATTTGTGTTTTAGGCACTGGTTTCTTGTGACAAGATTTATCTTTGAAAGCAGGTGATACAAATCAAGCTGAAACTATACAGGATTAACAGGCCAGGCCCAAAAATACGCTTTTCAGCATATTCTTAAAAGAAAATGCGACTTTCTGCTTGAAACACTTGATTCTTCTGGTTTGAATTGTTTTTTAGGGTCGGTGTCACAAATCGAGCTAAAAATGTGCTTTGTCACAATGCTTGGCCTTATATTATGCTTTTGGGCCTAAATCAATGCGAAAATAAGATTATTTTTTTTAAGTCGTCATATCTTGTGACCCGAGAAAACTCTTTAAGAGTTACCGGTTCCAATCGAGCTAAAACTGTCAACAATCACGACTAAACGCCTAAAAACACTAACTTTTACTTTTTGCAATGCGAAAATGCAATTTCTTTGAAAGCTTTTGAGTCTTGTGATAAAAATTATCTTTTGTAGTCTCTGTCACTTATCGAGCTGAAACTATGCGGGACCAAAAGGCCAGGCCCAAAAACACGCTTTTCACCTTTTTTCTAGGCAAAAATGCGTCTTTGTGGTTGAGGCACTTGTTTCTTTTGACATGCAAGCCTGTGTCACCAGTCGAGCTGAAACTGTGCGGACTTAATAAGCGAGGCCTAAATCCTTTGATTTCTGTCTATTTCGATGCGAAAATGCGGGTTTGTGTATAAGGCACTGGTTTCTTGTGATAATGGATATTCTTTTGTAGTCTCTGTCGACAATTCCGCTTACACTATGCGGGACTAACAGGCAAGGCCCAGAAACACGCTTTTTAGCTTATTTCTATGTGAAAATGCGATTTTGCGTTCAAGGCACTGGTTTCTTGTGATAGGATAATCTTTTGTAGTCTCTGAAACCAATCGAGCTGCAACAATGCAAGACCAACAGGCAAGTTCAAAAAACACGCTTTTTGGCTTATTTCTATGCAAAAATTTGTCTTTGTGGTTAAGACACTTGTTACATTTACCATGAGTTATCTTCGGTTTAACCAACCGAGCTGAATCTGTGCGGGATCAATAAGCGAGGCCCTAATCCTTTTATTTGTGTCTATTTCGATGCGAACATGCGACTTTGCGTTTAAGGCACTGGTTTCTTGTGATAAAGGATAATCTTTGGTAGTCTCTGTCACCAATTAAGCTGAAACTATGCGGGACCAACAGGCAAGGCCCAAAAACACGTTTTTTTGCTAATTTGCATGCAAAAATGCGACTTTGTGTTTAAGGCACTGGTTTCTTGTGATTAAGTATAATCTTTTGTAGTCTCTGTCACCAATCGAGCTGCAACTATGCAGGTCCAACAGGTCAGTCCAAAAAACACGGTTTTTTGCTTGTTCCTTTGGAAAAATTCGTCTTTGTTGTTCAGGCATTTGTTTCTTTTGACATGAATTATCTTTGCAAGTCGGTGTCATCAATTGCGCTGCAACTATGCGGGATCAACAGCGAGGCCTTAAACCTTGAATTTCTGCTTATTTCGGTGCACAAATGCGACTTTGTGTTTTAGGCACTGGTTTTTGTGACAAGATTTATCTCTATGAGTAGGTGTTACAAATCAATCCGAAACTGTACAGGATTAACAGGCCAGGCCAAAAAACACGCCTTTCAGCTCATCTGTAAAAGAGAATGCGACTCTCTGCTTGAAGCACTTGTTTCTTGTGTTTTGAATTGTTTTTAAGAGAAAGTGTCACAAATCGAGCTAAAACTGTGCGATATTACAATGCTTGGCCTGAAATTTTGCTTTTTTGCGTTAATCAATGCGAAAAAAAGATTTTGTGTTTTGGATCGTCGTATCTCGTGACCTGAGAATACTCTTTTAGAGTTACTGTTTCCAATCGAGCTAAAACTGTCGACAATCACGACAAAACGCCTAGAAACACTAACTTCTGCTATTTTTCAATGCAAAATGCAATTTTGCTTTTGAGTCTTGTGATAAAAAATATCTTTTGTTGTCTGTGTCACTAATCGAGCTAAAACTATGCGGAACCAGAAGGCCGGGCCCAAAAACACGCCTATTAACTCATTTCTAGATGAATGTGCGTCTTTGCATTTCAGATCATTGTTTTTTTTAACATGCAAGCCAGTGTCACTAATCGAGCTAAAACTGTGCGTTATTTCAGTACCTGGTCTTTAGTTATGCTTTTTGGCTTGAATTAATGCGAAAATGCCATTTTGTGTTGATGCACTTTTGTCCTGTGATAAATGATTACATTTGTACTCTTTGTCACCAGTCGAGCTAAAACTATGCGGGACCTACAGGCCAGTCCCCAAAACAGGCTTTTAAGCCTTTTTCAATGCAAAAATGCGTCTTTGTGGTTGAGGCACTGGTTTCTTATTACTTAAACTATCATTGTAAGTCGGTGTCACCAATCAAGCTGATACTGAGTGGGATCAGCAGGCAGTGCCTTAAACCTTGAATTTCTGCTTATTTCGATGTGAAAATGCGACTTTGTGTTTTAGGCACTGGTTTCTTGTGACAAGATTTATCTTTGAAAGTAGGTGTTACAAATCAAGCTGAAACAGTACAAGAGTTACAGGCCAGGCCAAAAAAACACGCCTATCAGCTCATCTGTAAAAGAAAATGCGACTTTCTGCTTGAAGCACTTGTTTCTTGTGCTTTGAATTGTTTTTAAGGGAAAGTGTCACAAATCGAACTAAAACTGTGCGATATCACAATGCTTGGCCTGAAATTTTGCCTTTTGGCGTTAATCAATGCGAAATAAAGATTTTGTGTTTTGGATCGTTGTATCTCGTGACCTGAGAATACTCTTTTAGAGTTACTGTTTCCAATCGAGCTAAAACTGTCGACAATCACGACAAAACGCCTAGAAACACTAACTTCTGCTTTTTTTCAATGCAAAATGCAATTTTGCTTTTGAGTCTTGTGATAAAAAATATCTTTTGTTGTCTGTGTCACTAATCGAGCTAAAACTATGCGGAACCAGAAGGCCGGGTCCAAAAACACGCTTTTAAGCTAATTTCTAGGCGAATGTGCGTCTTAGCATTTCAGATACTTGTTTTTTTTTAACATGCAATCCAGTGTCACTGACAGTGACAGTGACAGTGCATGACACCGTGAAGCTGCCTGACAGCGTAACAGTGCGTGACAGCGTGACACTGCGTGACACTATGCGACACTGCTTGACAATGCGTGACACTCCATGACACTTCGTGACACTGCGTGACACTGCGTGACACTGCGTGACACCACGTGTCACTTCGTGACTGCGAGACACTGCATGACAGCGTGACACTGACTGACATCGTGACACTGTGTGACATCGTGACATTGCATGACAGCATGACACTGTGTTGCAGCGTGGCACTGCGTGACACGGCGTGACACTGCTTGACAGCGTGACACTGCGTGACACTGCGTGACACTGCGTGACACTGCGTGGCAGCGTGATACTGTATGACAGCGTCACACTGCGTGACACTTCTTGACTACGTGACACTGCATGACAGCGTGACACAGTGTGACATCGTGCCATTGCGTGACAGCATGACACTCTGTTTCAGGATGACACTGGGTTGCAGCGTGACACTTCGTGACTGCGTTTCCCTTCGTGACAGATGGACATTGCATGACAGCGTGACAGTGTGTGACGTTTTGATAATGCAAAAGACATTGCTTGACACTGCATGACAGCGTGACACTGTGTGATATCGTGACATAGCGTGACAGCATGACACTGTGTTTTAGCGTGACACTGTGTTGCAGCGTGACACTGCTTTGCAGCGTGACACTGTATGACACCGTGACACTGCGTGATACTTCGTGAATGCGTGACACTGCACGACAGCGTGTCACGCAGTGTCACGCTGTCACGCACTGTACACTGTTAAGCAATTTTACGCTGTTACTCTAAAACTGTGCGATATCAAAATGCTTGGCCTAAATTTTGCTTTTTGGCATTAATCAATGCGAAAATAAGATTTTGTGGTTTAGATCGTCATATCTCGTGACCCGAAAATACTCTTTTAGAGTTCCTAATTCCAATCGAGTTAAACTGTCGACAATCACGACTTAACGCCCAGAAACACTAACTTCTGCTTCTTTCAATCTGAAATGCGAGCTAAAACTATGCGGGACCAGAAGGCCGGGCCAAAAGGCACGCTTACGAGCTTATTTCTAGGAGAATATGCGTCTGTGGTTAAGGTACTTGTTTTTTTAACATGCATGCCAGTATCACCAATCAAGCTAAAACGGTGCGTGAATAATCTTTTGTAGTATCTGCCACTAATCGAGCTGAAACTATGCAGGACGAACAGGCCAGGTCCAAAAACAGGCTTTTAAGCCTTTTTCTAAACAAAAATGCGTCTTTGTTGTTGAGGCACTGGTTTCTTATGACCTAAACTATCTTTGTAAGTCGGTGCCTAATCGAGCTGAAACTATGCGGGATTAACACGCAAGGCCTTAGTTCTTTAATTTATGCTTATTCCGTTGTGAAAATGCGACTTTGTGTTTTAGATACTGGTTTCTTGTCAAAAGATTCATCATTGTATGTAGGTGTTACAAATCAAGCCGAAACTATGCGGGATCAACAGGCCAGGCCTAAAAACACGCTTTTTGTCTCAAATCTGAAGGAAAATGCGTTTTTGTGTTTGAGGCACTCGTGTCTTGTCGATTGAATTGTCTTTTACAGTCAGGGTCACCAATCGAGCTAAAACTATGCGGGACAGACAGGCCAGGCCCCAAAACAGGCTTTTAAGCCTTTTTCTATGCAAAAATGCGTCTTTGTTGTTGAGGCACTGGTTTCTTATGACCTAAACTATCATTGTAAGTCCGTGTCACCAATCGAGCTGATACTATGTGGGCTTAGCCGGCAAGGCCTTAAACGTTAAATTTCTGATTATTTCGATGTGAAAATGCGACTTTGTGTTTTAGGCACTGATCTTTGTGACATGATTTATCTCTGAGAGTAGGTATAACAAATCAAACCGAAACTATTCGGGATTAACAGGCTAGGCCTAAAAGCACTGGTTTCTTGTGATAATGGATATTCTTTTGTAGTCTCTGTCGACAATTCCGCTTACACTATGCGGGACTAACAGGCAAGGCCCAGAAACACGCTTTTTAGCTTATTTCTATGTGAAAATGCGATTTTGCGTTCAAGGCACTGGTTTCTTGTGATAGGATAATCTTTTGTAGTCTCTGAAACCAATCGAGCTGCAACAATGCAAGACCAACAGGCAAGTTCAAAAAACACGCTTTTTGGCTTATTTCTATGCAAAAATTTGTCTTTGTGGTTAAGACACTTGTTACATTTACCATGAGTTATCTTCGGTTTAACCAACCGAGCTGAATCTGTGCGGGATCAATAAGCGAGGCCCTAATCCTTTTATTTGTGTCTATTTCGATGCGAACATGCGACTTTGCGTTTAAGGCACTGGTTTCTTGTGATAAAGGATAATCTTTGGTAGTCTCTGTCACCAATTAAGCTGAAACTATGCGGGACCAACAGGCAAGGCCCAAAAACACGTTTTTTTGCTAATTTGCATGCAAAAATGCGACTTTGTGTTTAAGGCACTGGTTTCTTGTGATTAAGTATAATCTTTTGTAGTCTCTGTCACCAATCGAGCTGCAACTATGCAGGTCCAACAGGTCAGTCCAAAAAACCGGTTTTTTGCTTGTTCCTTTGGAAAAATTCGTCTTTGTTGTTCAGGCATTTGTTTCTTTTGACATGAATTATCTTTGCAAGTCGGTGTCATCAATTGCGCTGCAACTATGCGGGATCAACAGCGAGGCCTTAAACCTTGAATTTCTGCTTATTTCGGTGCACAAATGCGACTTTGTGTTTTAGGCACTGGTTTTTGTGACAAGATTTATCTCTATGAGTAGGTGTTACAAATCAATCCGAAACTGTACAGGATTAACAGGCCAGGCCAAAAAAAACGCCTTTCAGCTCATCTGTAAAAGAGAATGCGACTCTCTGCTTGAAGCACTTGTTTCTTGTGTTTTGAATTGTTTTTAAGAGAAAGTGTCACAAATCGAGCTAAAACTGTGCGATATCACAATGCTTGGCCTGAAATTTTGCTTTTTTGCGTTAATCAATGCGAAAAAAAGATTTTGTGTTTTGGATCGTCGTATCTCGTGACCCGAGAATACTCTTTTAGAGTTACTGTTTCCAATCGAGCTAAAACTGTCGACAATCACGACAAAACGCCTAGAAACACTAACTTCTGCTATTTTTCAATGCAAAATGCAATTTTGCTTTTGAGTCTTGTGATAAAAAATATCTTTTGTTGTCTGTGTCACTAATCGAGCTAAAACTATGCGGAACCAGAAGGCCGGGCCCAAAATCACGCCTATTAACTCATTTCTAGGTGAATGTGCGTCTTTGCATTTCAGATCATTGTTTTTTTTAACATGCAAGCCAGTGTCACTAATCGAGCTAAAACTGTGCGTTATTTCAGTACCTGGTCTTTAATTATGCTTTTTGGCTTGAATTAATGCGAAAATGCCATTTTGTGTTGATGCACTTTTGTCTTGTGATAAATGATTACATTTGTACTCTTTGTCACCAGTCGAGCTAAAACTATGCGGGACCGACAGGCCAGTCCCCAAAACAGGCTTTTAAGCCTTTTTCAATGCAAAAATGCGTCTTTGTGGTTGAGGCACTGGTTTCTTATGACTTAAACTATCATTGTAAGTCGGTGTCACCAATCAAGCTGATACTGAGTGGGATCAGCAGGCAGTGCCTTAAACCTTGAATTTCTGCTTATTTCGATGTGAAAATGCGACTTTGTGTTTTAGGCACTGGTTTCTTGTGACAAGATTTATCTTTGAAAGTAGGTGTTACAAATCAAGCTGAAACAGTACAAGAGTTACAGGCCAGGCCAAAAAAACACGCCTTTCAGCTCATCTGTAAAAGAAAATGCGACTTTCTGCTTGAACACTTGTTTCTTGTGCTTTGAATTGTTTTTAAGGGAAAGTGTCACAAATCGAGCTAAAACTGTGCGATATCACAATGCTTGGCCTGAAATTTTGCCTTTTGGCGTTAATCAATGCGAAATAAAGATTTTGTGTTTTGGATCGTTGTATCTCGTGACCCGAGAATACTCTTTTAGAGTTACTGTTTCCAATCGAGCTAAAACTGTCGACAATCACGACAAAACGCCTAGAAACACTAACTTCTGCTTTTTTTCAATGCAAAATGCAATTTTGCTTTTGAGTCTTGTGATAAAAAATATCTTTTGTTGTCTGTGTCACTAATCGAGCTAAAACTATGCGGAGAATATCCATTATCACAAGAAACCAGTGCTTTTAGGCCTAGCCTGTTAATCCCGAATAGTTTCGGTTTGATTTGTTATACCTACTCTCAGAGATAAATCATGTCACAAAGATCAGTGCCTAAAACACAAAGTCGCATTTTCACATCGAAATAATCAGAAATTCAACGTTTAAGGCCTTGCCGGCTAAGCCCACATAGTATCAGCTCGATTGGTGACACGGACTTACAATGATAGTTTAGGTCATAAGAAACCAGTGCCTCAACAACAAAGACGCATTTTTGCATAGAAAAAGGCTTAAAAGCCTGTTTTGGGGCCTGGCCTGTCTGTCCCGCATAGTTTTAGCTCGATTGGTGACCCTGACTGTAAAAGACAATTCAATCGACAAGACACGAGTGCCTCAAACACAAAAACGCATTTTCCTTCAGATTTGAGACAAAAAGCGTGTTTTTAGGCCTGGCCTGTTGATCCCGCATAGTTTCGGCTTGATTTGTAACACCTACATACAATGATGAATCTTTTGACAAGAAACCAGTATCTAAAACACAAAGTCGCATTTTCACAACGGAATAAGCATAAATTAAAGAACTAAGGCTTTGCGTGTTAATCCCGCATAGTTTCAGCTCGATTAGGCACCGACTTACAAAGATAGTTTAGGTCATAAGAAACCAGTGCCTCAACCACAAAGACGCATTTTTGTTTAGAAAAAGGCTTAAAAGCCTGTTTTTGGACCTGGCCTGTTCGTCCTGCATAGTTTCAGCTCGATTAGTGGCAGATACTACAAAAGATTATTCACGCACCGTTTTAGCTTGATTGGTGATACTGGCATGCATGTTAAAAAAACAAGTACCTTAACCACAGACGCATATTCTCCTAGAAATAAGCTCGTAAGCGTGCCTTTTGGCCCGGCCTTCTGGTCCCGCATAGTTTTAGCTCGCATTTCAGATTGAAAGAAGCAGAAGTTAGTGTTTCTGGGCGTTAAGTCGTGATTGTCGACAGTTTAACTCGATTGGAATTAGGAACTCTAAAAGAGTATTTTCGGGTCACGAGATATGACGATCTAAAACACAAAATCTTATTTTCGCATTGATTAATGCCAAAAAGCAAAATTTAGGCCAAGCATTTTGATATCGCACAGTTTTAGAGTAACAGCGTAAAATTGCTTAACAGTGTACAGTGCGTGACAGCGTGACACTGCGTGACACGCTGTCGTGCTGTGTCACGCATTCACGAAGTATCACGCAGTGTCACGGTGTCATACAGTGTCACGCTGCAAAGCAGTGTCACGCTGCAACACAGTGTCACGCTAAAACACAGTGTCATGCTGTCACGCTATGTCACGATATCACACAGTGTCACGCTGTCATGCAGTGTCAAGCAATGTCTTTTGCATTATCAAAACGTCACACACTGTCACGCTGTCATGCAATGTCCATCTGTCACGAAGGGAAACGCAGTCACGAAGTGTCACGCTGCAACCCAGTGTCATCCTGAAACAGAGTGTCATGCTGTCACGCAATGGCACGATGTCACACTGTGTCACGCTGTCATGCAGTGTCACGTAGTCAAGAAGTGTCACGCAGTGTGACGCTGTCATACAGTATCACGCTGCCACGCAGTGTCACGCAGTGTCACGCAGTGTCACGCAGTGTCACGCTGTCAAGCAGTGTCACGCCGTGTCACGCAGTGCCACGCTGGAACACAGTGTCATGCTGTCATGCAATGTCACGATGTCACACAGTGTCACGATGTCAGTCAGTGTCACGCTGTCATGCAGTGTCTCGCAGTCACGAAGTGACACGTAGTGTCACGCAGTGTCACGCAGTGTCACGCAGTGTCACGAAGTGTCATGGAGTGTCACGCATTGTCAAGCAGTGTCGCATAGTGTCACGCAGTGTCACGCTGTCACGCACTGTTACGCTGTCAGGCAGCTTCACGGTGTCATGCACTGTCACTGTCACTGTCAGTGACACTGGATTGCATGTTAAAAAAAAACAAGTATCTGAAATGCTAAGACGCACATTCACCCAGAAATTAGCTTAAAAGCGTGTTTTTGGACCCGGCCTTCTGGTTCCGCATAGTTTTAGCTCGATTAGTGACACAGACAACAAAAGATATTTTTTATCACAAGACTCAAAAGCAAAATTGCATTTTGCATTGAAAAAAAGCAGAAGTTAGTGTTTCTAGGCGTTTTGTCGTGATTGTCGACAGTTTTAGCTCGATTGGAAACAGTAACTCTAAAAGAGTATTCTCGGGTCACGAGATACAACGATCCAAAACACAAAATCTTTATTTCGCATTGATTAACGCCAAAAGGCAAAATTTCAGGCCAAGCATTGTGATATCGCACAGTTTTAGTTCGATTTGTGACACTTTCCCTTAAAAACAATTCAAAGCACAAGAAACAAGTGCTTCAAGCAGAAAGTCGCATTTTCTTTTACAGATGAGCTGATAGGCGTGTTTTTTTGGCCTGGCCTGTAACTCTTGTACTGTTTCAGCTTGATTTGTAACACCTACTTTCAAAGATAAATCTTGTCACAAGAAACCAGTGCCTAAAACACAAAGTCGCATTTTCACATCGAAATAAGCAGAAATTCAAGGTTTAAGGCACTGCCTGCTGATCCCACTCAGTATCAGCTTGATTGGTGACACCGACTTACAATGATAGTTTAAGTAATAAGAAACCAGTGCCTCAACCACAAAGACGCATTTTTGCATTGAAAAAGGCTTAAAAGCCTGTTTTGGGGACTGGCCTGTAGGTCCCGCATAGTTTTAGCTCGACTGGTGACAAAGAGTACAAATGTAATCATTTATCACAGGACAAAAGTGCATCAACACAATATGGCATTTTCGCATTAATTCAAGCCAAAAAGCATAACTAAAGACCAGGTACTGAAATAACGCACAGTTTTAGCTCGATTAGTGACACTGGCTTGCATGTTAAAAAAAACAATGATCTGAAATGCAAAGACGCACATTCATCTAGAAATGAGTTAATAGGCGTGTTTTTGGGCCCGGCCTTCTGGTTCCGCATAGTTTTAGCTCGATTAGTGACACAGACAACAAAAGATATTTTTTATCACAAGACTCAAAAGCAAAATTGCATTTTGCATTGAAAAATAGCAGAAGTTAGTGTTTCTAGGCGTTTTGTCGTGATTGTCGACAGTTTTAGCTCGATTGGAAACAGTAACTCTAAAAGAGTATTCTCGGGTCACGAGATACGACGATCCAAAACACAAAATCTTTTTTTCGCATTGATTAACGCAAAAAAGCAAAATTTCAGGCCAAGCATTGTGATATCGCACAGTTTTAGCTCGATTTGTGACACTTTCTCTTAAAAACAATTCAAAACACAAGAAACAAGTGCTTCAAGCAGAGAGTCGCATTCTCTTTTACAGATGAGCTGAAAGGCGTGTTTTTTGGCCTGGCCTGTTAATCCTGTACAGTTTCGGATTGATTTGTAACACCTACTCATAGAGATAAATCTTGTCACAAAAACCAGTGCCTAAAACACAAAGTCGCATTTGTGCACCGAAATAAGCAGAAATTCAAGGTTTAAGGCCTCGCTGTTGATCCCGCATAGTTGCAGCGCAATTGATGACACCGACTTGCAAAGATAATTCATGTCAAAAGAAACAAATGCCTGAACAACAAAGACGAATTTTTCCAAAGGAACAAGCAAAAAACCGTGTTTTTTGGACTGACCTGTTGGACCTGCATAGTTGCAGCTCGATTGGTGACAGAGACTACAAAAGATTATACTTAATCACAAGAAACCAGTGCCTTTAACACAAAGTCGCATTTTTGCATGCAAATTAGCAAAAAAACGTGTTTTTGGGCCTTGCCTGTTGGTCCCGCATAGTTTCAGCTTCCTTTATCACAAGAAACCAGTGCCTTAAACGCAAAGTCGCATGTTCGCATCGAAATAGACACAAATAAAAGGATTAGGGCCTCGCTTATTGATCCCGCACAGATTCAGCTCGGTTGGTTAAACCGAAGATAACTCATGGTAAATGTAACAAGTGTCTTAACCACAAAGACAAATTTTTGCATAGAAATAAGCAAAAAAGCGTGTTTTTTGAACTTGCCTGTTGGTCTTGCATTGTTGCAGCTCGATTGGTTTCAGAGACTACAAAAGATTATCCTATCACAAGAAACCAGTGCCTTGAACGCAAAATCGCATTTTCACATAGAAATAAGCTAAAAAGCGTGTTTCTGGGCCTTGCCTGTTAGTCCCGCATAGTGTAAGCGGAATTGTCGACAGAGACTACAAAAGAATATCCATTATCACAAGAAACCAGTGCCTTATACACAAACCCGCATTTTCGCATCGAAATAGACAGAAATCAAAGGATTTAGGCCTCGCTTATTAAGTCCGCACAGTTTCAGCTCGACTGGTGACACAGGCTTGCATGTCAAAAGAAACAAGTGCCTCAACCACAAAGACGCATTTTTGCCTAGAAAAAAGGTGAAAAGCGTGTTTTTGGGCCTGGCCTTTTGGTCCCGCATAGTTTCAGCTCGATAAGTGACAGAGACTACAAAAGATAATTTTTATCACAAGACTCAAAAGCTTTCAAAGAAATTGCATTTTCGCATTGCAAAAAGTAAAAGTTAGTGTTTTTAGGCGTTTAGTCGTGATTGTTGACAGTTTTAGCTCGATTGGAACCGGTAACTCTTAAAGAGTTTTCTCGGGTCACAAGATATGACAACTTAAAAAAAATAATCTTATTTTCGCATTGATTTAGGCCCAAAAGCATAATATAAGGCCAAGCATTGTGACAAAGCACAGTTTTAGCTCGATTTGTGACACCGACCCTAAAAAACAATTCAAACCAGAAGAATCAAGTGTTTCAAGCAGAAAGTCGCATTTTCTTTTAAGAATATGCTGAAAAGCGTATTTTTGGGCCTGGCCTGTTAATTAATCCTGTATAGTTTCAGCTTGATTTGTATCACCTGCTTTCAAAGATAAATCTTGTCACAAGAAACCAGTGCCTAAAACACAAATTCGCATTTTCACATCGAAATAAGCAGAAATTCAAGGTTTAAGGCCCTGCCTGCTGATCCCACTCAGTATCAGCTCGATTGGTGACACCGACTTACAATGATAGTCAAAGTCATAAGAAACAGTGCCTCAACTACAAAGACGCATTTTTGCATTGAAAAAGGATTATAAGCCTGTTTTGGGGCCTGGCCTGTCGGTCCCGCATAGTTTTAGATCGATTGGTGACAAAGACTACAAATATAATCATAAATCACAAGACACAAGTGCATCAACACAAAATGGCATTTTCACATTGATTCATGCCAAATAGCATAATTTATGACCAAGCACTGGGATAACGCAGAGTTAAAGCTCGATTAGTGACACTGACTGTAAATGACAATTCAATCAACAAGACACAAGTGCCTCAAGCACAGAGTCGCATTTTCCTTCAGAATTGAGCCAAAAAGCGTGTTTTTAGGCCTGGCCTGTTGATCCAGCATAGTTTCGGCTTGATTTGTAACACCTAATAAGATGAATCTTTTGACAAGAAACCAGTGCCTAAAACACAAGTTAGCATTTTCGCATCGAAATAAGCAGAAATTAAAGAACTAAGGCCTCGCCTATTGATCTCGCATAGTTGCAGCTCGATTAGTGACACCGACTCACAAAGATATTTCAGGTCATAAGAAACCAGTGCCTCAACAACAATGACGCATTTTCGCCTACAAAAAAGCTGAAAAGCGTCTTTTTGGACTGACCTGTTGGTCCCGCAAAGTTTTAGATCGCATGGTGACAAAGACTACAAAGGTAATCATTAATCACAAGACACAACTGCCTTCAACACAAAATCGCATTTTTGCATTGATTTGTGCCAAAACGCTTAATTTCCGCAAAAACATTATGAAATTGCACAGTTTTGGCTCGATTTGTGACACTGACTTTCAAAAACAATTCAAACAACAAGACACAAGGGCTTAAACGCAAAGTCACATTTTCCTTCAGCATTGAGCCGAAAAACGTGTTTTTAGGCCTGGCCCGTTAATCCCGCATAGTTTTGGCTTGATTTGTTACACCTACTTACAAAGATGAATCTTTTGACAAGAAACCAGTGCCTAAAACACGAATTCGCATTTTCGCATCGAAATAAGCAGAAATTAAAGAACTACGGCCTCGCCTATTTTCTCGCATAGTTGCAGCTTGTTTGGTGACACCAACTTACAATGATAGTTTAGGTCATAAGAAACCAGTGCCTCAACCACAAAGACGCATTTTTGCATAGAAAAAGGCTAAAAAGCCTGTTTTGGGGCCTGGCCTGTCGGTCCCGCATAGTTTTAGCTCGACTGGTGGCAGAGACTACAAAAGATTATTCCCGCACAGTTCCAGCTTGATTGGTGACACTGGCTTGCATGTTAAAAAAAAAAGTACCTCAACCGCAAAGACGCATATTCGCCTAGAAATAAGCTTTTAAGCGTGTTTTTGAGCCCGGCCATTTGGTCCCGCATAGTTTCAGCTCGATTAGTGACACAGTCAACAAAAGATACTTTTTATCACAAGACTCAAAAGCCTTCAAAACAAAATTGCATTTCGCATTTAAAAAAAAAGCAGAAGTTAGTGTTTTTTAGGCGTTTAGTGGTGTTTGTCGACAGTTTTAGCTCGATTAGCGGGATATGACGATCTAAAACACAAAATTTTATTTTCGCATTGATTAATGCCAAAAAGCGAAATTTAGGCCAAGCATTTTGATATCGCACAGTTTTAGAGTAACAGCGTAAAATTGCTTAACAGTGTACAGTGCGTGACAGCGTGACACTGCGTGACACGCTGTCGTGCAGTGTCACGCATTCACGAAGTATCACGCAGTGTCACGGTGTCATACAGTGTCACGCTGCAAAGCCGTGTCACGCTGCAACACAGTGTCACGCTAAAACACAGTGTCATGCTGTCACGCTATGTCACGATGTCACACAGTGTCACGCTGTCATGCAGTGTCAAGCAATGTCTTTTGCATTATCAAAACGTCACACACTGTCACGCTGTCATGCAATGTCCATTTGTCACGAAGGGAAACGCAGTCACGAAGTGTTACGCTGCAACCCAGTGTCATCCTGAAACAGAGTGTCATGCTGTCACGCAATGGCACGATGTCACACTGTGTCACGCTGTCATGCAGTGTCACGTAGTCACGAAGTGTCACGCAGTGTGACGCTGTCATACAGTATCACGCTGCCACGCAGTGTCACGCAGTGTCACGCAGTGTCACGCAGTGTCACGCAGTGTCACGCTGTCAAGCAGAGTCACGCCGTGTCACGCAGTGCCACTCTGCAACGCTGTGTCATGCTGTCATGCAATGTCACGATGTCACACAGTGTCACGATGTCAGTCAGTGTCACGCTGTCATGCAGTGTCTCGCAGTCACGAAGTGACACGTGGTGTCACGCAGTGTCACGCAGTGTCACGCAGTGTCACGAAGTGTCATGGAGTGTCACGCATTGTCAAGCAGTGTCGCATAGTGTCACGCAGTGTCACGCTGTCACGCACTGTTACGCTGTCAGGCAGCTTCACGGTGTCATGCACTGTCACTGTCAGTGACACTAGATTGCATGTTAAAAAAAAACAAGTATCTGAAATGCTAAGACGCACATTCGCCTAGAAATTAGCTTAAAAGCGTGTTTTTGGACCCGGCCTTCTGGTTCCGCATAGTTTTAGCTTGATTAGTGACACAGACAACAAAAGATATTTTTTATCACAAGACTCAAAAGCAAAATTGCATTTTGCATTGAAAAAAAGCAGAAGTTAGTGTTTCTAGGCGTTTTGTCGTGATTGTCGAAAGTTTTAGCTCGATTGGAAACAGTAACTCTAAAAGGGTATTCTCGGGTCACGAGATACAACGATCCAAAACACAAAATCTTTATTTCGCATTAATTAACGCCAAAAGGCAAAATTTCAGGCCAAGCATTGTGATATCGCACAGTTTTAGCTCGATTTGTGACACTTTCCCTTAAAAACAATTCAAAGCACAAGAAACAAGTGCTTCAAGCAGAAAGTCGCATTTTCTTTTACAGATGAGCTGATAGGCGTGTTTTTTTGGCCTGGCCTGTAACTCTTGTACTGTGTCAGCTTGATTTGTAACACCTACTTTCAAAGATAAATCTTGTCACAAGAAACCAGTGCCTAAAACACAAAGTCGCATTTTCACATCGAAATAAGCAGAAATTCAAGGTTTAAGGCACTGCCTGCTGATCCCACTCAGTATCAGCTTGATTGGTGACACCGACTTACAATGATAGTTTAAGTCATAAGAAACCAGTGCCTCAACCACAAAGACGCATTTTTGCATTGAAAAAGGCTTAAAAGCCTGTTTTGGGGACTGGCCTGTCGGTCCCGCATAGTTTTAGCTCGACTGGTGACAAAGACTACAAATGTAATCATTTATCACAAGACACAAGTTAATCAACACAAAATGGCATTTTCGCATTAATTTACGCCAAAAAGCATAATTAAAGACCAGGCACTGAAATAACGCACAGTTTCAGCTCGATTAGTGACACTGGCTTGCATGTAAAAAAAAAACAAGGATCTGAAATGCAAAGACGCACATTCGCCTAGAAATGAGTTAATAGGCGTGTTTTTGGGCCCGGCCTTCTGGTTCCGCATAGTTTTAGCTCGATTAGTGACACAGACAACAAAAGATATTTTTTATCACAAGACTCAAAAGCAAAATTGCATTTTGCATTGAAAAATAGCAGAAGTTAGTGTTTCTTCTGAACAACAAAGACGAATTTTTCCAAAGGAATAAGCAAAAAACCGTGTTGTTTGGACTGGCCTGTTGGACCTGCATAGTTGCAGCTCGATTGGTGACAGGGACTACAAAAGATTATACTTAATCACAAGAAATCAGTGCCTTCAACACAAAGTCGCATTTTCGCATGCAAATTAGCGAAAAAACGTGTTTTTGGGCCTTGCCTGTTGGTCCCGCATAGTTTCAGCTTAATTGGTGACAGAGACTACCAAAGATTATCCTTTATCACAAGAAACCAGTGCCTTAAACGCAAAGTCGCATGTTCGCATCGAAATAGACACAAATAAAAGGATTAGGGCCTCGCTTTTTGATCCCGCACAGATTCAACTCGGTTGGTTAAACCGAAGATAACTCATGGTAAATGTAACAAGTGTCTTAACCACAAAGACAAATTTTTGCTTAGAAATAAGCCAAAAAGCGTGTTTTTTGAACTTCCCTGTTGGTCTTGCATTGTTGCAGCTCGATTGGTTTCAGAGACTACAAAAGAATATCCATTATCACAAGAAACCAGTGCCTTATACACAAACCCGCATTTTCGCATCGAAATAGACAGAAATCAAAGGATTTAGGCCTCGCTTATTAAGCCCGCACAGTTTTAGCTCAATTGGTGACACTGGCTTGCATGTCAAAAGAAACAAGTGCCTCAACCACAAAGACGCAGAAAAAAGGTGAAAAGCGTGTTTTTGGGCCTGGCCTTTTGGTCCCGTTGCATTTTCGCATTGCAAAAAGTTAAAGGTAGTGTTTTTAGGCGTTTAGTCGTGATTGTTGACAGTTTTAGCTCGATTGGAACCGGTAACTCTTAAAGAGTTTTCTCGGGTCACAAGATATGACGACTTAAAAAAAATAATCTTATTTTCGCATTGATTTAGGCCCAAAAGCATAATAGAAGGCCAAGCATTGTGACAAAGCACAGTTTTAGCTCGATTTGTGACACCGACCCTAAAAAACAAGTCAAACCAGAAGAATCAAGTGTTTCAAGCAGAAAGTCGCATTTTCTTTTAAGAATATGCTGAAAAGCGTATTTTTGGGCCTGGCCTGTTAATCCTGTATAGTTTCAGCTTGATTTGTATCACCTACTTTCAAAGATAAATCTTGTCACAAGAAACCAGTGCCTAAAACACAAATTCGCATTTTCACATCGAAATAAGCAGAAATTCAAGGTTTAAGGCCCTGCCTGCTGATCCCACTCAGTATCAGCTCGATTGGTGACACCGACTTACAATGATAGTTTAAGTCATAAGAAACAGTGCCTCAACCACAAAGACGCATTTTTGCATAGAAAAAGGCTTATAAGCCTGTTTTGGGGCCTGGCCTGTCGGTCCCGCATAGTTTTAGATCGATTGGTGACAAAGACTACAAATATAATCATTAATCACAAGACAAAAGTGCATTAACACAAAATGGCATTTTCACATTGATTCATGCCAAATAGCATAATTTATTACCAAGCACTGTGATAACGCAGAGTTTAAGCTCGATTAGTGACACTGACTGTAAAAGACAATTCAATCAACAAGACACAAGTGCCTCAAGCACAAAGTCGCATTTTCCTTCAGAATTGAGCCGAAAGGCGTGTTTTAAGAACTGGCCTGTCAATCCAGCATAGTTTTGGCTTGATTTGTAACACCTACTTACAAAGATGAATCTTTTGAGAAGAAACCAGTGCCTAAAACACAAGTTAGCATTTTCGCATCGAAATAAGCAGAAATTAAAGAACTAAGGCCTCGCCTATTGATCTTGCATAGTTGCAGCTCGATTAGTGACACCGACTTACAAAGATATTTCAGGTCATAAGAAACCAGTGCCTCAACCAAAAAGACGCATTTTTGTGTAGAAAAAGGCTTAAAAGCCTGTTTTTGGGCCTGGCCTGTTGGTCCTGCGTAGGTTACAAAAACCAGTGCCTTAAACACAAATTCGCATTTTCACATCGAATTAAGCAGAAATTCAAGGTTTAAGGCCCTGCCTGCTCATCCCACTCAGTATCAGCTCGATTGGTGACACCGACTTACAATGATAGTTTAAGTCATAAGAAACCAGTGCCTCAACTACAAGGACGCATTTTTGCATAGAAAAAGGCTTAAAAGCCTGTTTTGGGGACTGGCCTGTCGGTCCCGCATAGTTTTAGCTCGACTGGTGACAAATACTCCAAATGTAATCATTTATCACAAGACACAAGTGCATCAACACAATATGGCATTTTCGCATTAATTAACGCCAAAAAGCATAATTTAAGACCAGGCACTGAAATAACGCACAGTTTCAGCTCGATTAGTGACACTGGCTTGCATGTTAAAAAAAACAATGATCTGAAATGCAAAGACGCACATTCACCTAGAAATGAGTTAATAGGCGTGTTTTTGGGCCCGGCCTTCTGGTTCCGCATAGTTTTAGCTCGATTAGTGACACAGACAACAAAAGATATTTTTTATCACAAGACTCAAAAGCAAAATTGCATTTTGCATTGAAAAATAGCAGAAGTTAGTGTTTCTAGGCGTTTTGTCGTGATTGTCGACAGTTTTAGCTCGATTGGAAACAGTAACTCTAAAAGAGTATTCTCGGGTCACGAGATACGACGATCCAAAACACAAAATCTTTTTTTCGCATTGATTAACGCAAAAAAGCAAAATTTCAGGCCAAGCATTGTGATATCGCACAGTTTTAGCTCGATTTGTGACACTTTCTCTTAAAAACAATTCAAAACACAAGAAACAAGTGCTTCAAGCAGAGAGTCGCATTCTCTTTTACAGATGAGCTGAAAGGCGTGTTTTTTGGCCTGGCCTGTTAATCCTGTACAGTTTCGGATTGATTTGTAACACCTACTCATAGAGATAAATCTTGTCACAAAAACCAGTGCCTAAAACACAAAGTCGCATTTGTGCACCGAAATAAGCAGAAATTCAAGGTTTAAGGCCTCGCTGTTGATCCCGCATAGTTGCAGCGCAATTGATGACACCGACTTGCAAAGATAATTCATGTCAAAAGAAACAAATGCCTGAACAACAAAGACGAATTTTTCCAAAGGAACAAGCAAAAAACCGTGTTTTTTGGACTGACCTGTTGGACCTGCATAGTTGCAGCTCGATTGGTGACAGAGACTACAAAAGATTATACTTAATCACAAGAAACCAGTGCCTTAAACACAAAGTCGCATTTTTGCATGCAAATTAGCAAAAAAACGTGTTTTTGGGCCTTGCCTGTTGGTCCCGCATAGTTTCAGCTTAATTGGTGACAGAGACTACCAAAGATTATCCTTTATCACAAGAAACCAGTGCCTTAAACGCAAAGTCGCATGTTCGCATCGAAATAGACACAAATAAAAGGATTAGGGCCTCGCTTATTGATCCCGCACAGATTCAGCTCGGTTGGTTAAACCGAAGATAACTCATGGTAAATGTAACAAGTGTCTTAACCACAAAGACAAATTTTTGCATAGAAATAAGCCAAAAAGCGTGTTTTTTGAACTTGCCTGTTGGTCTTGCATTGTTGCAGCTCGATTGGTTTCAGAGACTACAAAAGATTATCCTATCACAAGAAACCAGTGCCTTGAACGCAAAATCGCATTTTCACATAGAAATAAGCTAAAAAGCGTGTTTCTGGGCCTTGCCTGTTAGTCCCGCATAGTGTAAGCGGAATTGTCGACAGAGACTACAAAAGAATATCCATTATCACAAGAAACCAGTGCCTTATACACAAACCCGCATTTTCGCATCGAAATAGACAGAAATCAAAGGATTTAGGCCTCGCTTATTAAGTCCGCACAGTTTCAGCTCGACTGGTGACACAGGCTTGCATGTCAAAAGAAACAAGTGCCTCAACCACAAAGACGCATTTTTGCCTAGTAAAAAGGTGAAAAGCGTGTTTTTGGGCCTGGCCTTTTGGTCCCGCATAGTTTCAGCTCGATAAGTGACAGAGACTACAAAAGATAATTTTTATCACAAGACTCAAAAGCTTTCAAAGAAATTGCATTTTCGCATTGCAAAAAGTAAAAGTTAGTGTTTTTAGGCGTTTAGTCGTGATTGTTGACAGTTTTAGCTCGATTGGAACCGGTAACTCTTAAAGAGTTTTCTCGGGTCACAAGATATGACAACTTAAAAAAAATAATCTTATTTTCGCATTGATTTAGGCCCAAAAGCATAATATAAGGCCAAGCATTGTGACAAAGCACAGTTTTAGCTCGATTTGTGACACCGACCCTAAAAAACAATTCAAACCAGAAGAATCAAGTGTTTCAAGCAGAAAGTCGCATTTTCTTTTAAGAATATGCTGAAAAGCGTATTTTTGGGCCTGGCCTGTTAATTAATCCTGTATAGTTTCAGCTTGATTTGTATCACCTGCTTTCAAAGATAAATCTTGTCACAAGAAACCAGTGCCTAAAACACAAATTCGCATTTTCACATCGAAATAAGCAGAAATTCAAGGTTTAAGGCCCTGCCTGCTGATCCCACTCAGTATCAGCTCGATTGGTGACACCGACTTACAATGATAGTCAAAGTCATAAGAAACAGTGCCTCAACTACAAAGACGCATTTTTGCATTGAAAAAGGATTATAAGCCTGTTTTGGGGCCTGGCCTGTCGGTCCCGCATAGTTTTAGATCGATTGGTGACAAAGACTACAAATATAATCATAAATCACAAGACACAAGTGCATCAACACAAAATGGCATTTTCACATTGATTCATGCCAAATAGCATAATTTATGACCAAGCACTGGGATAAACGCAGAGTTAAAGCTCGATTAGTGACACTGACTGTAAATGACAATTCAATCAACAAGACACAAGTGCCTCAAGCACAGAGTCGCATTTTCCTTCAGAATTGAGCCAAAAAGCGTGTTTTTAGGCCTGGCCTGTTGATCCAGCATAGTTTCGGCTTGATTTGTAACACCTACTAAGATGAATCTTTTGACAAGAAACCAGTGCCTAAAACACAAGTTAGCATTTTCGCATCGAAATAAGCAGAAATTAAAGAACTAAGGCCTCGCCTATTGATCTCGCATAGTTGCAGCTCGATTAGTGACACCGACTCACAAAGATATTTCAGGTCATAAGAAACCAGTGCCTCAACAACAATGACGCATTTTCGCCTACAAAAAAGCTGAAAAGCGTCTTTTTGGACTGACCTGTTGGTCCCGCAAAGTTTTAGATCGCATGGTGACAAAGACTACAAAGGTAATCATTAATCACAAGACACAACTGCCTTCAACACAAAATCGCATTTTTGCATTGATTTGTGCCAAAACGCTTAATTTCCGCAAAAACATTATGAAATTGCACAGTTTTGGCTCGATTTGTGACACTGACTTTCAAAAACAATTCAAACAACAAGACACAAGGGCTTAAACGCAAAGTCACATTTTCCTTCAGCATTGAGCCGAAAAACGTGTTTTTAGGCCTGGCCCGTTAATCCCGCATAGTTTTGGCTTGATTTGTTACACCTACTTACAAAGATGAATCTTTTGACAAGAAACCAGTGCCTAAAACACGAATTCGCATTTTCGCATCGAAATAAGCAGAAATTAAAGAACTACGGCCTCGCCTATTTTCTCGCATAGTTGCAGCTTGTTTGGTGACACCAACTTACAATGATAGTTTAGGTCATAAGAAACCAGTGCCTCAACCACAAAGACGCATTTTTGCATAGAAAAAGGCTAAAAAGCCTGTTTTGGGGCCTGGCCTGTCGGTCCCGCATAGTTTTAGCTCGACTGGTGGCAGAGACTACAAAAGATTATTCCCGCACAGTTCCAGCTTGATTGGTGACACTGGCTTGCATGTTAAAAAAAAAAGTACCTCAACCGCAAAGACGCATATTCGCCTAGAAATAAGCTTTTAAGCGTGTTTTTGAGCCCGGCCATTTGGTCCCGCATAGTTTCAGCTCGATTAGTGACACAGTCAACAAAAGATACTTTTTATCACAAGACTCAAAAGCCTTCAAAACAAAATTGCATTTCGCATTTAAAAAAAAAGCAGAAGTTAGTGTTTTTAGGCGTTTAGTGGTGTTTGTCGACAGTTTTAGCTCGATTGGAAACAGTAACTCTAAAAGGGTATTCTCGGGTCACGAGATACAACGATCCAAAACACAAAATCTTTATTTCGCATTAATTAACGCCAAAAGGCAAAATTTCAGGCCAAGCATTGTGATATCGCACAGTTTTAGCTCGATTTGTGACACTTTCCCTTAAAAACAATTCAAAGCACAAGAAACAAGTGCTTCAAGCAGAAAGTCGCATTTTCTTTTACAGATGAGCTGATAGGCGTGTTTTTTTGGCCTGGCCTGTAACTCTTGTACTGTGTCAGCTTGATTTGTAACACCTACTTTCAAAGATAAATCTTGTCACAAGAAACCAGTGCCTAAAACACAAAGTCGCATTTTCACATCGAAATAAGCAGAAATTCAAGGTTTAAGGCACTGCCTGCTGATCCCACTCAGTATCAGCTTGATTGGTGACACCGACTTACAATGATAGTTTAAGTCATAAGAAACCAGTGCCTCAACCACAAAGACGCATTTTTGCATTGAAAAAGGCTTAAAAGCCTGTTTTGGGGACTGGCCTGTCGGTCCCGCATAGTTTTAGCTCGACTGGTGACAAAGACTACAAATGTAATCATTTATCACAAGACACAAGTTAATCAACACAAAATGGCATTTTCGCATTAATTTACGCCAAAAAGCATAATTAAAGACCAGGCACTGAAATAACGCACAGTTTCAGCTCGATTAGTGACACTGGCTTGCATGTAAAAAAAAAACAAGGATCTGAAATGCAAAGACGCACATTCGCCTAGAAATGAGTTAATAGGCGTGTTTTTGGGCCCGGCCTTCTGGTTCCGCATAGTTTTAGCTCGATTAGTGACACAGACAACAAAAGATATTTTTTATCACAAGACTCAAAAGCAAAATTGCATTTTGCATTGAAAAATAGCAGAAGTTAGTGTTTCTTCTGAACAACAAAGACGAATTTTTCCAAAGGAATAAGCAAAAAACCGTGTTGTTTGGACTGGCCTGTTGGACCTGCATAGTTGCAGCTCGATTGGTGACAGGGACTACAAAAGATTATACTTAATCACAAGAAATCAGTGCCTTCAACACAAAGTCGCATTTTCGCATGCAAATTAGCGAAAAAACGTGTTTTTGGGCCTTGCCTGTTGGTCCCGCATAGTTTCAGCTTAATTGGTGACAGAGACTACCAAAGATTATCCTTTATCACAAGAAACCAGTGCCTTAAACGCAAAGTCGCATGTTCGCATCGAAATAGACACAAATAAAAGGATTAGGGCCTCGCTTTTTGATCCCGCACAGATTCAACTCGGTTGGTTAAACCGAAGATAACTCATGGTAAATGTAACAAGTGTCTTAACCACAAAGACAAATTTTTGCTTAGAAATAAGCCAAAAAGCGTGTTTTTTGAACTTCCCTGTTGGTCTTGCATTGTTGCAGCTCGATTGGTTTCAGAGACTACAAAAGAATATCCATTATCACAAGAAACCAGTGCCTTATACACAAACCCGCATTTTCGCATCGAAATAGACAGAAATCAAAGGATTTAGGCCTCGCTTATTAAGCCCGCACAGTTTTAGCTCAATTGGTGACACTGGCTTGCATGTCAAAAGAAACAAGTGCCTCAACCACAAAGACGCAGAAAAAAGGTGAAAAGCGTGTTTTTGGGCCTGGCCTTTTGGTCCCGTTGCATTTTCGCATTGCAAAAAGTTAAAGGTAGTGTTTTTAGGCGTTTAGTCGTGATTGTTGACAGTTTTAGCTCGATTGGAACCGGTAACTCTTAAAGAGTTTTCTCGGGTCACAAGATATGACGACTTAAAAAAAATAATCTTATTTTCGCATTGATTTAGGCCCAAAAGCATAATAGAAGGCCAAGCATTGTGACAAAGCACAGTTTTAGCTCGATTTGTGACACCGACCCTAAAAAACAATTCAAACCAGAAGAATCAAGTGTTTCAAGCAGAAAGTCGCATTTTCTTTTAAGAATATGCTGAAAAGCGTATTTTTGGGCCTGGCCTGTTAATCCTGTATAGTTTCAGCTTGATTTGTATCACCTACTTTCAAAGATAAATCTTGTCACAAGAAACCAGTGCCTAAAACACAAATTCGCATTTTCACATCGAAATAAGCAGAAATTCAAGGTTTAAGGCCCTGCCTGCTGATCCCACTCAGTATCAGCTCGATTGGTGACACCGACTTACAATGATAGTTTAAGTCATAAGAAACAGTGCCTCAACCACAAAGACGCATTTTTGCATAGAAAAAGGCTTATAAGCCTGTTTTGGGGCCTGGCCTGTCGGTCCCGCATAGTTTTAGATCGATTGGTGACAAAGACTACAAATATAATCATTAATCACAAGACAAAAGTGCATTAACACAAAATGGCATTTTCACATTGATTCATGCCAAATAGCATAATTTATTACCAAGCACTGTGATAACGCAGAGTTTAAGCTCGATTAGTGACACTGACTGTAAAAGACAATTCAATCAACAAGACACAAGTGCCTCAAGCACAAAGTCGCATTTTCCTTCAGAATTGAGCCGAAAGGCGTGTTTTAAGAACTGGCCTGTCAATCCAGCATAGTTTTGGCTTGATTTGTAACACCTACTTACAAAGATGAATCTTTTGAGAAGAAACCAGTGCCTAAAACACAAGTTAGCATTTTCGCATCGAAATAAGCAGAAATTAAAGAACTAAGGCCTCGCCTATTGATCTTGCATAGTTGCAGCTCGATTAGTGACACCGACTTACAAAGATATTTCAGGTCATAAGAAACCAGTGCCTCAACCAAAAAGACGCATTTTTGTGTAGAAAAAGGCTTAAAAGCCTGTTTTTGGGCCTGGCCTGTTGGTCCTGCGTAGGTTACAAAAACCAGTGCCTTAAACACAAATTCGCATTTTCACATCGAATTAAGCAGAAATTCAAGGTTTAAGGCCCTGCCTGCTCATCCCACTCAGTATCAGCTCGATTGGTGACACCGACTTACAATGATAGTTTAAGTCATAAGAAACCAGTGCCTCAACTACAAGGACGCATTTTTGCATAGAAAAAGGCTTAAAAGCCTGTTTTGGGGACTGGCCTGTCGGTCCCGCATAGTTTTAGCTCGACTGGTGACAAATACTCCAAATGTAATCATTTATCACAAGACACAAGTGCATCAACACAATATGGCATTTTCGCATTAATTAACGCCAAAAAGCATAATTTAAGACCAGGCACTGAAATAACGCACAGTTTCAGCTCGATTAGTGACACTGGCTTGCATGTTAAAAAAAACAATGATCTGAAATGCAAAGACGCACATTCACCTAGAAATGAGTTAATAGGCGTGTTTTTGGGCCCGGCCTTCTGGTTCCGCATAGTTTTAGCTCGATTAGTGACACAGACAACAAAAGATATTTTTTATCACAAGACTCAAAAGCAAAATTGCATTTTGCATTGAAAAATAGCAGAAGTTAGTGTTTCTAGGCGTTTTGTCGTGATTGTCGACAGTTTTAGCTCGATTGGAAACAGTAACTCTAAAAGAGTATTCTCGGGTCACGAGATACGACGATCCAAAACACAAAATCTTTTTTTCGCATTGATTAACGCAAAAAAGCAAAATTTCAGGCCAAGCATTGTGATATCGCACAGTTTTAGCTCGATTTGTGACACTTTCTCTTAAAAACAATTCAAAACACAAGAAACAAGTGCTTCAAGCAGAGAGTCGCATTCTCTTTTACAGATGAGCTGAAAGGCGTGTTTTTTGGCCTGGCCTGTTAATCCTGTACAGTTTCGGATTGATTTGTAACACCTACTCATAGAGATAAATCTTGTCACAAAAACCAGTGCCTAAAACACAAAGTCGCATTTGTGCACCGAAATAAGCAGAAATTCAAGGTTTAAGGCCTCGCTGTTGATCCCGCATAGTTGCAGCGCAATTGATGACACCGACTTGCAAAGATAATTCATGTCAAAAGAAACAAATGCCTGAACAACAAAGACGAATTTTTCCAAAGGAACAAGCAAAAAACCGTGTTTTTTGGACTGACCTGTTGGACCTGCATAGTTGCAGCTCGATTGGTGACAGAGACTACAAAAGATTATACTTAATCACAAGAAACCAGTGCCTTAAACACAAAGTCGCATTTTTGCATGCAAATTAGCAAAAAAACGTGTTTTTGGGCCTTGCCTGTTGGTCCCGCATAGTTTCAGCTTAATTGGTGACAGAGACTACCAAAGATTATCCTTTATCACAAGAAACCAGTGCCTTAAACGCAAAGTCGCATGTTCGCATCGAAATAGACACAAATAAAAGGATTAGGGCCTCGCTTATTGATCCCGCACAGATTCAGCTCGGTTGGTTAAACCGAAGATAACTCATGGTAAATGTAACAAGTGTCTTAACCACAAAGACAAATTTTTGCATAGAAATAAGCCAAAAAGCGTGTTTTTTGAACTTGCCTGTTGGTCTTGCATTGTTGCAGCTCGATTGGTTTCAGAGACTACAAAAGATTATCCTATCACAAGAAACCAGTGCCTTGAACGCAAAATCGCATTTTCACATAGAAATAAGCTAAAAAGCGTGTTTCTGGGCCTTGCCTGTTAGTCCCGCATAGTGTAAGCGGAATTGTCGACAGAGACTACAAAAGAATATCCATTATCACAAGAAACCAGTGCCTTATACACAAACCCGCATTTTCGCATCGAAATAGACAGAAATCAAAGGATTTAGGCCTCGCTTATTAAGTCCGCACAGTTTCAGCTCGACTGGTGACACAGGCTTGCATGTCAAAAGAAACAAGTGCCTCAACCACAAAGACGCATTTTTGCCTAGAAAAAAGGTGAAAAGCGTGTTTTTGGGCCTGGCCTTTTGGTCCCGCATAGTTTCAGCTCGATAAGTGACAGAGACTACAAAAGATAATTTTTATCACAAGACTCAAAAGCTTTCAAAGAAATTGCATTTTCGCATTGCAAAAAGTAAAAGTTAGTGTTTTTAGGCGTTTAGTCGTGATTGTTGACAGTTTTAGCTCGATTGGAACCGGTAACTCTTAAAGAGTTTTCTCGGGTCACAAGATATGACAACTTAAAAAAAATAATCTTATTTTCGCATTGATTTAGGCCCAAAAGCATAATATAAGGCCAAGCATTGTGACAAAGCACAGTTTTAGCTCGATTTGTGACACCGACCCTAAAAAACAATTCAAACCAGAAGAATCAAGTGTTTCAAGCAGAAAGTCGCATTTTCTTTTAAGAATATGCTGAAAAGCGTATTTTTGGGCCTGGCCTGTTAATTAATCCTGTATAGTTTCAGCTTGATTTGTATCACCTGCTTTCAAAGATAAATCTTGTCACAAGAAACCAGTGCCTAAAACACAAATTCGCATTTTCACATCGAAATAAGCAGAAATTCAAGGTTTAAGGCCCTGCCTGCTGATCCCACTCAGTATCAGCTCGATTGGTGACACCGACTTACAATGATAGTCAAAGTCATAAGAAACAGTGCCTCAACTACAAAGACGCATTTTTGCATTGAAAAAGGATTATAAGCCTGTTTTGGGGCCTGGCCTGTCGGTCCCGCATAGTTTTAGATCGATTGGTGACAAAGACTACAAATATAATCATAAATCACAAGACACAAGTGCATCAACACAAAATGGCATTTTCACATTGATTCATGCCAAATAGCATAATTTATGACCAAGCACTGGGATAACGCAGAGTTAAAGCTCGATTAGTGACACTGACTGTAAATGACAATTCAATCAACAAGACACAAGTGCCTCAAGCACAGAGTCGCATTTTCCTTCAGAATTGAGCCAAAAAGCGTGTTTTTAGGCCTGGCCTGTTGATCCAGCATAGTTTCGGCTTGATTTGTAACACCTACTAAGATGAATCTTTTGACAAGAAACCAGTGCCTAAAACACAAGTTAGCATTTTCGCATCGAAATAAGCAGAAATTAAAGAACTAAGGCCTCGCCTATTGATCTCGCATAGTTGCAGCTCGATTAGTGACACCGACTCACAAAGATATTTCAGGTCATAAGAAACCAGTGCCTCAACAACAATGACGCATTTTCGCCTACAAAAAAGCTGAAAAGCGTCTTTTTGGACTGACCTGTTGGTCCCGCAAAGTTTTAGATCGCATGGTGACAAAGACTACAAAGGTAATCATTAATCACAAGACACAACTGCCTTCAACACAAAATCGCATTTTTGCATTGATTTGTGCCAAAACGCTTAATTTCCGCAAAAACATTATGAAATTGCACAGTTTTGGCTCGATTTGTGACACTGACTTTCAAAAACAATTCAAACAACAAGACACAAGGGCTTAAACGCAAAGTCACATTTTCCTTCAGCATTGAGCCGAAAAACGTGTTTTTAGGCCTGGCCCGTTAATCCCGCATAGTTTTGGCTTGATTTGTTACACCTACTTACAAAGATGAATCTTTTGACAAGAAACCAGTGCCTAAAACACGAATTCGCATTTTCGCATCGAAATAAGCAGAAATTAAAGAACTACGGCCTCGCCTATTTTCTCGCATAGTTGCAGCTTGTTTGGTGACACCAACTTACAATGATAGTTTAGGTCATAAGAAACCAGTGCCTCAACCACAAAGACGCATTTTTGCATAGAAAAAGGCTAAAAAGCCTGTTTTGGGGCCTGGCCTGTCGGTCCCGCATAGTTTTAGCTCGACTGGTGGCAGAGACTACAAAAGATTATTCCCGCACAGTTCCAGCTTGATTGGTGACACTGGCTTGCATGTTAAAAAAAAAAGTACCTCAACCGCAAAGACGCATATTCGCCTAGAAATAAGCTTTTAAGCGTGTTTTTGAGCCCGGCCATTTGGTCCCGCATAGTTTCAGCTCGATTAGTGACACAGTCAACAAAAGATACTTTTTATCACAAGACTCAAAAGCCTTCAAAACAAAATTGCATTTCGCATTTAAAAAAAAAGCAGAAGTTAGTGTTTTTAGGCGTTTAGTGGTGTTTGTCGACAGTTTTAGCTCGATTAGCGGGATATGACGATCTAAAACACAAAATTTTATTTTCGCATTGATTAATGCCAAAAAGCGAAATTTAGGCCAAGCATTTTGATATCGCACAGTTTTAGAGTAACAGCGTAAAATTGCTTAACAGTGTACAGTGCGTGACAGCGTGACACTGCGTGACACGCTGTCGTGCAGTGTCACGCATTCACGAAGTATCACGCAGTGTCACGGTGTCATACAGTGTCACGCTGCAAAGCCGTGTCACGCTGCAACACAGTGTCACGCTAAAACACAGTGTCATGCTGTCACGCTATGTCACGATGTCACACAGTGTCACGCTGTCATGCAGTGTCAAGCAATGTCTTTTGCATTATCAAAACGTCACACACTGTCACGCTGTCATGCAATGTCCATTTGTCACGAAGGGAAACGCAGTCACGAAGTGTTACGCTGCAACCCAGTGTCATCCTGAAACAGAGTGTCATGCTGTCACGCAATGGCACGATGTCACACTGTGTCACGCTGTCATGCAGTGTCACGTAGTCACGAAGTGTCACGCAGTGTGACGCTGTCATACAGTATCACGCTGCCACGCAGTGTCACGCAGTGTCACGCAGTGTCACGCAGTGTCACGCTGTCAAGCAGAGTCACGCCGTGTCACGCAGTGCCACTCTGCAACGCAGTGTCATGCTGTCATGCAATGTCACGATGTCACACAGTGTCACGATGTCAGTCAGTGTCACGCTGTCATGCAGTGTCTCGCAGTCACGAAGTGACACGTAGTGTCACGCAGTGTCACGCAGTGTCACGCAGTGTCACGAAGTGTCATGGAGTGTCACGCATTGTCAAGCAGTGTCAAATAGTGTCACGCAGTGTCACGCTGTCACGCACTGTTACGCTGTCCGGCAGCTTCACGGTGTCATGCACTGTCACTGTCAGTGACACTAGATTGCATGTTAAAAAAAAACAAGTATCTGAAATGCTAAGACGCACATTCGCCTAGAAATTAGCTTAAAAGCGTGTTTTTGGACCCGGCCTTCTGGTTCCGCATAGTTTTAGCTTGATTAGTGACACAGACAACAAAAGATATTTTTTATCACAAGACTCAAAAGCAAAATTGCATTTTGCATTGAAAAAAAGCAGAAGTTAGTGTTTCTAGGCGTTTTGTCGTGATTGTCGAAAGTTTTAGCTCGATTGGAAACAGTAACTCTAAAAGGGTATTCTCGGGTCACGAGATACAACGATCCAAAACACAAAATCTTTATTTCGCATTAATTAACGCCAAAAGGCAAAATTTCAGGCCAAGCATTGTGATATCGCACAGTTTTAGCTCGATTTGTGACACTTTCCCTTAAAAACAATTCAAAGCACAAGAAACAAGTGCTTCAAGCAGAAAGTCGCATTTTCTTTTACAGATGAGCTGAAAGGCGTGTTTTTTTGGCCTGGCCTGTAACTCTTGTACTGTGTCAGCTTGATTTGTAACACCTACTTTCAAAGATAAATCTTGTCACAAGAAACCAGTGCCTAAAACACAAAGTCGCATTTTCACATCGAAATAAGCAGAAATTCAAGGTTTAAGGCACTGCCTGCTGATCCCACTCAGTATCAGCTTGATTGGTGACACCGACTTACAATGATAGTTTAAGTCATAAGAAACCAGTGCCTCAACCACAAAGACGCATTTTTGCATTGAAAAAGGCTTAAAAGCCTGTTTTGGGGACTGGCCTGTCGGTCCCGCATAGTTTTAGCTCGACTGGTGACAAAGACTACAAATGTAATCATTTATCACAAGACACAAGTGCATCAACACAAAATGGCATTTTCGCATTAATTTACGCCAAAAAGCATAATTAAAGACCAGGCACTGAAATAACGCACAGTTTCAGCTCGATTAGTGACACTGGCTTGCATGTAAAAAAAAAACAAGGATCTGAAATGCAAAGACGCACATTCGCCTAGAAATGAGTTAATAGGCGTGTTTTTGGGCCCGGCCTTCTGGTTCCGCATAGTTTTAGCTCGATTAGTGACACAGACAACAAAAGATATTTTTTATCACAAGACTCAAAAGCAAAATTGCATTTTGCATTGAAAAATAGCAGAAGTTAGTGTTTCTTCTGAACAACAAAGACGAATTTTTCCAAAGGAATAAGCAAAAAACCGTGTTGTTTGGACTGGCCTGTTGGACCTGCATAGTTGCAGCTCGATTGGTGACAGGGACTACAAAAGATTATACTTAATCACAAGAAATCAGTGCCTTCAACACAAAGTCGCATTTTCGCATGCAAATTAGCGAAAAAACGTGTTTTTGGGCCTTGCCTGTTGGTCCCGCATAGTTTCAGCTTAATTGGTGACAGAGACTACCAAAGATTATCCTTTATCACAAGAAACCAGTGCCTTAAACGCAAAGTCGCATGTTCGCATCGAAATAGACACAAATAAAAGGATTAGGGCCTCGCTTTTTGATCCCGCACAGATTCAACTCGGTTGGTTAAACCGAAGATAACTCATGGTAAATGTAACAAGTGTCTTAACCACAAAGACAAATTTTTGCTTAGAAATAAGCCAAAGAGCGTGTTTTTTGAACTTGCCTGTTGGTCTTGCATTGTTGCAGCTCGATTGGTTTCAGAGACTACAAAAGAATATCCATTATCACAAGAAACCAGTGCCTTATACACAAACCCGCATTTTCGCATCGAAATAGACAGAAATCAAAGGATTTAGGCCTCGCTTATTAAGCCCGCACAGTTTTAGCTCAATTGGTGACACTGGCTTGCATGTCAAAAGAAACAAGTGCCTCAACCACAAAGACGCAGAAAAAAGGTGAAAAGCGTGTTTTTGGGCCTGGCCTTTTGGTCCCGTTGCATTTTCGCATTGCAAAAAGTAAAAGTTAGTGTTTTTAGGCGTTTAGTCGTGATTGTTGACAGTTTTAGCTCGATTGGAACCGGTAACTCTTAAAGAGTTTTCTCGGGTCACAAGATATGACGACTTAAAAAAAATAATCTTATTTTCGCATTGATTTAGGCCCAAAAGCATAATAGAAGGCCAAGCATTGTGACAAAGCACAGTTTTAGCTCGATTTGTGACACCGACCCTAAAAAACAATTCAAACCAGAAGAATCAAGTGTTTCAAGCAGAAAGTCGCATTTTCTTTTAAGAATATGCTGAAAAGCGTATTTTTGGGCCTGGCCTGTTAATCCTGTATAGTTTCAGCTTGATTTGTATCACCTACTTTCAAAGATAAATCTTGTCACAAGAAACCAGTGCCTAAAACACAAATTCGCATTTTCACATCGAAATAAGCAGAAATTCAAGGTTTAAGGCCCTGCCTGCTGATCCCACTCAGTATCAGCTCGATTGGTGACACCGACTTACAATGATAGTTTAAGTCATAAGAAACAGTGCCTCAACCACAAAGACGCATTTTTGCTTAGAAAAAGGCTTATAAGCCTGTTTTGGGGCCTGGCCTGTCGGTCCCGCATAGTTTTAGATCGATTGGGGACAAAGACTACAAATATAATCATTAATCACAAGACACAAGTGCATTAACACAAAATGGCATTTTCACATTGATTCATGCCAAATAGCATAATTTATTACCAAGCACTGGGATAACGCAGAGTTTAAGCTCGATTAGTGACACTGACTGTAAAAGACAATTCAATCAACAAGACACAAGTGCCTCAAGCACAAAGTCGCATTTTCCTTCAGAATTGAGCCGAAAAGCGTGTTTTAAGAACTGGCCTGTCAATCCAGCATAGTTTTGGCTTGATTTGTAACACCTACTTACAAAGATGAATCTTTTGAGAAGAAACCAGTGCCTAAAACACAAGTTAGCATTTTCGCATCGAAATAAGCAGAAATTAAAGAACTAAGGCCTCGCCTATTGATCTTGCATAGTTGCAGCTCGATTAGTGACACCGACTTACAAAGATATTTCAGGTCATAAGAAACCAGTGCCTCAACCAAAAAGACGCATTTTTGTGTAGAAAAAGGCTTAAAAGCCTGTTTTTGGGCCTGGCCTGTTGGTCCTGCGTAGGTTACAAAAACCAGTGCCTTAAACACAAATTCGCATTTTCACATCGAAATAAGCAGAAATTCAAGGTTTAAGGCCCTGCCTGCTCATCCCACTCAGTATCAGCTCGATTGGTGACACCGACTTACAATGATAGTTTAAGTCATAAGAAACCAGTGCCTCAACTACAAGGACGCATTTTTGCATAGAAAAAGGCTTAAAAGCCTGTTTAGGGGACTGGCCTGTCGGGCCCGCATAGTTTTAGCTCGACTGGTGACAAATACTCCAAATGTAATCATTTATCACAAGACACAAGTGCATCAACACAATATGGCATTTTCGCATTAATTAACGCCAAAAAGCATAATTTAAGACCAGGCACTGAAATAACGCACAGTTTCAGCTCGATTAGTGACACTGGCTTGCATGTTAAAAAAAAAACAAGTATCTAAAATGCAAAGAAGCACATTTGCCTAGAAATACGCTGAAAAGCGTGTTTTTAGGCCCGGCCTTCTGGTTCCGCATAGTTTTAGCTCGATTTGTGACACTAACCGTTAAAAACAATTCAAAGCACAAGAAACAAGTGCTTCAAGCAGAAAGTCGCATTTCCTGTTACAGATGAGCTGAAAGGCGTGTTTTTTTGGCCTGGCCTGTAACTCTTGTACTGTTTCAGCTTGATTTGTAACACCTACTTTCAAAGATAAATCTTGTCACAAGAAACCAGTGCCTAAAACACAAAGTCGCATTTTCACATCAAAATAAGCAGAAATTCAAGGTTTAAGGCCCTGCCTGCTGATCCCACTCAGTATCAGCTCGATTGGTGACACCGACTTACAATGATAGTTTAAGTCATAAGAAACAGTGCCTCAACCACAAAGACGCATTTTTGCATAGAAAAAGGCTTATAAGCCTGTTTTGGGGCCTGGCCTGTCGATCCCGCATAGTTTTAGATCGATTGGTGACAAAGACTACAAATATAATCATTAATCACAAGACACAAGTGCATTAACACAAAATGGCATTTTCACATTGATTCATGCCAAATAGCATAATTTATGACCAAGCACTGGGATAACGCAGAGTTTAAGCTCGATTAGTGACACTGACTGTAAAAGACAATTCAATCAACAAGACACAAGTGCCTCAAGCACAAAGTCGCATTTTCCTTCAGAATTGAGCCGAAAAGCGTGTTTTTTAAGAACTGGCCTGTCGATCCAGCATAGTTTCGGCTTGATTTGTAACACCTACTTACAAAGATGAATCTTTTGACAAGAAACCAGTGCCTAAAACACAAGTTAGCATTTTCGCATCGAAATAAGCAGAAATTAAAGAACTAAGGCCTCGCCTATTGATCTCGCATAGTTGCAGCTCGATTAGTGACACCGACTTACAAAGATATTTCAGGTCATAAGAAACCAGTGCCTCAACAACAATGACGCATTTTCGCCTACAAAAAAGCTGAAAAGCGTCTTTTTGGACTGACCAGCACCCCTTTGAGGACACGCGGGACCGCGCAGCTCCGGCGAAGCAGCGCGCCGTGTCCGGCCAGGTTGGCTGTCATGGCCCGTGAGGGTCGCCGTCGGGGACCCCGAGGCCGGAGAACCGAAGAGGGTGGTCGTCGTACAGCTCTCGAGGGAAGTAAGTCGAGGCCGCCGTGGAGGCCGCCGTCGAGGCCGCCGTCGAGGCCGCCGTCGAGGCCGCCGTCGAGGCCGCCGTCGAGGCCGCCGTCGAGGCCGCCGTCGAGGCCGCCGTCGAGGCCGCCGTCGAGGCCGCCGTCGAGGCCGCCGTCGAGGCCGCCGTCGAGGCCGCCGTCGAGGCCGCCGTCGAGGCCGCCGTCGAGGCCGCCGTCGAGGCCGCCGTCGAGGCCGCCGTCGAGGCCGCCGTCGAGGCCGCCGTCGAGGCCGCCGTCGAGGCCGCCGTCGAGGCCGCCGTCGAGGCCGCCGTCGAGGCCGCCGTCGAGGCCGCCGTCGAGGCCGCCGTCGAGGCCGCCGTCGAGGCCGCCGTCGAGGCCGCCGTCGAGGCCGCCGTCGAGGCCGCCGTCGAGGCCGCCGTCGAGGCCGCCGTCGAGGCCGCCGTGCAGGCCGCCGTGCAGGCCGCCGTCGAGGCCGCCGTCGAGGCCGCGCCTCCAGGCGTCTAGGGGCTCGCTCCGTCATTCTCTAACCTAGCTCAACGTTGGGCAAGCATGCGTCGACTTGCTTTCTTTGCCTCATAAGGTCCATCGTATCCGGCATCCAAAACAACTTGTGTATCACTTCGACCCACCCAGGTAGAATCGAATCCGCCTCACGCGGGCCTGCACAACAAGTTCCCTAGTGCGGTGCGGCTGGGGGCCGCGGCGGCTTCGTTGTGCACCTTGCGCAGGGCATGACCTCGGCGCGGGCTCCCAGCCTTGCGCGGCAGCGAGGTCGGTTTAGCGTCATCCCCTCCGGAGGTGCTGCGGCACTCTACTGTGGCGCCGTGGCACTCGATCGCGGACAACGGCGCGTCGACGCCTACCCTTGTCGGGGAAGCGTGGCGGCCCTCCTGGTACGCGCTGCTCCGCGCAATGACCACCACGATGACCTATCTGAGGTCGCGCACCGGCAGGGCCTCATCGGGACCCCCCCCCTCCCCCCCTCTTCAACGGGAAGGAAGGTGAGGGGTGGTGACACCTCGCTGAAGACGTCAATGGCGTTGTCGCTAAGGCCACGAGGGAAGTCCACCAGCAGCTGCCTGCTTCCCGAGATGATCTCGACGCAGCCGCGATGCTGGTGCATCGCTAACTCCGTCGGCGGAAATGAAATGCGTCGCTTGGCGTCAGCAGTACACATGGTGTGCGGTACCGTTCTTTCTGAGACAGGTTTTCCACTGCAGCCCCTTCCCTCTCGTGTATCTTTGTGGAGGTGAGGCGGCAGGTGAGTGCGATGCGCATGATGCCGTTGCATGTGCACACTGTTAAAAAAAACTGTAGGTAAACAACACTTTTACCAACGATCGATTTGCTTTAAGGCAGTACGTGTCATCAGAACTCATAACGGAACAAATGCTGTTATGTAACAGCAAGTTTTATCATTGGAGGAAACGACCAAAGTAGTGTTATGGAACGATTTCCAATGGAGGGCAACAGAACATCTTGTTTTCCAAATTCAAGGAGGTAGCTGTTTTGGAACGGAATCCCGTCATTTAATAACAACACCATTCAATCAAAGATTTGTTCGAGCAGTTTGCAGCTCAGGGTTCAAATCAAGGCCCGACTTCGTCAAAATAAACTCTGTTGTTTCTTTACAACACTTAAGTTGACACCTCCAATTTTTAAACAGCGGCGAACTGTCAAAGAATAGCACGCACTGTTACAAAACGAGAGTCATTCGTCCATTCATGCTAAGGTGCTAGAAGTTACAACTTCCTGATTCTAAGGAGGAAAGTCGATCACAAACAGTTTGCCTTTTTAAAAACAGTCTTGCACAACAGCTTTACTGTTTTCGAAAATTATAGTTGTTTGCAACAGCTGTACTGTTTTCAAAAAGCTTCACTGTTTTTAAACAGCGTTTACTGTTTCAGCTCTTACTGTTTTCAAACAGCTTTTACTGTTTTCAAACAGCTTTTACTGTTTTCAAACAGCTTTTGTTGTTTTCAAACAGCTCTTTGCTGTTTTTCAACAGCTTTTACTGTTTTCAAACAGCTTTTGTTGTTTTCAAACAGCTCATTGCTGTTTTTAAACAGCTCATTGCTGTTTTTAAACAGCTCATTGCTGTTTTTAAACAGCTCATTGCTGTTTTTAAACAGCTCATTGCTGTTTTTAAACAGCTCATTGCTGTTTTTAAACAGCTTTTCCTGTTTTCAAACAGCTTTCTGCTGTATTTAAACAGCTTTTCCTGTTTTGAAACAGTTTTTACTGTTTAGAAACAGCTTTTCCTGTTTTAAGACAGCTTTTCCTGTTTTTAAACAGCTTTTACTGTTTTTAAATAGTTTTTACTGTTTTCAAACAACTTTTTGCTGTTTTCAAACAGCTTTTACTGTTTTTAAACCGGATTTTCTATTTCCAAACAGCTTTTACTGTTTTCGGACAGCTGTAACTGTTTTCAAACAGCATAGTCGTTGACAGACAGCTTTTTTGTTTACGAACAGCAAAAACCGTCAAAGAACTGCACTAACTGTTTCCCAACAAGATTCTTCCTGCAGTCGTGTCGTTCTTTGACAGTGTTTGCTATTTAAAAACAGTAGAGCTGTTCCTAGACAAGTTTCGTTCTGACAATAGAGTGAAACTGTTCGGGAACGACCGTTTGTGAATGAGTTACAATTATTAAGCCATCAGGAAACTCCCAACTCCTTTTTGTGAATGACTTTGTAGTGGATTACTAGGACTCAAGATTTTTTTTTCATGAATGTATAGCAGCAAGACATTTGCTTAAAAACAGAAGAGTGTTGTTTATGAACAGGTTGGTGCCATTTGGAAATGGAAATTCTGTTACACAACAAGTCATAATCAGACGTCTGATACAGAGAGCCATCATCCCTTTTGACAACACTGCTGTTGGATAACGACTCAATGTCCAACGATATACCGTTCCTTTACAACACGTGTTGCTAAAAAACTTTACAAAGTAAATGCTGTTAATTAACAGCATATTTTTTAACAGTGCATGTGTCCGCCAGAATCGGCTTGCTTCGGAGTTGCGGCCCGCGCGGTTCGTCCATATCGCCTCGCATGGTCGCAATGAAGGGTATCGAAACGCCTTTATCGCTGTTGGGTACTCCTCTCCCCACGCATCCGGGTTCAAACCCCTGAGGCGCAGTTCAGCCCTTCGATGCACCGGAGGGCTGCTTGTGCTTCGGGGGCTCGCGGTGCGTTGGTGAGAGCAGGAGTCCAGGTGAGTTCCGCACTGGTGAAACGTGTATCTCATTCCGCACGCCACGCGGCACTGCAGTTCGGCCCCTACTCGATCCGCTCCTGCGTGGCAGCCAAGGTAAACCGCTTCCGATGTGCTAACTGCTTTCTGCGCTATGTACCTCACGTGGTGCTACATGAGGCATCGAATCTCTCGTCGAGTCTGCATGCGGCATGCACCCCCGGTGCACCCGCGTGGCGGTGGGTGCATTTGGGGGCACTGCTGCGGCGGGCCCGAGAGGGAAGCCCGGGGGAAGGGGCAACCGCTAGTCTCTAAGGACGGTCTGTGAACCGCGGACTGTTAAATGTCACTTCTCTGCAGTCCGGGGTTCGATCTCGTGTAAAGAGAAACGGCTTTATTTCACCCCGCTTGCAGCCTCGCTGAGGTTTTTGCACCGCTGTGTCTCCCCCTTGCACACTGCTTGATCGCCCTCGAGGCTTTACCGCGATGCTCTCAGAACGCTTGACTGTTTCAGGGGACGGCGCTCATACTGCGTGGTGGACATGAGCTCGTCAGCGAGGATCGGCCGTAGTGCCCGAAGGGAGGCCCAGAGAGCGACCTCGGAATTCGAGCCAGTCCTTGGTCTTCTCCACGGCGTGGCCCAGCCCGGACCGCCCTTCACTCCGCGACGCCATTTCGAGAAAAGAGGCGAGTACCAGCAACTCGTAGGTAACTCGTTCGGTAACCTTCTTCCAACCCCCCTTGCCTTCCAGGTAGGCAATCAGTGCCGCGCGCCTCGAAGCGCCCGAGAGGTAGGCAATCAGTACCGCGCGCCCGGAAGCGCCCGTGAGGTAGGCGACCACTCCGACTCGGACCCTCGTGAAAATTTCTCATACGTATGCGTTCTTATTGTTCTCGGCCGTTCCTTTGGCTGGGCTACAACACCGAGCCACAATTTAATTTGTGATTGTGTTCAAGTTAATGTCGCACACGAGTCCACCTTTTTCAAGTGCCGCACCCTTCGAGTAGTACGTTTCCGTCTGTGACGAATATCGCCCCATGGCGTGGTACGCGTGTCCATGAATCCCGTTGCGGAAGGCGCACCCAACCTCTCCTTGCTGTCGTTTCCAGCTTGCCAATTGCATCAGTTGAACCGTTTTTTCTTGTTGCAGGGCCATGATTGCGGTCTCGGGAGTCTGCAGCATGAAGCTGTCTATCTGCTGCTGCCTCGGCGTCCCGCTTCCAGTGGATCCTAACCTCACAGAGATGGCAGGAGTTTTCAACTTTAGGAACCCAGCCGCTGGTCTGGAGTGCAGCTTGTGAGCTGTCACATTTCTCGAGCCGTAATCCTCACTGCCCCAGGATGATTTATGCTTGAAGGTAAATTTTTTAGCTAATTCTCTGCTGTTTTGGCCAGTCATGAGTATTGTCAGTCCAATGATATCATCGTTGACCAATGGTCATGGTTAATGAGCGGAACTAGTGCTGGCCAGCCATAACGATTTCAGAGTGCTGTTTATCTGGCATTTCCCCTGAATTGGATATGAGTGGCTTCAGTATGTCTGATTCCCTTTGTTTTGGACCTGACCTTCCGTTGTCCTTCAAACATCTCTCCTATTCCCGTTTCATGTTTTATTTGCGAAGGACAAGTATCGTTATCTTTCTATTCTAAGCTTGAGTTTGTAGAGTATCGAATCTGGGCTCTGTTTTTATTCAGGCTTTTCTAGTGTGTAAATAATGAAACAAAGAGGATATGTCACATTTTAAAGGCTTGTGTTCATTTTACTCCCGACAAATCTTTTCAGCGATGTCATCAGAAGGCTCGTCCCATCTTTTTCATCGTTAAATATTATCTATTGATGAAGATTTTATGAAAAATAGAAATTAGCACTCCTTTGATGTTCCAGGTTTCCTCTCAATACCTTGGAACTGACTGTGCCTCCAGACTCTGCTTCCCGTAAGAAACATTTAGGCTGTCTCCTGTGTAAGTTCCCCCTTCTCCTTTCTATTCAATAGAGTGTTATTTATTGGACTTGATTAATGTTTCACCCACACTCTTGTCCTATTTATCTTTTGCAGTTCAGCTGTGGTCTGCTTTTCGAGGCTTACTCCCTTCGAGCCTCCTTTCGCTGTGGTTTCCTGACCCTTTTCAATGGAAGGAAAAGTAAGGAGGATACTTTTTGAAGAAAACAAACATTTTGGTAAGTAAATCAACCAATTTTTTTTCTTTGCAGGTTGTGTATTACACTAACACATAACTTTCTATCTTCTTTAGGTGGGGACTTGTTTTAAACAATCAAGCATCTCCTTCCCTCCAGATGGCGCTTTTCTTCGTTCTGCAAAGCTGAAAATGAATGACTGCATTACGGAGACGGAGGACAAAGTCACCTCTCAGCAAGAAAACGAGAGTCTTTATGTGCTTTTTGGTATTGTTTTTCTTTGCTCTTTTGGGGTTTGTTTGAGATTCATAGCTCTTTACTTGTTTTATAAATTGTGTATTGCATCATCACACAAAATGTTTTTAAACGCCTGTTAAATGGCATACATTTCACCTGATTTTAAAAATCTCATGTTGTTTTAGTGGTGGTAGAGATATTTAACTTATAAAACTTGTAATTTAGTGTGTTAATGTGTGAGAAGTGTCCGAGTTCCTCTTGATCTCTGTGCATTTAATTTGTTCTTATCTCCTCTCAAAGCAATCTTCAGAATGTTCAGTAAAGTTTTTTCTTTCATTATCTATTTGTATCTGACCCTTGGATGTTTTCAGTATTTGTTGTCAACGATAAATTATGGTGAAATTAATCATTTCATTCATCTTTGTCTTTCTGTAAGCTAAATCAGTAATTGAATCTATTCTTAAGGTCCTGTATTTTAATTCCAAGCTCACCTGAGAGATATTGAAAGGCAATCTTAGATTGCATTCAAGCAATGACGTTTTTCACTATCAATCAGCAGCCTTGTCAATTTTGACATTTTTTTCACCATCGGTTAAATGCTATGGCAATCCATAGGTTTTTTGACGCCAATTTTTTTTTGTGCTGGTAGAAACTTTTGTTTGGGGGACATTCATCATTCATCACTCCTGTTATATTTCTTTTCCTTTCACGAGGCACAAAGTTAGGTCATTTTATTGCCACATTGGGAGTTCTTCATGGTCTTGGGTCTCTTCATATGTGAACTGAATTGTTTTGCACTCATGGCAGAGCCTACCAGGCCCTGACCCAATTGTTTTCCTTATATGTAAATGGCCTGTTCAAATCTGGTTACTAACAAAAATCATTGAACTAAAATTAACTGTGCATAATAAATAATAATATTTTTTTTTTTAATCTTGTGAATGCATGATCTTCATGTAGGTGTAAGTGGAATTGTTTAATGGTAAGCAACTAGTGGGGTCGGGAGAGAACCATCCCATCAAAATGATTCATTTCATATTTCCTCCATTTCATTTGCCATACCTTTGTACTATGTCACCGTTATGTATTGCTTTGCACCCAGTCATGTTAAAATATAATTTTGTGTTGTTATTGCCTCTCTCATTGTATCTCCTTGTTTACTTTTTTTTGTTGTGGTTGTGTTGTTGGAGTACTTGATGTGTCGGCATAAACTAATATCTCAATTCCACCACTGAAGTTGTGAGTATTTATTCCCTGGTTAACACTGGTTCGTCCCATCCACATTTGAAGCATTGCAACTTTGAGTGTGATGAATTTGAGAAGGCGAAGGATAAGAGACATAATTTTTAAAATTATGAAGGACCCAACTTGAGAATTTGGCAAGTCCAGAGAGAAAAGCCCTTTCTAGTATGACAAAGTTCATACAACTGAGCTACCTAATTATTTGATATTTGTATTCATGCTGACATAGGCTAAATTAGTGTCCTCTTTTTTCACCATCTTCTCTCGTGTGGCAAGGAGCTGGTCCTAATTGTCTCTATCATATTAGTACCTGTTTTAAGTTTCCAATTAGAGTAAAAGTAAAAGATGAGCAGGAAAATTAATTGTTCTCAGTATCTTTTAAAACACTATAATTTTTTTAATTTTTTTTTTTTTCCGCCTGAGTGTGGCGCCCACTTGTCTCACAAATTATTGAAGTAATGACAATCAGCGTATCTAATCTCATAATATGAAATAAGTTCAATGATAGTTGCTCAGGGTAGGTGATGAGAGAAACAGAAGAGTAATCTCTATACACATTTTAATGAAAATCATTTGGTAGTCTAATATACAATAAACACTTTGCTGTCTTGATCAAACACTGTACGTTGAATTCCAACACAGCAGACACCTCAATATTTGGGTGGGCTCGAAGGACCACTTTGGAGAGAAATTGAAATTGGATGCAAATAAACCTACGAAGGAAAACACAGAATGAAAACCAAGGAGAAATTATTAATAAAGCGAATCAAAAAGATGTAATGATACTCACATCAAGAACCAGATTTTGTAGAATGCCCATGCGGCACTAATCCTTCCTCGATTCAGGGTTGAACCAACACTCCGTCCAGTTTGACATCCAAAATTGTCGGTGAGTGAGGGGAAGACCACCAGGGGCTTAATGCAATACCTGGAAAGACATGAAAATTTCTGAGTAAAGAGTGGCAAAACTAATGAGGAGGGCTATGGGGGAGGCATGAGACAAGTGTACCTATTAAGTAGCATGACATGACACTTTACAACAAAAATGACAGAAGGACAAACAATAGCATCTCGCATGAAGACAGGTTCACATCACAGAAATTCAGAATTGCAGAGGAAACACAGGCAAAATAAAAACAGTTACAAGTTCAAAGAAAAGTCTGACATCAAGAGAGAAAAAAGACAAAAAACAAAACAAGTAATATTCATTAACATAAAGGCATTTGTCAGCAAAGCATTTACAATGGGCAAGGTACAAAACCCAATAGACATGAAGGTATGGAACAGAGGATGAGGAGGCTCAAACTTATAAACTGGCAATGAAACTGAAGCAAAATTGAAACATAAAAATACACATAATTCAAGTTATGGTAATGGGGGGACAGTAAACAAGCACAATCAGATAGCAGAGTTTTATGACAAGTGCTAACAAATCCACTACAAGACACAAAAGGCACAGTACACAGTACAATAAAACAATCCAAGACAATAAAATAAAGGCAAGGCAGCAAATGGCATTTACAAGAGGAGAGGGGGAGGGAGCTGATGAGAAAAACAAAACTCACAAGGCAAGAATAAATTCCGTAGAAACTTATCACAGCACACAATACATTCAAAACAGTGAAAATAAGAGGGTCAAAATGGAAAAAATATTGATTTGCAGAACAAGAACACCATAAACCAATCACATCAGGCAAAGGTAACAGGAGCAGAAGCACACGTGCACAGGAAATACCTAAATAACTGATTAGATAAGTCTGCACATAACTGCCCTCCAGAAACCTGTACCTGGAAAAAGGGGAAAAAGTACCGTTCCTGTCCAGGCCATCCTTGCTTTTCTTCTGCTTCTTCATCTCGCTTCAGCACGTAAACTGTAACACTCAAACCAATCGGTAACAGCAAACAACCATGGATCAGGCAAGATCGACAACCAGACAGGGTCAAAGCATTACACAAGAGACAGCAATGAGAAGCAGCCACAAAGAAACAGCCAACACAATTCAAGAAAGCAATTCCATTAGCACAACACAGTCAAGGCAACAGAACAAACAATCAAAGGCTTTACCTGGCAAAGGCAGCCAAATAAAAAAAGTAAACAAGAACTCTCAGAGTATGAAAGAGCAAGGACGATCAAAGTAAAACAAGCACAGGCAGTTATAGAAAGGGCATTTTTGGTGGGTACAGTAAGGAGAAGATTGAGGTGCACCAGGCAACAAGGCAATCAACGTACTGTACTGACGGTCAATCATACAGATCACAAGAGCAGAGCCACGAGTACACTGGCATGGCGATACAATGGAATTCTACAGACAGAACAAGAAAGAAGGCAAAAAAAAAAAAATGTCCAACACACTCAACTCACTGGAACAACACAGTCAAGGCAAATAAGCAATCAGTTCGAAGCTAAAGAATTAAAGGGCATAAACAATCAAAGGAGAGAACAACAGTAACAGAAAGGCGCGCGTTTTTTGTTTTTTTTTTTATAAATCAAGACATTGACGATCAATAACTCATACAGTAAAGCCATACAATGGATCACAAAAATTCAGCATCAACTCAAGCACAAGGAAACAGTGAAGGTAACAAATGCAGCCCTCAAAACGATCAAAAGAGCAGACTTACAGATGACACAAGACGAACAATGAGACAGAACACGCATCAAAGCACACATAAACAAATTTGTTCAGAATGCAATGACAGAGGCAGAACAGACATCCACGCAACAAAATCAAGTTCACAGGAGGGACAGTTTGTGGAAACAGCAGCACAGGCATAACGTTCAGAAACGCAGAGAGCGAGACCCTTTGAGACACAAAGAGCCAAGGCACTTAAATAGGCGGGAAGTTGGAGGGCACAGGCAGAATTAAAGGGGCGATAAAAATGAAACGGCTACTTAGCTTTTAGCAGGTTACGGGGGTGATGTGAGTTTGAAACGGCCGGCAGTAGGGCGAGGCTGAGGAGCTGACCTTCTTAACCTGAAGAGTTGCACAGAAGAACCTTCCCGGTTGCCGATCATCGGACGACACGATTAAATGAGAGAGAACGAACTGAAATCAATCAAAACATACGATTAATCCCTGCGGACAGTCAAAGCTTTAACCGAGAGGTTTTGAAAGTTCGTTGGACATACCTCATTACTATTTCTTCTTGTAGCAGATTAGATCCATGCGACTCGAAACAGAGAGCTCAGAACGTTGTTCTTCAATTCATTTATTCAATTTTGAATTACACAGTAGAGAAAAATTGTTCGGTAAAGTTGTTTTCTGAAGCAGGAATGACGGTTGGACGCTTACGACAAGTTTGAACGAGAAGCCGAACCGTTACGGTGCGCTGCGCGTTGCGCATGCGCGGTATTGCCAACTGTTGTCGATGGAGTTCATCTATGGTCGCGTTTAAAAATGTGTCACTTCAACAACAGAAGTGTAAGTTTTTGTCTAAATAATTAAATTCATTTATCAGAATTCCAAAAGTTAAGTTTTCTAATTTCGCCGTCTTCAATTATTTTCTTTCTCAGGAAGGTGTCAGTTGGTACAGCCGTAGCCATCATGGCGGACGGGGCGGACCAACGACAACAACAACATCGTCTGTTTTGGCCAAAACATTCCGGTGCCTGCTCCTCTGTAATTGCCTCGAAGGTCTAGTTTCACTTTGTCTGCCGATAGAAAAAGTACATAATACGAAATGCAAATATTTCTTGCAACCTAACCTAACGTAACTTAAAGTCAGACAATTTTGTCGCGTCTTTTGAATCTACTTCTGCCGAGCGTTCTGCAGTGGGCTGGGTGGGTGTCCATTATATTTTATTCGTTTAATTATTTTTTATCTTCTTCGTTTCGGTGTGACGAATGTGCGACGACAATGAGATATTTCTGTACCGCCCGTGCCATTGTGGGCCGCGTCTTCATCGCGTCTCCCAGTTGTTTTCATGTTTCATCTTCGTGGAGGTTATGCAAGTTTCTTATAGAACTCAGGGTTATGTACTTTTCTCCAAGCCATCACTCATTTATTTTGCTAAAATATGGAATGGTTTTAGATTGGTTTCAGCCTTGTAGGTTTATGTCCAACACCTTGGCGCTAGACTCAATGCTCTGTTCTATTTAAAATATTAGCGGTCTTCTAGTTTTCCTTACTCAATTACAAAGCATGGCTCAAGCTGCTGATTTTTGGATACCCATATTTCGTTTCTACTGCAAAGACACTTAGATATTGTCTGTAGTGGAAAGTTTTAGTTGTTGCCAAGGTAATAACTGTCCGTTTTTGTTCCCTTTTTCAGCCCTTATCCAGCACACACTGTATGATTATCAAGGGGTTGGACGGTGTGGATTGATGCATATTCTCCAGTGCGCTTCATGTGTGAAGCTTTCACGCCTGAAGCTTGGCCAAAGAACAGCAAGTGTATCAACATTAGAACCTCTGCGAGAAAAGGTTTTGGCTGCCCAATGGTAAACATTCAGACGAGAATCCATTCTTGCTTCGTTCCATGTAGTGAGGATCGGAGGTATGAGTCTTCATGTTTCTTCATATGTTGGATGATTTTATGGATTTTTTGACTCTGCTATATTCGTATTTTGGTCTTTTCTATTCTATAGGTTGTCTACTGGTCGTATTCAAAATATCATGGACGGAGAGAGAGAGAGACCCAATTGAGGATGGAAGTCATGCGTCCTCGTGCAGTGGTAAGTTGCTGACATACTTGTATCTTCAACGGCTTATGCCACTGTAATGTTTTGTTCTGTTTTTAACATTCTTGTTTGTTCTAGTTTGCGACCGCACTCATTGCTTCTGTGGGGAAGTCAAGAAATGCAACCATGCGGCACAGGATTCCCAGCCAATGTGCTAGTGTCTGTGTGTGTGTGGTGAGTTAGTCTGCTAAGTCCTTGAAAAAAAAAAAACAAAAAAAAAAAAAAAAAACAAACAACTGTCCTGTACTCATGTTGTACTCTGTTTTATTTTACATAGGAGTCAACATGTCTCTTCAACAACTTTGAGGTTGCTCTTTGGATATGACCTTGATCCTATTTCCTGGGTGGACAGCGGTGAAGGCATACCAAATTATATCTGCTCTTGTCTTTGCAGCCCTCTTGGGTGGAACTGGGCATGGAAAGAAACAGGATTTTCCATCCTCACTTGGGTGAGTAGCTAAGTTAATAAGAAATGATCCCAACCCCTTATTTTCGTCTGCTTTTGACCAGCTGACTTTAATCTCTGAAATAACGAATTTCCCTTTTTCTTGATTACTTTAAGAAACTGTGTCAAGTCTCCACGAAATAATTATGGTTGCCAGGACTGGGAGAGTCATTTGGAGCTCATTCTCGGTTTTGATATCCTAAATGTGTTGTAGTGGAGTAAGTGGCCTCAGTTTATAGGTCTAGTTAATTTCTGTAGGGTTCATGACAAGAAAATTAATTTTTTTGTTTTCGTTTGTGTTTAGAACAATAACAGTCTTCCTTCTTGCCTTCACCTTAAAATGACATTAATAATGGAAGTTTAACTGTTGCAAGATGCCTATTATGCTGTCAAACAGTAAGAATGGAGACCGGGATGTCTCCACCCTTCTCTTAGGAGTCTTATGTATGTGTAAATTTTATTGCTTCTTTATTTTTCACACGTTGTGTTGCCTCTGTTCATTTATTCAGTTATTCTTTTCTGTCAGGTGAACTGCTGCTCACTCTCTGTACAATTCTGAAAAGATTAAAGGATGTGGATTGAACAATTCATGCTTGTGTGCAACATGTGTGGATCTATCTGAACCAATTACTTCCTTGGAGTTCTTACAATCCTGTTACGAGGCCAGCTAGAGCGGACAACCAACTTGTTCTGCACTGAGGGTAGAAAGTGCTTAGGCTGTCAAGTGATAAGATTAAGACTTGCATGCAGTCATTGCTTTGTTTTGATCTGTCGTGGGGTTGAAAGGTGACACATACTTCTGTAGTACTTTCATGTGCTCACTGGTTATTTATATTCAGAACAATTTAGTCAACTTTTCACATTTGTTTATTAATTTTGTTTATTTTCAGGTGTGCTACTTGTCCTTACTTATAATCAAGCTGCACTGTCGAGTGGTCCCTCCTTCTGAACTGCAATCACCAGATAGGGTACATTCATCAAATGCAGGCAAGTAGGAGTTATCAGATCTACCTAGTGTCCAGGTGTGATGTGTGACGATAATTTATTTTCTGCGTTTGTCTGGTTCAAGATCGTACATTTTTCTCATCGTTGTCTCTTCCTCATGTTAACAACAACATTGGAAGTTCAACTGCTAAGAAGGGATCGAGCCTTGTCAAAGAAGGAGAATTAGACTGGAATAAAGTGAAATATTTCTTCCGTCATTTCATGTGAGCACTGTTGCCTCTTTATTTTCAGAATAATTTATTCAATGTGTATTCTTTATTCACATTCTAAATATTTCTCATTGCTAGGTATTTTGTTGATCTTCTTCACCAAAACGTTCATCTGCAGATGCTCTACGTCAAACAAGAGGTTGTCTCCTGCATTGTACATCTACATTATCTGTACTGTTGTGGAGACTGTCAGAGTCTGTTCACTTTGTGTCTAAGTAAATTTGTCTTTTCTGTAACACTTCTTCGAGTGCAAACAACATCTTTGTACTGTTCATTTTTCCTGGTAGCCTATCCTTACCTTTTCTCTTTTAAAAAAAAAAAAATAATTTGTTGTTGGTGTGGGGTGCTGGAGTGTACAGTCAGTCTGTCCCAGCATTGTAAAGAGAAGGCTGCAATATCTCTAGCCATAGTTCCATTGTTTCTGGTGTACCTTTGATAGCAACGAAGGCATCACATTAAATCAATTGATTGGATTCCAACTAATAACTAAATGAGCATTCTGCTCCACAAACTTTGTGGGCTTCACTCTGCCTACCTATGTTGCTTAAAAAATTTGATCCGCTTTAAATTGTTCTCTCTGTAACAGTACATGTTTACATTCACTGTGTCTGAAGAAGGAAGGGTCTTATTTATTGATTAATTTGAAACTATTAGGTGCTTGTAATTTACCTTGATCCGCCAAGGAGCCACCTAAAATTAAATCATATTTCTCTTTTGTGCTAGAACTTTGAACTGCCTTTCCCTAGCTTTTGTGTGGAGGGCTTTATATTTCTGTTAGAGTGACTTTGTCCCCTGGTGTCTCTGTGGTAATTAACTTCAATTTCAATCTTCAGGGGTCTTGGTGTGCTTTGAGAACTTTTCATCGAGGCTTGGTGTGCTTTGAGAAGTTTTCATCGAGGTCTCAGAGGTGTCAACATTCGCCGTGAGATCCATAAAGGCCCTCTGTCATGTTGTTGACATTTTGGAAATTGTCTCTTCAATTCATTTTTCTGTTTTAATTTTTTTGCCTTAGAATTCATTAATTTACAAAGACCCAAGGTCATCAGATTATAATTTGCTATCATACTAAAAATGTTGTCTCTTTTCATAACTTCACTATGTGTCTCTCCTCAATTTAGATCAATTTATTATGTGTCTTTGTGCCAGGCACCACCTTCTCGCATTCGTGCAAAAACCAATGGCTTACAGGATGTAGATAGCAATGGTCCCTTTGTATGCTCTGTGAGACTTTGCAGTCCACTTCCCTCCCCATCCCAGTAAATAATAGTATAGTATAGTTCAAAATGTCGGTTACATCACCATTGACATGATTCATAAGGTGGAATGTTACTGGAACTTTAATGTTTTCAACACTTTTATTCTTGCTTGAAAAGCTTGTCAATGTGATGGTCATCGAGAGTTATGGTTGCCACTACTCTGCCAATCTTCTGGTTTTGTTATATTTTGTGATGTTCCTTCAAGACTGATATCCTTCCCTCTTTTCATTCAAATAAAACTGAGCAACATGAACACAAATTGACTGTGTCTCAATATCCCAGCAACCCTTTTAAAACAGTTCAAATATATCATCATACCCCCAATTTCAAAACCATCCCTGGTCAAAAATAAGCTTGGCACGTCTTGTGCCTATCTAGAACAACTTTGATTTTCTGTAGCGTTGCAGTTTTAGTTGAAAAATAACAACATATGTGTATTCTTTGCCAGGACTAGCACAAGGGAGTCAGGGGAATGATTGAAGAGAAAAGGAATTTATCTGAGAAGTTTAATAAACATTATTGTAACCATTTTTGTGTCTTTGACACAGCAAAGGAGCTTTTCATTGATTACAAACAAGAATTACATACACACATTATTGAACAGAAATGGAAAGTTAAAGCTGAGTAAGCTTCGACATAGGAAATAATCATCAGCCATTCAGCTTAGTCTGATCATCGATGAAAATGAGTTACAATAGACTGTACACACCAAACAAAATTATGATTATTATGAAAATAATGTCGAGAATTATTATGTAGATTGAGATTCATTCATTAAAGTATGAAAAGAGAGGTACAGTCGTTTCACGGTTACAATCGAACAATTACAGGCAAAAAGCAAGTTCGCATGACTGCTGATGCCCTCGTGACAGAAGTTCCAGATAGGAAAAAACGAGTTACAATTAACTATACAAACCAAACAAAATTATGATTTTTATAAAAATAATTAAGAGAATAGTCATGTAAAATGAGATGCAATAAGAGATTAATTTAAACATACTAAAAGTATCAAAGTAAAAAAAGAGAGTTGCACTTGTTTGACAGTTACAATCGAACAATTACAGGCAAAAAACAAGTTCGCATGACTGCTGATGCCCTCGTGACAGAAGTTCCAGATAGGAAAAAACAAGTTACAATTAACCATACAAACCAAACAAAATTATGATTTTTATAAAAATAATTAAGAGAATAGTCATGTAAAATGAGATGCAATAAGAGATTAATTTAAACATACTAAAAGTATCAAAGTAAAAAAAGAGAGTTGCACTTGTTTGACAGTTACAATCGAACAATTACAGGCAAAAAACAAGTTCGCATGACTGCTGATGCCCTCGTGACAGAAGTTCCAGATAGGAAAAAACAAGTTACAATTAACCGTACAAACCAAACAAAATTATGATTTTTATAAAAATAATTAAGAGAATAGTCATGTAAAATGAGATGCAATAAGAGATTAATTTAAACATACTAAAAGTATCAAAGTAAAAAAAGAGAGTTGCACTTGTTTGACAGTTACAATCGAACAATTACAGGCAAAAAACAAGTTCGCATGACTGCAGATGCCCTCGTGACAGAAGTTCCAGATAGGAAAAAACAAGTTACAATTAACCATACAAACCAAACAAAATTATGATTTTTATAAAAATAATTAAGAGAATAGTTATGTAAAATGAGATGCAATAAGAGATTTAAACATACTAAAAGTATCAAAGTAAGAAAAGAGAGTTGTAGTCAAACTACAATCATCCAACTAAATCAGGATATGGTCATGATTAAATGTATTGAGATTTACAGAAGGAGGACACCTACTGGCATCATAGTTCGTGGAAGGATTGAAATCCAGGATGGAACAGGTCAATTGTGAAGGCTTGGGATGTTACTTCCACTATGGGGATCCTGCATCTGGCACAAAGGCTGGGATCCACATAGTACAATTTAAAAGCACAAACTGCACAGTACCTGTGGCAGTGGCATGGATGAAGTATTCCAACCCAAGATTTATCTTTAAAAGTTTCAAAGCAGATGCAGCAGAAGTCTGAAACGTCAATAAGTATTTTCAATGCTTGAACGGACAAAATACTTTTTACTTACACCAAGACAAAAGGACCTACCTTCCTCCATAGTATCGTCAAATATAAGAAAAGGGCAGCCATTGCCATTGCACCTACTTCCTCCTGGAACGCTTCCCCCGTTCTGGGATGGCTGAAAGACAACAAAAAACTTAGTAACAGGTTGCAATGATAGCAACTCGATGGCTTTCAAGCCTACCTCAGCAGCCGCAGGGCCCTCGCCATCACTTATGACAACTACTTCAGGCTCAATTTGTGCCTCTAGAGCAACGGGCTCAATTTGTGCCTCTAGGGTAACAGGCTCAACTTGTGCCTCAGGAGCAACAGGATCTACCTGTGCCTCAGGTTCATAGATTGGATGAGGCACAGCAGGTTCCAGCACCGCTTGTGAACGAGGCGGGGCCCTTGCAGCTGATGACAGAACAGTTAACACGATAAATACTAATGCAACTTATATATTTTGATGTGAAATGACCAATACAAACTTACTAAATTTGGGCTCTGATCTCAAGGTCTTCTTTTTCCCCTTCACAGGGGCCGCTTCTGGTTCACTTTCAGAGGAGGCCAGCTCCTCCTGCTTTCTTTTCCGTCCCCCTCCCTTCTTAAGGGACAAGCTCTTCTTTTTATTGGTTTGTACACTTGGTTGTCCACGTGCTTCTTTTTCAAACTCAGAGTCAGACTCTGAAATAGCTGTCTGCTTCTAGAAAAAAAAAATAACAAGAAAGAAGTAGCACTAAAAACAGCAAATTTAAAACGGGAAACTTATTGACAATGAGCCTTGTTCACACACCTTTTTGGATTTTGAGAGTCTCTCCACCTTTGCCACCTCTTTCTTCTGGTTGGCTTTGGACAGTTTAGTTTTGGGCTCAAAGTCGGATGAATCTTCCTGTAATAATTTGCATGTAAGATTTGTACAACAAAGAACCAGCAGTAGTGTGAAGATCTATCTTACCCCGTCCATCCATCGCCCTAGAGCATCTTGTTCTGATTCGCTGCTGCCAGTCGTGGATGAAGCCTCCTGCCTTGTCACTTCCTCCTCGCTTTCAGATAATTCCCTTGCTTTCTTCTTTGATGAGGAGGCAGCTGTAGCTTTGGAGAACACTTTGGAAGCTGTCTTTTTAGTGCTATTCTTCTTCCTGGTTACTTCCTCCTCATCACTTTCAGATTCCTGCTTCTTTGATGAGGCACCTGATTTGGAGGACACTTTGGAAGCTGTCTTTCTATTGCTGTTCTTCTTCCTGGTTACTTCGTCTTCACCCTCGCTTTCAGATACCCTTGTTTCATTCTTTGATGAGGAGGCGGCAGCTGATGCTGCGGAGGTTGCCCTTGCAGCTTTGTTTCTATTGCTTCGTCTCGGTGGTACGGTTAAAATCTGGTTCTGAAAATAAAATAATATTAAAGATAACACCATTGACGAATAGGGAAAAACAATAACCGAGGGCACCTATAGATTGAAGTGACATGATATTATTGCAAGAACTAATGTAATGAGGTGACGCAATTGCCCTAGACACAGTACCAAAGAAGGAAGTGGTTGGTGAGGCTCTGTTTGACGCTGTAGACTTTCAGGCGCCTCTGCCCGCTGCTGATCCACCTCTTCAGGCAGTTCCACTATATTCACTCTTGAAGAGGCCTCCGTATCAGTGATGGGTAGAAACTGAAATTAGGAATTCTAGATGATGAGTTGTCAAGACAATGATACATTCGAGAGGACAATTCAGTGCACCAGGCATGGTCCAAACGGATATTTCAACTTAGTGGCAGTTCACATACAGGCAGATTTATTGGCAGCTGCGGTTGCCTGGGCCATTGATTCCATTGACTCGTTGCACCGCCCAACATCGGTACATAATGCTGCACCTGCTGGGGAGCAGGTGGAGCTGGCCAAGGCATCATCATGGGCATAGTTTGCATCCCTCGAGCCAAAGGCATCATGTATGGATTCTGTTGGAATTCACATTCAGAGATAGCATTCAACGAACTGAACATAAGCACGTGCCCTGGTATGAAAGGTGCAGTGTCTCACATTGGGTTGAGCGCAGTTGACCATGACGTAAACTGCCGAGGTTGCTGACACAGGAGGGGGAGGTCTTGTGAAATCGGCCTCCTCGAGAGGCACTGGCACGTGCGGACGGTTGAAGTTCGGTTGATCCTACAGGCCACAGAAACAATGATAACTGTAATTGCTGACTGGTGGATGAATAAATATGTGACTGCATTTCGCTGTGAATGGCAGCGAGGTGAGAGGACTACATAGAAGCTTCGGGCCTCGGAGGTTAAAATAAAACCTGAGCCCATACGAACACCCCGTTCCCTCGTAAACTCTTCTCTTAGAAGGACTACAGGTAGTCCATGGAAAAAAGTTACTAAAGTTGCTTGTCTTCAGACGTACCGCCATGGCGTCCTCAGAGAAATGATCAGCCACACCACCAACCCAACTAAGCACACACACGGAACTGGAAAAGACCGGCGAAGAGAGAGAGAAACCGCATGATGGCTGCTGACATTCTGATCGGCCAGGGTTTCAAAGTGGCATTCCCCCCACCGCCTTCTAATGTTAAAAAAAATGCTGCATTAACTGTATATTAAGTTGTCTATGGTGGGGAGCCATGTGGAACGAACTGTAAATAAAAATCTGCCCGAAAAATGCTGTCAATTTATAAATGTCTCCTGTTTTCAATAGCCTTCTGCTTGCAGTCGTACTTTCGCGCACCTAACTAATCCCTAGCCAATACAGCCTGAGTCTAAGGCCATCAAGAACAACAACGAACTCTCCGCCCGCCTCATGCCATTCTTTTTCGCTTTCGGTCCCGCGCTAAGCAGAGACTCTCTCTCTCTCTCGCTTTCGGTCCCTTTTTGCAATTCGAACCGTCTCCTTAACCAACATGGGTAATTAATGAGGTTTAATATTGCACAACTGTCTGTTTTACTTGTGTTTTTATTCTGTGGGGTTTGATTGCAGCTCACCGAGTTTTAAGAGAGCGGTCTGTGAAAGACAATACCTACTTCTATCACATCGATGACGGATTTTTTTATCACAGAAGTTCGACCAGTAACGGTACCATTTATTTTAAATGCATTAAATATGAAAGGGGATGTCGTGCTCGGGCAGCTTATTCTCCAAATTATGGATTTGAAATAACTGAGAGGTCACCGAGGCACAACCACGAACGAGATCCTCGCTACCCCGACGAAGTGGCGCTAAGGCGCGCCGTTCTGGAGAGATGCAAACTTTTGGAGTATATATCTTTCAGAGATATTATTGATGAAGAAGGTGCAAGGTGCGTAAACACTCAGTTTAAAAACTTCAACTTCACCATTATGTTTGGGTAAATTGTGTCGGTGTTGTGATACAGGTTTGATGTAGAAGTTGCATCTCGAGTAACCCTTGGGCGGATGCGAAATTCTATGCGCAACGCAACGTTACAGAACTACCCTGATCTGCCTACATCTCTAAGACACCTGTCAAGAATTCTCAATGATGACCGATATAGAATTGTAACTCAAACAGATGATGGACAGGACAACATATATGGGGGCAGTGTCACCGCCAGGGATGGGTCACATCACATCTTCTTTGTGTCCCAGAGAATGCTTAACATTTTAAGAACCTCTCGCATTATTCATGGTGATGGCACAATGAAAGTTGTGCCTACTGGGGCTGATGCAAATCTACTTGCTCAACAGGTATATTAATTTCATACAAGTAAAATTTTAATATTTAATGTCCTTTTCCAATTTAATAAGAGTACCTTTTTTGTACCTAAACATTCTTTTTCAGGTATATGTGATACTCACTACGTGGAACCACCATATTATTCCACTTGCTTGGGCATTAATGGAATCACAGACTAATGAGGCATATGAAGGTGTTCTAACTCTACTAAGACAATTAATAGGTAACAATGAAATTATTACTGAAAGAGTCATCACTGATTTTGAGCAAGCCCAGTTCAATGGTTGGAGTCGAACATTTCAGTGTCATGTACAAGGGTGTCTGTGGCATGAAGTTCGTGTAAGGCAATCATTTTAATTAACTAACTCCTTTTTACTTGTTTACATAGCCAAATGTTTAAAGTGCTTGATTGTATGTGGTCTTTTTTTCATTCCTGTCCAGGCTTTTGTTGATGAGGCCAAAGTGCTAGGCCTTGGTTGGTGGATGCGCAACGTGCATGAGTATCGCAAGGTTGTGAGACTTGCTGGCACATTGCCGCTTCTGCCACCTAGGCTCATGCATCGTGGACTAGTTGTCCTCACAAGGAGGTCAATGAATGAAGGTCCTGCATTTTACTACCGAAGAGTGCGTCCTTTTCTGCGGTACCTCAACCGAAAATGGGTCGGCCACCGAGTCAGATCAAGGTGGATGAATGTTTACAACTCAAGACATCGTACTAACAATGCTGCTGAGTCGCACAACAAGTTGCTCAAACTTTTAATGGGAAATCATCCAAATATCTACAGGTTCATTGGTTCGTTTTCCTATTTTTGTGAAATGTTCTTGAAAAAGATATTTCCATCTCAAACACTATGATAATAAGTAATAGCTTATAACTCTTCACCCTACAGCAGTGTTAATACGTCTTGAGAGATGCGCCCTACGAGACTGTGTAGCCCTGAATGCTGGTCGAAGAGTAGGAGGTGGAAGAAAGGCATCTGCTGTCACTAACGATGGAAGACTAAGGCGCCTCCGAAATGACCTCTTCAATCCTAGGGGCAACCTTGACGATGCCCTCTGGAACTACATGACAAGGGCGTCAGCAGTCATGCGAAACGTGTTCAATGATGCAGTTTTCCATTAGCCTACTGTTAGATACTATGGAGGAAGGTAGGTCCTTTTGTCTTGGTGTAAGTAAAAAGTATTTTGTCCGTTCAAGCATTGAAAATACTTATTGACGTTTCAGACTTCTGCTGCATCTGCTTTGAAACTTTTAAAGATAAATCTTGGGTTGGAATACTTCATCCATGCCACTGCCACAGGTACTGTGCAGTTTGTGCTTTTAAATTGTACTATGTGGATCCCAGCCTTTGTGCCAGATGCAGGATCCCCATAGTGGAAGTAACATCCCAAGCCTTCACAATTGACCTGCTCCATCCTGGATTTCAATCCTTCCACGAACTATGATGCCAGTAGGTGTCCTCCTTCTGTAAATCTCAATACATTTAATCATGACCATATCCTGATTTAGTTGGATGATTGTAGTTTGACTACAACTCTCTTTTCTTACTTTGATACTTTTAGTATGTTTAAATCTCTTATTGCATCTCATTTTACATAACTATTCTCTTAATTATTTTTATAAAAATCATAATTTTGTTTGGTTTGTATGGTTAATTGTAACTTGTTTTTTCCTATCTGGAACTTCTGTCACGAGGGCATCAGCAGTCATGCGAACTTGTTTTTTGCCTGTAATTGTTCGATTGTAACTGTCAAACAAGTGCAACTCTCTTTTTTTACTTTGATACTTTTAGTATGTTTAAATTAATCTCTTATTGCATCTCATTTTACATGACTATTCTCTTAATTATTTTTATAAAAATCATAATTTTGTTTGGTTTGTATAGTTAATTGTAACTCGTTTTTTCCTATCTGGAACTTCTGTCACGAGGGCATCAGCAGTCATGCGAACTTGCTTTTTGCCTGTAATTGTTCGATTGTAACCGTGAAACGACTGTACCTCTCTTTTCATACTTTAATGAATGAATCTCAATCTACATAATAATTCTCGACATTATTTTCATAATATTCATAATTTTGTTTGGTGTGTACAGTCTATTGTAACTCATTTTCATCGATGATCAGACTAAGCTGAATGGCTGATGATTATTTCCTATGTCGAAGCTTACTCAGCTTTAACTTTCCATTTCTGTTCAATAATGTGTGTATGTAATTCTTGTTTGTAATCAATGAAAAGCTCCTTTGCTGTGTCAAAGACACAAAAATGGTTACAATAATGTTTATTAAACTTCTCAGATAAATTCCTTTTCTCTTCAATCATTCCCCTGACTCCCTTGTGCTAGTCCTGGCAAAGAATACACATATGTTGTTATTTTTCAACTAAAACTGCAACGCTACAGAAAATCAAAGTTGTTCTAGATAGGCACAAGACGTGCCAAGCTTATTTTTGACCAGGGATGGTTTTGAAATTGGGGGTATGATGATATATTTGAACTGTTTTAAAAGGGTTGCTGGGATATTGAGACACAGTCAATTTGTGTTCATGTTGCTCAGTTTTATTTGAATGAAAAGAGGGAAGGATATCAGTCTTGAAGGAACATCACAAAATATAACAAAACCAGAAGATTGGCAGAGTAGTGGCAACCATAACTCTCGATGACCATCACATTGACAAGCTTTTCAAGCAAGAATAAAAGTGTTGAAAACATTAAAGTTCCAGTAACATTCCACCTTATGAATCATGTCAATAGTGATGTAACCGACATTTTGAACTATACTATGCTATTATTTACTGGGATGGGGAGGAAAGTGGACTGCAAAGTAATGAAGCGGCCAGAAAAGTAGAGGTGTTTTTTCCTTAGGTTTTGCTGCTTCTGAAACGACCTCCAAACTTTAGAGGTGAATATTTTGGAGGTGATGCAGCAGCTTTCTGAGTGGAGGTGATATCGCTTTTGTGTTTAGAGGTAATATTTACGGCACTTCACACTATCTCCGGCACCTCCAAACTTTGGAGGTACATCCTTTGGAGGCATTTCCTTCTCATATTTTTTGGAGGTGATAATTTTTTATGTCAGTTTTACCTCTAACCGGTATTGGAGGTATTCTCATTGGAGGTAGTGGGCCGCCACCACACAGGTGCCTCAAACACAAAGTCGCATTTTCCTTCAGCATTGAGCCGAAAAGCGTGTTTTTAGGCCTGGCCTGTTGATCCTGCATAGTTTTGGCTTGATTTGTAACACCTACTTACAAAGATGAATCTTTTGACAAGAAACCAGTGCCTAAGACACGAATTCGCATTTTCGTATCGAAATCAGCAGAAATTAAAGACCTAAGGCTTTGCCTATTGATCGCGCATGGTTGCAGCTCGATTTGTGACATCGACTTACAATGATAGTTTAGGTCATCAGAAACCAGTGCCTCAACCAAAAAGACGCATTTTTGTGTAGAAAAAGGCTTAAAAGCCTGTTTTTGGGCCTGGCCTGTTGGTCCTGCGTAGGTTACAAAAACCAGTGCCTAAAACACAAATTCGCATTTTCACATCGAAATAAGCAGAAATTCAAGGTTTACGGGCCCTGCCTGCTCATCCCACTCAGTATCAGCTCGATTGGTGACACCGACTTACAATGATAGTTTAAGTCAAAAGAAACCAGTGCCTCAACCACAAGGACGCATTTTTGCATAGAAAAAGGCTTAAAAGCTTGTTTAGGGGACTGGCCTGTCGGTCCCGCATAGTTTTAGCTCGACTGGTGACAAATACTCCAAATGTAATCATTTATCACAAGACACAAGTGCATCAACACAATATGGCATTTTCGCATTAATTTACGCCAAAAAGCATAATTTAAGACCAGGCACTGAAATAACGCACAGTTTCAGCTCGATTAGTGACACTGGCTTGCATGTTAAAAAAAAAACAAGTATCTGAAATGCAAAGAAGCACATTTGCCTAGGAATAAGCTGAAAAGCGTGTTTTTAGGCCCGGCCTTCTGGTTCCGCATAGTTTAAGCTCGATTTGTGACACTTACCGTTAAAAACAATTCAAAGCACAAGAAACAAGTGCTTCAAGCAGAAAGTCGCATTTTCTTTTACAGATGAGCTGAAAGGCGTGTTTTTTTGGCCTGGCCTGTAACTCTTGTACTGTTTCAGCTTGATTTGTAACACCTACTTTCAAAGATAAATCTTGTCACAAGAAACCAGTGCCTAAAACACAAAGTCGCATTTCCACATCGAAATAAGCAGAAATTCAAGGTTTAAGGCACTGCCTGCTGATCCCACTCAGTATCAGCTCGATTGGTGACACCGACTTACAATGATAGTTTAAGTCATAAGAAACCAGTGCCTCAACCACAAAGACGCATTTTTGCATAGAAAAAGGCTTAAAAGCTTGTTTTTGGGACTGGCCTGTCGGTCCCGCATAGTTTTAGCTCGACTGGTGACAAAGACTACAAATGTAATCATTTATCGCAAGACACAAGTGCATCAACACAAAATGGCATTTTCGCATTAATTTACGCCAAAAAGCATGATTTAAGACCAGGCACTGAAATAACGCACAGTTTCAGCTCGATTAGTGACACTGGCTTGCATGTAAAAAAAAACAAGGATCTGAAATGCAAAGACGCACATTCGCCTAGAAATGAGTTAATAGGCGTGTTTTTGGGCCTGGCCTTTTGGTCCCGTTGCATTTTCGCATTGCAAAAAGTAAAAGTTAGTGTTTTTAGCCGTTTAGTCGTGATTGTTGACAGTTTTAGCTCGATTGGAACCGGTAACTCTTAAAGAGTTTTCTCGGGTCACAAGATATGACGACTTAAAAAAAATAATCTTATTTTCGCATTGATTTAGGCCCAAAAGCATAATATAAGGCCAAGCATTGTGACAAAGCACAGTTTTAGCTCGATTTGTGACACCGACCCTAAAATACAATTCAAACCAGAAGAATCAAGTGTTTCAAGCAGACAGTCGCATTTTCTTTTAAGAATATGCTGAAAAGCGTATTTTTGGGCCTGGCCTGTTAATCCTGTATAGTTTCAGCTTGATTTGTATCACCTACTTTCAAAGATAAATCTTGTCACAAAAACCAGTGCCTAAAACACAAAGTCGCATTTGTGCACCGAAATAAGCAGAAATTCAAGGTTTAAGGCCTCGCTGTTGATCCCGCATAGTTGCAGCGCAATTGATGACACCGACTTGCAAAGATAATTCATGGCAAAAGAAACAAGTGCCTGAACAACAAAGACGAATTTTTCCAAAGGAATAAGCAAAAAACCGTGTTGTTTGGACTGGCCTGTTGGACCTGCATAGTTGCAGCTCGATTGGTGACAGAGACTACAAAAGATTATACTAAATCACAAGAAATCAGTGCCTTAAACACAAAGTCGCATTTTTGCATGCAAATTAGCGAAAAAAACGTGTTTTTGGGCCTTGCCTGTTGGTCCCGCATAGTTTCAGCTTAATTGGTGACAGAGACTACCAAAGATTATCCTTTATCACAAGAAACCAGTGCCTTAAACGCAAAGTCGCATGTTCGCATCGAAATAGACACAAATAAAAGGATTAGGGCCTCGCTTTTTGATCCCGCACAGATTCAACTCGGTTGGTTAAACCGAAGATAACTCATGGTAAATGTAACAAGTGTCTTAACCACAAAGACAAATTTTTGCTTAGAAATAAGCCAAAAAGCGTGTTTTTTGAACTTGCCTGTTGGTCTTGCATTGTTGCAGCTCGATTGGTTTCAGAGACTACAAAAGATTATCCTATCACAAGAAACCAGTGCCTTGAACGCAAAATCGCATTTTCACATAGAAATAAGCTAAAAAGCGTGTTTCTGGGCCTTGCCTGTTAGTCCCGCATAGTGTAAGCGGAATTGTCGACAGAGACTACAAAAGAATATCCATTATCACAAGAAACCAGTGCCTTATACACAAACCCGCATTTTTGCATCGAAATAGACAGAAATCAAAGGATTTAGGCCTCGCTTATTAAGCCCGCACAGTTTCAGCTCAATTGGTGACACTGGCTTGCATGTCAAAAGAAACAAGTGCCTCAACCACAAAGACGCATTTTTGCCTAGAAAAAGGTGAAAAGCGTGTTTTTGGGCCTGGCCTTTTGGTCCCGTTGCATTTTCGCATTGCAAAAAGTAAAAGTTAGTGTTTTTAGCCGTTTAGTCGTGATTGTTGACAGTTTTAGCTCGATTGGAACCGGTAACTCTTAAAGAGTTTTCTCGGGTCACAAGATATGACGACTTAAAAAAAAATAAATCTTATTTTCGCATTGATTTAGGCCCAAAAGCATAATATAAGGCCAAGCATTGTGACAAAGCACAGTTTTAGCTCGATTTGTGACACCGACCCTAAAAAACAATTCAAACCAGAAGAATCAAGTGTTTCAAGCAGAAAGTCGCATTTTCTTTTAAGAATATGCTGAAAAGCGTATTTTTGGGCCTGGCCTGTTAATCCTGTATAGTATCAGCTTGATTTGTATCACCTACTTTCAAAGATAAATCTTGTCACAAGAAACCAGTGCCTAAAACACAAATTCGCATTTTCACATCGAAATGAGCAGAAATTCAAGGTTTAAGGCCCTGCCTGCTGATCCCACTCAGTATCAGCTCGATTGGTGACACCGACTTACAATGATAGTTTAAGTCATAAGAAACAGTGCCTCAACCACAAAGACGCATTTTTGCATAGAAAAAGGCTTATAAGCCTGTTTTGGGGCCTGGCCTGTCGGTCCCGCATAGTTTTAGATCGATTGGTTACAAAGACTACAAATATAATCATTAATCACAAGACACAAGTGCATTAACACAAAATGGCATTTTCACATTGATTCATGCCAAATAGCATAATTTATGACCAAGCACTGGGATAACGCAGAGTTTAAGCTCGATTATTGACACTGACTGTAAAAGACAATTCAATCAACAAGACACAAGTGCCTCAAGCACAAAGTCGCATTTTCCTTCAGAATTGATTCGAAAAGCGTGTTTTAAGAACTGGCCTGTCGATCCAGCATAGTTACGGCTTGATTTGTAACACCTACTTACAAAGATGAATCTTTTGACAAGAAACCAGTGCCTAAAACACAAGTTAGCATTTTCGCATCGAAATAAGCAGAAATTAAAGAACCAAGGCCTCGCCTATTGATCTCGCATAGTTGCAGCTCGATTAGTGACACCGACTTACAAAGATATTTCAGGTCATAAGAAACCAGTGCCTCAACAACAATGACGCATTTTCGCCTACAAAAAAGCTGAAAAGCGTCTTTTTGGACTGACCTGTTTGTCCCGCAAAGTTTTAGATTGCATGGTGACAAAGACTACAAAGGTAATCATTAATCACAAGACACAACTGCCTTCAACACTAAATCGCATTTTTGCAGTAATTTGTGCCAAAACGCATAATTTCCGCCCAAGCATTATGAAATCGCACAGTTTTGGCTCGATTTGTGACACTGCCCTTCAAAAAAAATTCAAACAACAAGACACAAGTGCCTCAAACACAAAGTCGCATTTTCCTTCAGCATTGAGCCGAAAAGCGTGTTTTTAGGCCTGGCCTGTTGATCCTGCATAGTTTTGGCTTGATTTGTAACACCTACTTACAAAGATGAATCTTTTGACAAGAAACCAGTGCCTAAGACACGAATTCGCATTTTTGGATCGAAATCAGCAGAAATTAAAGACCTAAGGCTTTGCCTATTGATCGCGCATGGTTGCAGCTCGATTTGTGACATCGACTTACAATGATAGTTTAGGTCATCAGAAACCAGTGCCTAAACCAAAAAGACGCATTTTTGTGTAGAAAAAGGCTTAAAAGCCTGTTTTTGGGCCTGGCCTGTTGGTCCTGCATAGGTTACAAAAACCAGTGCCTAAAACACAAATTCGCATTTTCACATCGAAATAAGCAGAAATTCAAGGTTTAAGGCCCTGCCTACTCATTCCACTCAGTATCAGCTCGATTGGTGACACCGACTTACAATGATAGTTTAAGTCATAAGAAACCAGTGCCTCAACCACAAGGACGCATTTTTGCATAGAAAAAGGCTTAAAAGCCTGTTTAGGGGACTGGCCTGTCGGTCCCGCATAGTTTTAGCTCGACCGGTGACAAATACTCCAAATGTAATCATTTATCACAAGACACAAGTGCATCAACACAATATGGCATTTTCGCATTAATTTACGCCAAAAAGCATAATTTAAGACCAGGCACTGAAATAACGCACAGTTTCAGCTCGATGAGTGACACTGGCTTGCATGTTAAAAAAAAAAACAAGTATCTAAAATGCAAAGAAGCACATTTGCCTAGAAATAAGCTGAAAAGCGTGTTTTTAGGCCCGGCCTTCTGGTTCCGCATAGTTTTAGCTCGATTTGTGACACTTACCGTTAAAAACAATTCATAGCACAAGAAACAAGTGCTTCAAGCAGAAAGTCGCATTTTCTTTTACAGATGAGCTGAAAGGCGTGTTTTTTTGGCCTGGCCTGTAACTCTTGTACTGTTTCAGCTTGATTTGTAACACCTACTTTCAAAGATAAATCTTGTCACAAGAAACCAGTGCCTAAAACACAAATTCGCATTTTCACATCGAAATAAGCAGAAATTCAAGGTTTAAGGCACTGCCTGCTGATCCCACTCAGTATCAGCTCGATTGGTGACACCGACTTACAATGATAGTTTAAGTCATAAGAAACCAGTGCCTCAACCACAAAGACGCATTTTTGCATAGAAAAAGGCTTAAAAGCTTGATTATGGGACTGGCCTGTCGGTCCCGCATAGTTTTAGCTCGACTGGTGACAAAGACTACAAATGTAATCATTTATCACAAGACACAAGTGCATCAACACAAAATGGCATTTTCGCATTAATTTACGCCAAAAAGCATAATTTAAGACCAGGCACTGAAATAACACACAGTTTCAGCTCGATTAGTGACTCTGGCTTGCATGTAAAAAAAAACAAGGATCTGAAATGCAGAGACGCACATTCGCCTAGAAATGAGTTAATAGGCGTGTTTTTGGGCCCGGCCTTCTGGTTCCGCATAGTTTTAGCTCGATTAGTGACACAGACAACAAAAGATATTTTTTATCACAAGACTCAAAAGCAAAATTGCATTTTGCATTGAAAAATAGCAGAAGTTAGTGTTTCTAGGCGCTTTGTCGTGATTGTCGACAGTTTTAGCTCGATTGGAAACAGTAACTCTAAAAGAGTTTTCTCGGGTCACGAGATACGACGATCCAAAACACAAAATCTTTTTTTCGCATTGATTAACGCCAAAAAGCAAAATTTCAGGCTAAGCATTGTGATATCGCACAGTTTTAGCTCGATTTGTGACCCCTTAAAAACAATTCAAAACACAAGAAACAAGTGGTTCAAGCAGAGAGTCGCATTTTCTTTTACAGATGAGCTGAAAGGCGTGTTCTTTTGGCCTGGCCTGTTAATCCTGTACAGTTTCGGATTGATCTGTAACACCTACTCTCAAAGATAAATCTTGTCACAAAAACCAGTGCCTAAAACACAAAGTCGCATTTGTGCACCGAAATAAGCAGAAATTCAAGGTTTAAGGCCTCGCTGTTGATCCCGCATAGTTGCAGCGCAATTGATGACACCGACTTGCAAAGATAATTCATGGCAAAAGAAACAAGTGCCTGAACAACAAAGACGAATTTTTCCAAAGGAATAAGCAAAAAACCGTGTTGTTTGGACTGGCCTGTTGGACCTGCATAGTTGCAGCTCGATTGGTGACAGAGACTACAAAAGATTATACTTAATCACAAGAAATCAGTGCCTTAAACACAAAGTCGCATTTTTGCATGCAAATTAGCGAAAAAAACGTGTTTTTGGGCCTTGCCTGTTGGTCCCGCATAGTTTCAGCTTAATTGGTGACAGAGACTACCAAAGATTATCCTTTATCACAAGAAACCAGTGCCTTAAACGCAAAGTCGCATGTTCGCATCGAAATAGACACAAATAAAAGGATTAGGGCCTCGCTTTTTGATCCCGCACAGATTCAACTCGGTTGGTTAAACCGAAGATAACTCATGGTAAATGTAACAAGTGTCTTAACCACAAAGACAAATTTTTGCATAGAAATAAGCCAAAAAGCGTGTTTTTTGAACTTGCCTGTTGGTCTTGCATTGTTGCAGCTCGATTGGTTTCAGAGACTACAAAAGATTATCCTATCACAAGAAACCAGTGCCTTGAACGCAAAATCGCATTTTCACATAGAAATAAGCTAAAAAGCGTGTTTCTGGGCCTTGCCTGTTAGTCCCGCATAGTGTAAGCGGAATTGTCGACAGAGACTACAAAAGAATATCCATTATCACAAGAAACCAGTGCCTTATACACAAACCCGCATTTTCGCATCGAAATAGACAGAAATCAAAGGATTTAGGCCTCGCTTATTAAGCCCGCACAGTTTCAGCTCAATTGGTGACACTGGCTTGCATGTCAAAAGAAACAAGTGCCTCAACCACAAAGACGCATTTTTGCCTAGAAAAAGGTGAAAAGCGTGTTTTTGGGCCTGGCCTTTTGGTCCCGTTGCATTTTCGCATTGCAAAAAGTAAAAGTTAGTGTTTTTAGCTGTTTAGTCGTGATTGTTGACAGTTTTAGCTCGATTGGAACAGGTAACTCTTAAAGAGTTTTCTCGGGTCACAAGATATGACGACTTAAAAAAAAATAAATCTTATTTTCGCATTGATTTAGGCCCAAAAGCATAATATAAGGCCAAGCATTGTGACAAAGCACAGTTTTAGCTCGATTTGTGACACCGACCCTAAAAAACAATTCAAACCAGAAGAATCAAGTGTTTCAAGCAGAAAGTCGCATTTTCTTTTAAGAATATGCTGAAAAGCGTATTTTTGGGCCTGGCCTGTTAATCCTGTATAGTATCAGCTTGATTTGTATCACCTACTTTCAAAGATAAATCTTGTCACAAGAAACCAGTGCCTAAAACACAAATTCGCATTTTCACATCGAAATGAGCAGAAATTCAAGGTTTAAGGCCCTGCCTGCTGATCCCACTCAGTATCAGCTCGATTGGTGACACCGACTTACAATGATAGTTTAAGTCATAAGAAACCAGTGCCTCAACCACAAAGACGCATTTTTGCATAGAAAAAGGCTTAAAAGCCTGTTTAGGGGACTGGCCTGTCGGTCCCGCATAGTTTTAGCTCGACTGGTGACAAAGACTACAAATGTAATCATTTATCACAAGACACAAGTGCATCAACACAAAATGGCATTTTCGCATTAATTTACGCCAAAAAGCATAATTTAAGACCAGGCACTGAAATAACGCACAGTTTCAGCTCGATTAGTGACACTGGCTTGCATGTAAAAAAAAACAAGGATCTGAAATGCAAAGACGCACATTCGCCTAGAAATGAGTTAATAGGCGTGTTTTTGGGCCCGGCCTTCTGGTTCCGCATAGTTTTAGCTCGATTAGTGACACAGACAACAAAAGATATTTTTTATCACAAGACTCAAAAGCAAAATTGCATTTTGCATTGAAAAATAGCAGAAGTTAGTGTTTCTAGGCGCTTTGTCGTGATTGTCGACAGTTTTAGCTCGATTGGAAACAGTAACTCTAAAAGAGTATTCTCGGGTCACGAGATACGACGATCCAAAACACAAAATCTTTTTTTCGCATTGATTAACGCCAAAAAGCAAAATTTCAGGCTAAGCATTGTGATATCGCACAGTTTTAGCTCGATTTGTGACCCCTTAAAAACAATTCAAAACACAAGAAACAAGTGGTTCAAGCAGAGAGTCGCATTTTCTTTTACAGATGAGCTGAAAGGCGTGTTCTTTTGGCCTGGCCTGTTAATCCTGTACAGTTTCGGATTGATCTGTAACACCTACTCTCAAAGATAAATCTTGTCACAAAAACCAGTGCCTAAAACACAAAGTCGCATTTGTGCACCGAAATAAGCAGAAATTCAAGGTTTAAGGCCTCGCTGTTGATCCCGCATAGTTGCAGCGCAATTGATGACACCGACTTGCAAAGATAATTCATGGCAAAAGAAACAAGTGCCTGAACAACAAAGACGAATTTTTCCAAAGGAATAAGCAAAAAACCGTGTTGTTTGGACTGGCCTGTTGGACCTGCATAGTTGCAGCTCGATTGGTGACAGAGACTACAAAAGATTATACTTAATCACAAGAAATCAGTGCCTTAAACACAAAGTCGCATTTTTGCATGCAAATTAGCGAAAAAACGTGTTTTTGGGCCTTGCCTGTTGGTCCCGCATAGTTTCAGCTTAATTGGTGACAGAGACTACCAAAGATTATCCTTTATCACAAGAAACCAGTGCCTTAAACGCAAAGTCGCATGTTCGCATCGAAATAGACACAAATAAAAGGATTAGGGCCTCGCTTTTTGATCCCGCACAGATTCAACTCGGTTGGTTAAACCGAAGATAACTCATGGTAAATGTAACAAGTGTCTTAACCACAAAGACAAATTTTTGCATAGAAATAAGCCAAAAAGCGTGTTTTTTGAACTTGCCTGTTGGTCTTGCATTGTTGCAGCTCGATTGGTTTCAGAGACTACAAAAGATTATCCTATCACAAGAAACCAGTGCCTTGAACGCAAAATCGCATTTTCACATAGAAATAAGCTAAAAAGCGTGTTTCTGGGCCTTGCCTGTTAGTCCCGCATAGTGTAAGCGGAATTGTCGACAGAGACTACAAAAGAATATCCATTATCACAAGAAACCAGTGCCTTATACACAAACCCGCATTTTCGCATCTAGTGAGGATGTTAAGGGCTTCAACCTTGCACTTTGTGATGAAAGCAAAATAATGTCGGATCTTTATGTTTTCGAGGGTGCTCTATCGATCTCGATATGGCGCCACGCCGAAATCCGACTCCTTCATCCTGGTCGAGGCCGAGAAGTGCTAAATCATCTACAAACGACGGTTAAATGACGTCGTATCGCCCCCGCGGGGGTGTCAATCGATTCGTCTGTTCATTCCGGTCATTTTGACACCTATCTCGATATGGCGCGGTGCGCGCGCGCAAATCCTGGCCGCCTAGAAGGTACCCCAAGTGCCTGATCCACTACAACGGCATGCCTTCCAGGTGCCGTAGGGCCTCGGAGAAGGTGTCAATAGGGTACTTCGGAGAAGAGCTGGACCGGAAGTTGAGAAGAAATCAAGAAGAACAAAGTATGCGAAATTTGTGAGAATGAGCGTCTGCGTCGCCGTTCTGCCGCTTGCGCAGAGCTATATTCTCATACAAGTTCGGCTTTTGTTCTTCTTGATTTCTTCTCAACTTCCGGTCCAGCTCTTCTCCGAAGTACCCTATTGTTTTGTCTGTTTATTACGGTCATTTTGACACCTGCCTCGATATAGCGAGGTGCGCGTGCGTGAATCCTGGCCGCCTAGAAGGTACCCCATGTGCCTAATCCACTACAACGGCATGCCTTCCAGGTGCCGTAGCGCCTCGGAAGAGGTGTCAATCGATTCGTCTGTTTATTCCGGTCATTTTGACACCTGCCTCGATATAGCGAGGTGCGCGTGCGTGAATCCTGGCCGCCTAGAAGGTACCCCATGTGCCTAATCCACTACAACGGCATGCCTTCCAGGTGCCGTAGCGCCTCGGAAGAGGTGTCAATCGATTCGTCTGTTTATTCCGGTCATTTTGACACCTGCCTCAATATGGCGCGGTGCGCGGGCGCGAATCCTGGCCGCCTAGAAGGTACCCCGGCATGCCTTCCAGGTGCCGTAGCGCCTCGGAGGAGGTGTCAGTCGATTTGTCTGTTTATTCCGGTCATTTTGACACCTGCCTCGATATAGCGAGGTGCGCGTGCGTGAATCCTGGCCGCCTAGAACGTGCACGAAGTGTCTCATCTCCAACAAACACGAGCCTTCTCCGTGCTCTATCGCCAAAAAAGCTTAGTGCGTCGTGCACTGACGTCAGCAAGCTATGAAAGATTTTGCTTTAAAGGACAAACTTTTGCATTTTGTTCATAGGTTCAAATATGTCTTTTTAATACAATATATAGGGCACACTACTGGAAAATGTTAATTATAAACATTTAAAAATTTATTGTGACGACGTTATTGTCATTAATCTTAGAGAGCTCATATGGACAAAATTACCTACTATTCGGTCACGTCATTGCGAAGACAACTACAATTTTTGCAGTGCAAAGTACATTTTAGTCCATTCTTTAGGCAATAGCAGCGCGCAGGTTTACATTTGCCCTTGCACCGGCATGATTTCAATTCAACACACGACTTTTCGGCCGTAGGCAGCGTGATCCAGACGGGACGCCACTCGTCGTGTAACTGACTTGAAAGGACCTGGTAACCCTCAGTCGTCGAGCCACGGTTGCTGTTTCCAGGGCAAGTTAATTTTTCATTCGTGGCAGTCTGGCACAACAAACGTTTTGTCCCGTCAGTTGTCCTTGTTGGAGCTTGCACTGGCTTACGAGTATCCACTGTACCAGGTGATCCAGAAGCCCCGTTTGCAGCCGAAGTTATGCAACCCGCTTGACGCTGTGCGGGCGGGCTAGCCTACCCTCTGTTCGGCGGGCGGAGGGCCCGACTAGAGCTGCCGAATTGTGCGACACTCGATCGGCTGCCGCAGCCTAGCTGCCTCACCCCCTTTCCCCTTCCCCTTCCCCCGCCTCTCGCTCACGCCTCTCACAGCGCGTCGGTGGCCGGCCGGTGCGATCGCATCCGAACCACTCGCCGGCTCTGCCGCCGGCAGTGCTACTACCGCTGCATATGGACAGCTCTAGTCGGGCCCTCCGCCCGCCGAACAGAGGGTAGGCTAGCCCGCCCGCACAGCGTCAAGCGGGTTGCATAACTTCGGCTGCAAACGGGGCTTCTGGATCACCTGGTATATAACGCCATAACTATGCTACTTCATACATAAAACAATAATTGACTTTTAAAAATGTGGCCTTACACCACTAAACTCAATTCAGAAAGCTAACGCCCGACGCAACAATACCGCTCGCCCGGCGCGGGGGGAGCGGTAGTCTTGCTAGGCGGTTTAAAGGGCGCGAATGCATGCTGAGACTTTGGGCACCACATATTATCGAGACAGTTGCCAAATCAGCCGCAATGCACAGCCGAATCGACTCACACCTTCAAAGAGGCGCTGGGGCATCAAAAAGGCACGTCTTTGTGGAAGACGCACTTCGTGTATTCGTCTTTGCTTTCTGAATTGAGTTTAGTGGTGTAAGGCCACATTTTTAAAAGTCAATTATTGTTTTATGTATGAAGTAGCATAGTTATGGCGTTATATACAGTGGATACTAGTAAGCCAGTGCAAGCTCCAACAAGGACAACTGACGGGACAAAACGTTTGTTGTGCCAGACTGCCACGAATGAAAAATTAACTTGCCCTGGAAACAGCAACCGTGGCTCGACGACTGAGGGTTACCAGGTCCTTTCAAGTCAGTTACACGACGAGTGGCGTCCCGTCTGGATCACGCTGCCTACGGCCGAAAAGTCGTGTGTTGAATTGAAATCATGCCGGTGCAAGGGCAAATGTAAACCTGCGCGCTGCTATTGCCTAAAGAATGGACTAAAATGTACTTTGCACTGCAAAAATTGTAGTTGTCTTCGCAATGACGTGACCGAATAGTAGGTAATTTTGTCCATGTGAGCTCTCTAAGATTAATGACAATAACGTCGTCACAATAAATTTTTAAATGTTTATAATTAACATTTTCCAGTAGTGTGCCCTATATATTGTATTAAAAAGACATATTTGAACCTATGAACAAAATGCGAAAGTTTGTCCTTTAAAGCAAAACCTTTCATAGCTTGCTGACGTCAGTGCACGACGCACTAAGCTTTTTTGGCGATAGAGCACGGAGAAGGCTCGTGTTTGTTGGAGATGAGACACTTCGTGCACGTTCTAGGCGGCCAGGATTCACGCACGCGCACCTCGCTATATCGAGGCAGGTGTCAAAATGACCGGAATAAACAGACAAATCGATTGACACCTCCTCCGAGGCGCTACGGCACCTGGAAGGCATGCCGTTGTAGTGGATCAGGCACTTGGGGTACCTTCTAGGCGGCCAGGATTCGCGCCCGCGCACCGCGCCATATTGAGGCAGGTGTCAAAATCATCGGAATGAACAGACGAATCGATTGACACCTCTTCCGAGGCGCTACGGCACCTGGAAGGCATGCCGTTGTAGTGGATCAGGCACTTGGGGTACCTTCTAGGCGGCCAGGATTTGCGCGCGCGCGCCGCGCCATATCGAGATAGGTGTCAAAATGACCAAAATGAACAGACGAATCGACTGACACCCCCGCGGGGGCGATACGACGTCATTTAGCCGTCGTTTATAGATGATTTAGCACTTCTTGGCCTCGACCAGGATGAAGGAGTCGGATTTTAGCGTGGCGCCATATCCAGATCGATAGAGCACCCTCGAAAACATAAAGATCCGACATTATTTTGCTTTCATCACAAAGTGCAAGGTTGGGTCTTTTTTTGTCCCTTAACATCCTCACTATCAGCTCGATTGGTGACACTGGCTTGCATGACAAAAGAAACACACCTCACCTGTATAGTTTCGGATTCGTAATGACTATTCGCACTGAGGGGCCAATAGTATAAATACCATAATTCGCACCGCCGGTGCGAACAACAAACGGCCCACTATTCGCACCACCGCTATTTATGACAAAGTGCGAATAGACCACAGACCGCTACTCGCACCGCTGGTGCACACAATAATGTCTCTACTATTCGCACCAACCCTATAGTGTGCGAACAAGAGGCATTACACTATTGGTACAGGGGCTTGGTGGGATTAGCAAGATGAGACAAAACTTTTATTCGCACCACTTTGCTCTGAGGTTTCCGGTGTATTGTAAACAGTAGGTCTGCGGCGGCGGGATTTGTGACTCGTAGTGGGATGGGGCATGGTCGGTGTAAAATAAAATTCTTCAGGTTAAGAGAACAACAAAATTCAATTTTATTGAATTCAGTCATGTAGAATAAATAATACAAGGATAAGCAGACTCATAAAAATCCTTATTAAAAAAGGTACAAAAAAATAATTAAAAAAAAACAAAGATGCCCTTAAAACATAAAAATCCTTCTTAAAATAAATAAGAAAAATATATGCCCATGGACATAAAAATCCTTGATGATAAAAAGTGAAAAGAATAAGCATGCAATTGACATGCCCTAAGACAGAAAAATGCTTGTATAGTAATAATGTAAATGAAAGTAATAAATAAGAATAATAATAAGCAAATCAGACATGCACTTCAAGGCTTAGATGGGGTGTAGGGGGTTTTCTTCTGAGGTGGGCGTTGAGACCTTCTGATCTTACGACCATTTTTTGAAGTCATCTGACTGCTACCTGCAAAAATGCAAACAAGATAAGACGTAAAAATAGTGATTAGTTATAGAAGAGTAAACAGGTTATATTGTAAAATCAATTTAATACTTTGTTCCTTCAAATCTGTAATCTGCGTTTCTGCCTTCCTCTTGAGATGCTGTGGTTTGGAAGCTGAAAATCAAACGTGGGGAAGACTGATAGTGCATGACCAAAATATTTAAGATAGGCGTCAGGTTGCCTTGACTATGAAGACAGACACATGCAAAATGTGACCTGCTGCATTATGAACCAGCAAATGACAACATCAAAAGGACTTGGCTCACACAAATGTGCTCTCTGCCCTTCAAATGAAAAGCAAGAAAAGCAAAAAAGCTTTGCTGACAAGATGTTCATGCTGTTTTCATTGAGTGCATACCACACATACACTAATAAGCAATTGAGTACCGAAGATTTGTGCCCACCAAAAGGGTTTTACAAACAGGCATTAAACAAAGGTTTAAGAAACTGCATTCTTAACAGACAAGAAAAACACCAAACTTCCCTCATGGAACTCCAATTGTGGTTATTGGAAGGTGCAGGTTACTTACTCATTCATATTTAGCCCTGAAAAAGGGCTGTCCGTAGTCCTCAGAAGGACTGCCAGTTTCTTTCAAGTCCACACCAATCACGTTGCAAACAGGTTTTCAATTGAGTTTGTTTTTTCATAAGTTGACTAGTAACTTTTAATTTTGCAAGTTGAGTAATTAAATCTTATACCATGTATACACTGGTACATGTATACACTGGTCATTTTCTCAATAAGTGAGATTATTATTATGTAAGCATTTGTCATAAATGTAAGACTTAATTCGAAAAAAAAAAAAACAGACACTCTGCAACCATATTTGGTGTATACTTGAAACTGTGGCCACAACTGAAATAACATAAAATGTGTGAATAAACTGTCATTATAATGCCACTGCATAAAAACAGAACTCCCAACATAACAAGTCTAAAAAAAAAAAAAAAA